>ML777214.1:318301-416316 GCA_009831015.1 Picea engelmannii | reverse complement strand
ATGGATTTTGTAGGAGGTTTACCTATGTCTAAAAAAAATCATGATTATCTTTATGTTGTGGTTGACCGTTTCAGCAAAATGTGTATTTTGATGCCTTGTAAGAAGCAGGTTACAGCTGAGCAAACGACACAAATGTTCTTTCAACATGTTTGGGTACATTTTGGGTTGACTAAATCCATTATTTCTGATCAAGATTCTCAATTTATTGGGAACTTTTGGTCAAATTTATGGGCACTCATGGACACCAAACTAAAAAAGAGCACAGTTTTTCATTCGCAAATCGATGGTCAAATAGAAGTGGTTAATAAAATAGTGGTGCATCTTCTTTGTGGTTATTGCAACAAGCATCATAAACTTTGGGATGAACATTTACACTACATTCAAGGGGTTTATATTGAGAGATAAATGTTAAAATGAGGGGGGAAATAATCATGGTTACTACTCACAGACAACACACAATCAACTCTAATGTAAACCAAGGAACATGTCATTGTATTCCATCCAAGAAACTGTGATTTCAAACTACTACAATACAAATTCTCTTAACTGTAATTAAATTTTAGGAACAAGGAGTGAAAAATGGATATGGGAAGGCGAGGGGATTGTAATTAGTGAAAAGTGAAATAACGGTAGGGAAAGAGAGCAGATACTTTTCATAAAATTAATTAAGTAATCCATAAAACCAGTTTATATCAAATGCAAAAAATCCAATACCAATCAAATAGTCATTGTGATCAATTAAACAACTAGTGTGTATAATTCAATTGATTGTGTGTATTAACTTGCTCATTGTTCACAATTAAATAATTAACACAATGTCATCAAAACAAGACAATATGCCTTCCAAAACAACCCGTAGAAGAGTTTTGTTTCTTCTCATTTGTCCCATTTAATATTTTAATAATTTTCCAAATGAACACACAGTCACTTACTTCCACTATGTTCAGCATCAAAACATCAACCACTGCCCATGAATTATTTCCTCACTCAAACACAGACACAAAAACATGCCCTATTTCATCCCTCAATTTCATTTAACAATTAAATTGTAAGGAGACCATACTGTCATAGAATCTGTTCCTATCTCTACTACGATGCATGATATTCATCAAACATACACAGTGGACAGTCAAACACAATCATCAATATTTCAATTTGAAATAATTCTGACTTGCCATTTAAACACATAGTAACAACAATCACCATTTAAACTCATACGATGTTGTGGGATACACAGACCATTCAACAAAATGCAAGAGAATTTATGTGACTGTACATGTCTAATTACCTCGAAACCAAACATCAAACGATGTCAATCTATCAATCCAATACAAGGAGGCAACAACAGTATACCCAAACCCATTTCTTAAATCGATCAAATTGCAACAAAACCATACTGTTTAAAAACCCATGCACATCTCTGATGGTGTGACCAAACGATATCCATAACATATGCAGTGGACAACCAAGCTACGACTATCATAATTTTTAAATTGCAATACTCCTGATTGGGAATTAAAACACACAGTAACAACAACCATCACTTCAACTTAAACATGTTGTAGGAAGCCCACACATACCAACACATCATGCACGAAGCATCGTTGTGACTTAATCAATTATAAACTAATGTTGGGTTAACAATTCAATAATTACAATATAAGAGACAACGACTGTGTATTCAATCCCATTTCTCATATCAACCAATTTACCATGCTGAGCTATTGATTTGGCTGTTGTAATAACCAATGCAGTGACTAAATATGAATAACCAAAACCACTGTCAACATAATCAATAGAGACGAGACAACAATCATCCACTATCAACGATACCCCACCAACTCATAACAATCAAGAATATACCCGATAGGATATAACAGGATTCATTTATTAAAACCAAGCTTTAAGTAATCAAGGGTTCACCCTGTGGACCAACATAGGGAGACTGGATTCAACCCCCAACAGTGGGTGCAAACCTTTGAGACCATTCGATGGACACATAGGCCATACCACCAATAATTTTGCAGACATGATGACAAAACATAATATAGGAGAGACTATGAACAGAGGAACAAAGGCTTCATTTTGGTCTGTAGTAACACCGAGAACACGTAAGGTATAACCCTCCTGGTTTTCCTAATCAACCCAAAGAATGTTGAGATAAAACAGAGCCAAGAAGTAGCAATCAAACTTAAGCAACCCCCTTGGTATAATAGCCATTATAACCCACTGTGAAAACATCAAAAACATGAACAAACCCATACCCGGGTGAAACGATACGCGGTGACACAAGGTGGTTCAAACCCAACAACCCCATAATAAAAAAAAAGACTGGGTATGGTGAGAAGAAAATTGTGGAGACATCTAGCCAATATGGACTGAATGAAACCCTTCAACCCAAACCAATAAGGACAACATAGAGACTTAATGGCTTCTAGCACTCTGAATGATAAATGAAACTGTGACTTCAACCATCATTGTAATGAAAACCACACAAACCATCCATTCCAGAGAAATATCACAATTTCACACAGTTTTCAGTCTTAAGAAAATCACAAACCCATACATCACTGAGCCAATATCTATTTCATAACCAGAGCAGGTTCATGAATGGAAAAAAAGACATACCTATAACCAAAAGCCTTAAAAATGCAAGCTTGGTCGAGCGGTTCTTCCCTTGCCTGAAAATCAGAGCTTAACCACAATGAGCACAATTGAATAATAGCCGAGCTAGGGTGATGACCAATGAAAGGGGTATGGAGTGAGGTGCAGTAAATTTATGTCGCCTCCATCCTCCACTCATTCAATCCCTTAGTACATGCCAACCAACCTTCCATTAATCCTCTTAATTAATCTATGCATCGAACTTAACATCCATCGCTTGTCAAATGCACCACCCATATCACCTTTAACCATTTCCAACTATACCATAACTCATATCAAAAACTCAATAAATCATATAGCCACTAACTTTGTTAGATAGGACTAACAACAATCCTTTTAAATTCATTTTCATATAATGTATCATAGCATAGCATAGTATAAGATAACATTTTTTCCATCGGATTTGTTCCATATTTCTTTTATCTTTTGTCATGACTAACCAATGTTTTGTGTAGGTGCAACATGTAACAGATCATCACGCTAATAACAATGTGATAACAGTGGATATAATCCATTCACAAAATATGGAATTTAGAGCTTAGAGCAATTAGAAACAACACTTAATAGGAATTATCCATCGCCAATAAAACCAAGATTTCATCAATCATATAGAACCCTGTAACCAATGTCGAACAACAACATAAACATGAAACAAGAACTAGATCTGATCTCCCAATCTACAAGGGGGTACCACCTACTAGTATTATATATCTCGTTAGCTTATAATAATTGGCTTTAGCAATACTTTGCAGGCAAAATCCTCGTTGCGATTTTTATCGTCAACAAACTGTCGACTCCACAGGGAAATTTGTTTTTAACAAATTTAGGACTTGGAACTCATGGTTTCGCAGACTGAGAACAATAGAGCAAGAAGATATAACCAGGAATATTATGAAATAGGGGGGAGTGAGCGGATTTAATGGAAAAATGACCGAGAATTTGGGAATAACTCATGAAAAATGTTAGGTATGAGGGGGTTTACCACTACATGCATAATCGTTCAACCGGAATTTTCACTTTTATTTCAAGGAGAAAAATTATGGACTTGCTCTTTTAGATTCTCAAATGGATGGAGAAATGGAAAGAAAAAGCGGGAGATAACCAATTTCTTTAAAAGACAACAACGAAGGAAGATTCAAGTTCTTTTAGGGGGACATCGTTATAGCTGTGTAAGCTTGATTTCTATTGAGTAACACTATCTTGCAGCAGTTTCACTATGGAAGAACTCATCCAACATCTTATTCTTTGAATAGAATCAACTAAAAGATGAAAAAACAATAAAAATCATGATAGAATTAAGATTAAAAAATTTAAAACAAAAGAGATAAAATGACAAAAATGTAAAAGAAAATTGCTAAAAACAGAAAGCAGAAATCAAACTACTGTAAGCAAAAAATAAAATGGCAAAAAACTGAAAGCAGGGCCGACTACTAGTATACAGAATATCCAAACAACGTTAGAAATTTTCATGTTGGTCCCACGTAATGTTTCAAGTGAGAACTGTCAGTGCTGCAGGAAAACAATTGCTCCTATAAATCCTTTAGAGTGTAAGAGTTGGTATCCAGGGTGAAAGCAATTTTGAAAGGACCTAGAAATAACACTTGGAACTCTGAGGTAATTATCAGCCCTTTAACGTATACAATTAGATCATCAAGGTAGATATGGATACTGATCAATTCATAAAGAGTTGTTTGTATAGGTCTTTTAAGAGGGGTACTTGCATCAGGTAAGTCATAAATCATGTGTTTATAAGTAATGGTACCCCAATTAGTGATAAGAGTGGTTTTGTGAGCATCTTCCCATTTTCCCTTGATTTGATTGTAACAAAAAAAACTGTCAAGTAAGGGCCTCGTCTGTGACCTTACAACCCGCTGCAAAATCATTTCCATGTTAGGGGGAGGGAAGCAATTTTTCATAATAGCCTTATTGAATGTGTGAAAATAAATGCAGGTTCTAATATGATCAGTGGCCTTCAGAACATGTACTGATTTGGAAACCTATTCAGAGTACTTGACCGGAAAAATGATCCCAGCCTTCAAAAAAATTTCCAACTCCCTTTGAATAGTTTCTTTAAATGTAGATTTAATAGGTCTTTGTTTTTTCCTAACTGGTTTCATGCCTTCCTTGATGGGGAAATCATGTTGTATAAGACCAGGATCAAAACCATGAAGATCCTCATAAGACCAAGAAAAAACATCCTGAAATCCACCAAGTAGCTTGGCAAAATTCATTTCTTCTTCATCAGAACATTGGGCACCTATTTTAACATTTTTTGGAGACTCGGGTGCCCCAAGGTTCAAGGAGATGATTTCACCCTCCTTCCTTCTTGACTCCTCTTCTTTCTGTTTCTCTTTATTGCTTACATCACTCGATGAATATGAACTCTCTAGAGGAGTCAGTCCCTTAGGAATCTTGTTATCTTCTATGGATATAATTCCTTTAGTCTTAAGAGGTTCATTTTGAATCGAAGCAAAAATTCTCTCATTGTTGAGGAAGACCTGCCAAGATTCTGTATTTTTGGGGATATGTGGACAATCTAGCGATTGAAAGGTACAATCAGGTCTGTGCAGCAGAAGTTGATAATTAGGAGAGGTTGCAAAAACAACTAACCAATCAACCATTGAGTTTAACTCCTTGACATGAGTGATGTTGAAAGATAATAGGTTCGAGATAAGTGCCCAAACTGTTTGGGTATATCGCTTCATTAACATGTTTCTAGGAGAGTATATATTACAAACAAGTTTCACCACAAGCTGGGAATCCCCAAAAACTTAAAGGTGACCACAACCAATATTATAGGCGTTTTCAATGCCTAATAATAAAGATTTTAATTTAGTGACATTGTTTGTGCAAGCAAAATCCAACCTATAAGAAAAATTATGAATTTTTCCTACAGGAGAAATCAAGATAATGCCAACTTCATTGCCTTCATTAGAGCATGAACCATCAAAGTGCATGTGCCACATACCATCATCTAAATCAATTTGTTCCAAGGGAATGTTATCCTCCTCAACAAAGATGGAATACAATCCTAGGTCCTCTTCGATATAGTTTACATTAGGCTGTGGCACACTCTTTATGTAAGGTGAAATCCTTCCCTCTCTAAGGACTATAATGTTTTTTCCATTCCAAGGAACAGATAAATGTGTTCCATCAAGTGAGAGGTATCCACCCGTTAAATCTTGCCAATATCTTCCCAAGATGATTGAGTAATTTTTTACTGGCATATCAATTACCTGAATACTAAGGGTTGTCCTTATTTTAGGGTGTGCGCACAAAACTAAGGTCACATATTTAATCTCACCTATGGTTTTTTTTTTTAGACTATTATAGGAGAGCACGCTTCTAGCATTTTCATTTGTACAAGACAAACCTAGATCTTCCAAAATAATCTTCGACATCACACTTGGGCCCGAACCGCCATCAATGAGGCAACAATGGGCACTCTTATCCATAATATTTACAGAAATATAAAAAGGGGGATTTTTTATAGGGTATATAAATTTATGTAAACCTACTTTATTTACAGATGAATCCTCTTCGTTTATCTCTTCAGAGAGGTTGGCTACAACAAAAGATTTACCTTCCATGAATTGTTTCAGATGCCTTTATTGTTCAGGGATGACAACCATGTCTAGAAGGAATGCATCTTCTTTGATGTTGGCCAACTGATTTAGGATATTTGGAAGAGGGGAGAGGGGAAGTAATTCCTTGACTCTCAGGAACCTTAGGAACCTGAACAGTAGCAGCGGGTGAGGATGAGCTCGGGCTAGAAGAATTTCGGGGAGGATCAAACTTGCCTTTGGGAGCATAGGACTTGTTCCTAGCATTGATGATCATGACATCTTCTGGCTCTACAAAATCTAGGAAAACGATGGTAGTTTCTGGTATTTTACCAAAGATATTATCTTTGGCACTCTTCCTTACCTCACATGTTGCTTCCTCGTGGTGTTCCTCACAAAAAGTTACAGCAACTTCGAGGCAATATAGATTTAGGCTGAAAATTATTTTCAATTAGGTTTCTAAAGGGAGGTGCAGAAGAGGATGAAGCTCCAAGGGTGAGAGGGGAGACAATCCCCTTTCTCTCATACGCTATCATACAATTTTTCATATCTTGTGCTAGTTGTAAGAGGGTAGACATGTATGTCTGTTTAACT
The DNA here is from genome assembly GCA_009831015.1 of Picea engelmannii. Taxonomy (NCBI): domain Eukaryota; kingdom Viridiplantae; phylum Streptophyta; class Pinopsida; order Pinales; family Pinaceae; genus Picea; species Picea engelmannii. The sequence continues at coordinate 409,495 of ML777214.1, read as the reverse complement.
GATTCTCCCTGAGGAATACCTATTCTTTCAAGTTGTTATTCATACTCTAAACAAGTATGCAAAGAAAAAATGATATTATCAATGGATTTTTCCTCAAGCCTATGACGATAGGGAGAAGGTAATGCATTGTAGTAATGCATGAAAGAGGCTTGGTTTTGAGGTTGAATGATTTCAGGGATCTGATTGTATAACTTAGTGAAACGCAAGTTGAAGGACTTGATGGTCTCACCATCACTATAGGTGATGTTATTGCATTCTCATAACTTCTCAGCTGGGATTTTGGATTTCCCATAAGTGGATTTGAACCAATATATTAACTCCTCCCAAGTAGACATAATATTAGGAGGAAGGTCAAAGAAATTGACCACAGCCTTTCCTTCCAAGGAGTTGACGAATAAGCACATGCAAGTATCATTGTCATTAGCCCCTATGTTGTGGCAAGCATTAGAAAATGCCACTAAGTGTTTGTTTGTAGTGACAGTGTTGTTTACCGAAAACCTAGGGAGATTCTCTTTGAATTTAGGAAGTGGAGGAGTAGTAGGTGATAGGTTAAGAGGAGAGGACACGTGCCACAGTGTGGTTGTGACGTCTTCTTCAAACTGAAAAAGTCCATATTTTTTAATGACTTTAGTGGGGTTGGTGGTAGATTGGACATGAATATGGTTTCTATATAAGCTACCAATCACTGATGAATATGAATATTGAGAGGAGGAAGCACTTCCAGTGCCACCAGAGCCTCCACTAGATGCCATCTTAAGTATGATAGGTGAGGGGGAGAAAGATGAATTGGATGAATCAGACAAAGTTCTCCTTAGAAAACTTTGTTGGGTAGATAACACAACGTTCCTTCTTCCTATTTCAGCAATAAGATTAATTTCAGGTGATAAGCCTATTCTTCTTCTGGAAACACGAGATTCTAAGGACATGAAAGTAAGGCCAAAATTGAAGGAACAAGAAGGTTATTGTTGATTTCTAGTTGTCTACATCTAGCTTCCCAACGTTCTTGGGCACTAATATCTCATTCAATTGTTTCCCATGAATGATTAATCTCAACATGAGTATTGGGAGTGTCTAAAATGGTATTAAATAAATTCAAAGCAATGATGGTATGATCTTGAAGACCGGGCTCAATATTGGGCTACCTTGCAACATGCACAATCATTAAGAAATAAAACAGTCAAAGAATAAATATCAGAAAAATAGATGTATTCAATGATAATCGAGTATAAAAATTAACCAGAGAGATATTGAAGATCTCCCCAGTATGGTTGCCAAATAAATGTTGAGGAAAATATATGAAATGATCTTACTCAAGCATTTTCAGATCCTGCTTGGATAAAGAAAAATAGATGGGAATATCACCCTATGTTTATAGCCATCAAAATTAATATCCTAACTCACAAGTATTGGTTACAAGTGCTTAGGCTAGTCTTTTTATAAATAAAATCTTGCTGGAAAATTCATTATTTATATGATTTTCTGAATATAATAGTTGCTAAAATAAATGTAAAGATAGAAGTAAAGACACCAAGTCGATAATCAAGACAGATGAGACATAAATAAATCCTTTATTTCATTCCAATTCATCAAAGATTCATCCTTTTTACAAAATTTCTTGAAGAAGTTTTGTACCAAAGTCAAACTTAGACGTCCCCGATGAAACATACAAAAGGACCTCTGACAGAAAATAAAAAAATGAACTCTAAAAGCTTAATAAGATTGCCACAGATTGTTGCCCACTCGACTCTGCACAATAGCCTTTGTTGGTCATGAAAAATAATTCACAAATAGACAATTCTACACAAACTATCAAAGACAGATCAACACCTCTAAAAAACAAGTGTCTGAATGATGTAATTCAGCCCTGAATCTTGTTGTCTACAATAAGACCCTTCTATCATAAAAACGAATTAGGCATGTGATAAATTAAGGAATGAATGAAAACTGAACTATGTCAACACAAACTCAAAGAGAAAACCTTATTCCTCCTCTATCCTCCTCTTGTTCCTCCCTTTCCTTTTGCTTTTAACTAATTGAACTACTTCATTAGTTAAGTTAACTAAAACTCAACCAAATTTTTAGTTAGGGGGAAAAGTAATAAATCATAATAAGGGTTTTAAATAAATAATAAATAGTAGGTGGGACCCCTTGTGACTCCCTTTTAGCTCTTAAAAATCATAACATAACTTAGTCAATTAAAAAAAACGTCCCTCCTTGTGACTCCCATCATCACATTCATGTTTGACAATTTATCTCATTGATATTTGAAATTATTTTCAAAAATATAGTACTCATATATCCAAAAAAAACATGTTTTCCAAAACTTTTGAAGTCAACTGTCATCAACAATAAATAAAATAAAAACTCAAAAAACATATTTTCCACTCTGAGATGCAATCTTTCCCTTGTTATTGTTGTCACCCCTTGATCTCTTTGAATCTTCCTTTGGTTGTGTTGAGCCTTTAGGCCTAATCTCGTTGCTCAGATGAGAACAATCGTCCCTCAGATGCATCCAAGAGGACACGGATTTATCAGAGCCATTGGAGGGTGAGGAAGGGGAAACAATGGATTTTCCTTTGTCAAGGGCATGGTGGGCCTCGGTTTTAAACCTTTTTCTAGCATGGGAGGACTGAACTAGTGAGTGGACAGGTGTAACTTGTACAATCGGTTTGATAGGGAGGGGAGTAGGTAAAGAAAAATTGGGCCAGCCACGATGTTGGGAGACTGTTGGGTGGACAATCTCTTGACATTTGTCATTTTCAGGAACCTCGGGTTGCAATGAGACATGAGGGGGCACGTGAATACCAGGGGTTTGTGGAGATTTGAAGGGAGGCCTTTCAAGCCTAGGTTGTACCATTCCTTGCCCAATCCAATTGAAAAACCCATCTTGAAAAAGCTGACCTAACTCTTGAGAGTCAACATCAAAGTGAATGGATAATCTTTGCCTTCTCAGGCCCCTTTTCCAATTACCTCTTCCTCGATTACCTCTGCTGAAAAATATCATTCCTTTATACATGATTGATTAGAAAGTAGTTTCTTTAACAACCATACATGAAAAATCTTTTAAAATATGAAACAAATTTTGGCTCAACAACATATCAGACTCATGCAATCCAATCCATACAAATTTTTTAATTGTTGTCAATGAGTAGGAGGTGAACAAAAGGTTTTGGGATATGCAAGGGGTTTATATTGAGTGAAAAATGTTAAAATGAAAGGGGAAAGAATCATGGTTACTGCTCACAGACAACACACAATCAACTGTAATGTAAACCAAGGAACATGTCACTGTAATCCATCCAAGAAACTGTGATTTGAAATTGCTACAATACAACATTCTCTTAACTGTAATTAAATTTTAAGAATAAGGAGTGGAAAATGGATATGGGAAGGCGAGGAGATTGTAATTAGCGAAAAGTGAAATAATGGTAGGGAAAGAGAGTGGATATTGTTCATAAAATTAATTAAGTAATCCATCAAACTATTTTATATCAAACGCAAAAAATCCAATACCAATCAAATAGTGATTGTGATGAATTAAACAACTAATGTGTATAATTCAATTGATTCTATGTAACTTGCTCATTGTTCGCAATTAAATCTTTAACACAGTGTCATCAAAACAAGACAATATGCCTTCCACAACAACCCGTAGAAGAGTTATGTTTATTCTTATTTTTCCCATTTAATATTTTAAGCATTTTCCAAATGAACACATAGTCACTTACTTCCACTCTGTTCAACATCAAAACATCAACCACTGTCCATGAATTATTTCCTCACTCAAACACAGAAAAAAAAACATGCCCGATTTCATCCCTCAATTTAATTTAACAATTAAATTGTAAGGACACCATATTGTCACAAAACCCGTACCTATCTTTGCTACGATGCATGATATTCATCAAACATACATAGTGGACAGTCAAACACAATCATCAATATTTCAATTTGCAATAATCATGACTTGCCATTTAAACACATAGTAACAACAATCATCATTTCAACTCATACGATGTTGTGGGATACACATACCATTCAACAAAACACAAGAGCATTTATGTGACTTTACATGTCTAACTACCCCAAAACCAAACATCAAACGATGCCGAGCTATCAATCCAATACAAGGAGGCAACAACAGTATGCCCAATCCCATTTCTTAAATCGATCAAATTGCAACAAAACCATACTGTTTAAAAACCCATGCACATCTCTAATGGTGTTACCAAACGATATCCATAACATATGCAGTGGACAACCAAGCTGCGACTATCATTATTTTTAAATTGCAATACTCCCAATTGGGAATTAAAACACACAGTAACAACAACCATCACTTTAACTTAAACATGTTGTAGGAAGCCCACACATACCAATGCATCACACACAAAGCATCGTTGTGACTTAATCAATTATAAACTAATGTTGGGTTAACAATTCAATAATTACAATATAAGAGACAATGATTGTGTATTCAATCCCATTTCTTAGATCAACCAATTTACCATGCTGAGCTATCGATTCGATTGTTATAATAACCAATGCAGTGACTAAATACCAATAACAAAAACCACTGTCAACATAATCAATAGAGACGAGCCAATAATCGACCATTGTCGATGATACCCCACCAACTCATAACAATCAACAATATACTCGACATGATATAACATGATCCATTTATTAAAACCAAGCTTTAAGTAATCAAGGGTTCACCTTGTGGACCAACACAGGGAAATTGGAGTCGACCCCCAATAGCGGGTGAGAACCTCCGAGACCATACGGTGGACACATCGGCCATACCACCAATAACTTCATAGAAAGGATGAGAGTTTATGAGATAGGAGATACTATGAACAGAGGATTAGAGGCTTCATTTTGGTCCATAGTAACACCGAGAACACACAGGGTATAACCCCTATGGTTTTCCCAATCAACCCGAAGAATGTTGAGATAAAACAAAGCCAAGAAGTAGAAATCAATCTTAAGCAAACCCCTTGGTATAATATCCATCATAACCCACTGCACAAACATCATTATCATGAACGAACCCATACCTGAGTGAAACGATACGCAGTGACACAAGGTGGTTCAAACCCATCAACCCCATAATCAACAAAATGACTAGGTATGGTGAGAAGAAAATTGTGGAGACATCCAGCCAATTTGGACTGAATGAAACCCTTCAACCCAAACCAATAAGTACGACAGAGAGCCTTCATGGCTTCTAGTATTCAGAGTGATAAATGAAACTGTGAATTCAACCATCATTGTAATGAAAACCACACAAACCATCCATTCCAGAGAAATATCACAAGTTCACACAGTTTCCAGTCTTAAGAAAAGCACATACCCATACATCACCGAGCCAATATCTATTTCATAACCAAAGCGGGTTCATGGATGGTGAAAAAGACATACCTGCAACCAAAAGCCTTAAAAACATGAGCTTGGTCGAGTGGTTCTTCCCTTGCCTAAAAATAAGAGCTTAACCACAACGAGCACAATTGAACAATATCCAAGCTAGGGTGACGACCAGTGAAAGGGGTATGGAGTGACATGTAGTAAATGCACATCTCCTCCATCCTCCACTCATTCAATTTCTTAATACATGCTAGCCAACCTTCCATTAATCCGCTTAATTATTCTATGCATTGAACTTAACATCAATCACTAGTCAAATGTGCCACCCATATCACCTTTAACCATTTCCAACTATACCATAACACATATCAACCATGTTTTCATAAAACTCAGTAAATCGTGTAGCCAATAACTTTGTTAGCTAGGACTAACAACAATCCTTTTATATTCATTTGCATATAATGTATCATAGCATAACATAGTATAGGATAGCATTTTTTCCATTGGACTTGTTCCATATTTCTTTTATCTTTTGTCATGACTAACCTGTTTTTTGTGCAAGTGCAACATGTAATAGATCATGGTGCTAATAACAATGTGATAACAGTGGATATAATCCATTCACACAATATGGAATTTAGAGCTTAGAGAAATTAGAAACAACAAATAATAGGCATTATCCATCGCCAATAAAACCAAGATTTCATCAATCATGTAGAACCCTGTAAGCAGTGTCGAACAACAACATAAAAATGAAACAAGAACCAGATCTGATCTCCCAATATACAAGGGGGTCCCACCTACTAGTATTATATATCTCGTTATCTTATAATAATATTCTTTAGCAATACTTTGTCGGCAAAATCCTCGTTGTGATTTTTATCTTCAACAGGATGCAAACATAGAAATGCATAAACAAAATAATCTCATTCATGCATATCGATACCATAATCTTCATATTCAAAGACCAAAATCCCTTTCAAATGGGATGCACTCCCTTTATATAGTGAGGGATACCTTTTACAATATTTTTTTGTGGAAATTCTAGAAATTTGAGTCGTTTCACAAAAAAGTACTCTTCATTTTCCAACAAAGATTACAAAATTAGAAGAAAACAACATCTAGACAGAAATGAGAAATTTAGCAATCATGACATGGTCTACTACTGATGTTGGTCTTGGTGTTCCTTCCAAGTGGAGTAGTCGTTAAAAATGATCTCGAGCTTACTCGATTGCAATCTCTCTAAGACTGATTCTCCATTACAGACTTTTGTGGCCACTTCTTGATGTAACCGCTCCACCGTGGAATTTACAAAGGATCGAATCTTCTGGGTAAGCCATGTAGGAAACGACATATGTTCTTCAATTGAATTTTCATCAAAAATCATAAATTCATGAATGCTTGTCTAAATAGCCTTCTTTAAATCTTCCACCTCAACCACCTTGGTGTTGATAGAAGTTGTTTCATCTACAGATTGAAGTGGCTATGTCCTTGCCTCTGCTACGAGATCATTATCATTTTTCCATAGTTGTGCACATGTGTCAGCAACCACCCCTTGGTTGGAATAGACACTCCCACAGAGAGGTTTGCTAGTGTCAAAAAACATTTGATACCTGAGTCTTTCTCTTTTCAATTAAACTTGCAGGGAAGTAGGTGTAGGTTGTATCCTGTCTTGCCATTTTACCATATCCTCAAAAGCCTCACTAGCTTCTCGATACCTTCCTTGAGTCTCAATCAGAGTAATTTGCATATTTAATTGTTTTTTTCTCTCTACGTGTATGTCGATCAATAGATCAAGGAGATCATTCTTTACCTTAGCTATATTTTTGCTGATAGCCAGAGCTTAAGCTTTGATGGATTCCATGGTACCTATTAAGGTGATAGTCTTCTCTTGAGTGGAAATAAGTTTATGTTTTTCTACTTCCAAATCCTCCCTGTGGGTGTCCCATAGGATTGTCATCCTCTTTTCAAACTCTTCATTCATGTGGTCTCTTTTTTCCTATAAAGAACCATTTATTTTTCCTAGGTTTAGGCTTTCAGCTGCATTGATTGCTTCCTGGACATCTATGTCGAATTGGTCTTTTACATCTTTCGTTTCTGTTTCGAGCTCTGTTACTTGGGTCATGGAAGTGTTCAAGGCATTAGTTACCTCCAAAAGAGAGGAGGCATTTAATATATCGAAATCGTTGAGCATTGAAGCCACTTGAACTACATTTTCTTTAGGATCATGGTCGACCTTCCATTCCAAAATCCTTCCTGTGTGTGAGTTCGAATTGGAGACCTATCCTCTTTTTATTTTCGTTGATATCTTCTCATACTTCTAGTTCTGTTGTCAAAATAGTAGTCTCCAATGGTGACTACAAATCCTTCAAAATTGAGAGCTTGAGAAGAAAGGGAGGAATCCCTTGGTATGGAGATTATGGGGGTATACTTTGAAGGATGTATATTCACAATGCCTAGGGTGGGTGTCAATGGAGTACCTGGGACTTGGTTTAGATTCCATTTCAAAATATCATAATATTTTATCTTTGACTCATCCTCGTTGGCCAATCAATTTGCCTCTGCTTCTTCAACCAGTTTCCTAGATTATGAGTCATTAGCTATCCTCTTGGCTTCATCATCCTCCGCTAAATTGTTAGCTTCTTCTTATTTATTCTTCTGTAGAGCGGCCTGATGTGCCACATGTTCACATCCTATTCTGATCTTTTCCTTGGCATGTCTTCTTTGAAAATATTTCTCTGCCTGGAGCCTTTTATGCTCAAGTTATTCTTCCTTTTTGGTCTTCTCCTATTCTTTGGCACTCCTGGTATCTTTCTCTCACTGACACAACTTCTAGAATTGGGCCAAAGTTTCCATCTTGAATTATTCTTGTTCGAGATCAAGTTCTCACTTTGCAACGTCATGAGGTAGATGGTGCATGAACTCATCATATGAGAGTACTCATTCAAACTTATCCTCCTCAAAATCCACAATGTGAATATTTGGATGAGTGATTCCAAAAAACTTGACATGACCAATAACCAACTCATGAGGATCATGGCCCTTAGGTTCACATGAGCATAGGATTAACTCTTGTAAGGTCTCAACTTCCTTCCTTGCATGTTGAGTGTTAGAGATTGAGAAACTTCCAATGTGGAGAGGGAAGACTAGCCACAGTCTTTAACTGCTAGTTTGCAACAATGTGGTGAGTTCGGACCCCATTGTTTGGTATTCTATTCCTCTCATCAACAATTGGTTTGGGATGAAATAAGGCAAGAGATGTGGGTCCCCGGTGGTCCCATAAACCTTGATGAATGAATAATACTTGAATAAAAACCAATCATCCACCCATTTCATCCCATTTCTAGCTTCAAATGATATAATGTGTCTGGGGAATATGAAAAGGACCAAATGCAGACGGGCGAGGAATAAATTGAAAATCTCATAAAAAAAAAATTTGAAATTTATGCTCCACAATTAGGAGCAATACACATGAACGGGGGGCTGATTTTGGTTCCAATTCCATCCCAATTCGGGAAATTGAACTGATGAACAAATGGCGTATATCGTATCAATAGAAATATAAAAACATGGCTTCTTTGTACCTGGGAGGTTTTTAGCATGTAGGAAAATGTTAAAGGCTAGGATATTCACCTAGTTAAATATATGTTGTTGGCCCTTGACCAAGTTTTTGGATATTCTTGGTCATGTTGACCTGTTTTGGGACTTCGAAAGCTTGTCGAAGGAGGAGCGCAAGACTAAGCAGAGATCACGAGATCTTGCCCCCTTTTTGGGTCCTTTTTGGGATGTGGGAATATGTAACGAAAATGGGATATCGGCCCATGGATTTACCCATGTTTAGGCCTATTTTGTATATATAAATAGATGCTTAGGCTAGATAAAAGGGGTGGAAGTGCATCTATGTGATGTGAATGTATTCTAAGTGCAAGTAGAGTCTATAAGTGCTTTGTGCATAACTTTGAGAGACTTGCAGAGCTAAGTACAGGTCCTTGTAGCAGATTGTGGAAGGCTTAGTGTTGTAACACAATGAAGAAGGATCTAGCGAGTTGCACAGATCTTCTGTCATGTGTGGAGTAAGGGTTTTAAGGCTCTATGCTTGTAACCGATTGATTGAAGACAATAAAGAAGAAGAATTGGTGGGTGTAGCCCCAGGGTGGGTGTGAACCACGTAAACATTGTGTTATGCTTCTTTGTGCTTTGTCTTGATCTGTTCACATATTATTTGCTAAGTGCTTTGATTTATTTAGATAGGTCTACTTATGCTTTGTTATTTTTATATGTGCGAAGGTTATATCTGATCTATATGGCCATTCTTAGTGCTTGATCTGCTCGATCTTATCTATTTATCTATGCTAATTTCTTAAATACATTAGATTCGCGTGAATGCTGTGAAGCTCTATTTTATCAACTAAGTGGGTATTGACTGCATATTGAGGAACTGATGGTGCTAAGTGATTTACTAAGTAATACAATCACAAATTTGTGTTCTATATAAGGTTGCAGATACCTGAGTCTTGCAACCACCCCTACCTCTACCTCGGGTGAGACTTCATCTGCTCCGCAGGTATTGCCAGAAGGGCTGGTAGTTAGGGATTTTTTGGTGCGTTGTTGTATCATTGAACCCTGGGTCTACCCATGTGCCAACAAATGGTTCAGTTTCTGGGACCTGAAACTGTGATTACTAGGAACTGAGAAAGAAGAAGCTTTGTGCAAATATTTGACCTGAGATTGTGAAAGTTATGTGCATAGATCTGTTCCCTAGTGCGCAGTATCCTACTCAATTTATAAAGCTATGTGCTAAAGAAGGAAGCACGATCTGAAGAAAGGAAGTCAGATCTGAAGGAAAGAAGAAAGATTTGAAAGCTTTGTGCTCTAAGAAATGTAAAAGTAAGAATTTCTAATTAAAATAGGTAAGATCTACAAACTATGTGCTTTGATAAAGGTAAGAATAATGAAAATTTTTAGATCTGGAAGCTTTGTGCTCTATAGAAGTAAGATAAGTAGAATTTTTTTTTTCTAAAGTATGGATCTAGGTATGATTGATAGGTTTTGTCCTAGCTTGAAAACTAGGGTATCAATAGATGAAAGAAGGCTTGATATGAGTAGATCTGATAAGAATAGTGAAAGATATGTTATACCTATGCATAGAAAGAATGTTTGGACTAACAAATGGATGCAGGAGCCTAGAAAGAATTTTTTGTAGGATAGCTACCATGATCCTAGTGTGCAGTACCAAAGAAGTTGGGGATCATTTAAAAGAAACAGAGGATTAACCCTCTATTATAGTTGCAGAAGACCGGGACATCTTGCTAAGGAATGCCCTAGGAAAAGATCTGGTTGTCTTTGTTGTAAAGCTATGGACCATGAAGTGTTAGATTACCCTAGAATGATTGCTAAGATGAATAAATAAAACCCTAAGGAAGATCCAGAGACTATAGTAGAACCCCAGAAAGAATCAGATAAAGTATTGTTGCAAATAAATGAAACCCTGAATGGCCATCGACATGTCAACTTATCAGAGATCTTCAAGGAAAAAGAATGCATTGAAGTAAGAATATGAGACTTCAACATTGACTGTATTCTGGATGAAGAAACACAAGTGAATATCATGACAAAAAGAACTTGGGAATCCATAGGGAAGCCTGATATGATCCCTTCATTAGGAGGAATAGGACTATTCAGAGGAAAGCTAGTAAACCTATGTGGAAAGCTCGCTCGCATACCTATGAACGCTAATGGAATTTTGACAGAAGAAGATTTTGAGATTATTAAATTTATTGAAGATAGCGCCTCATTTACCATATTACTAGGAAAACCTTGGATTGATAAAGATCAAGCCAGACAAAAGGAAGAAGAACAAGTTTTGAAGCAGAAGAAACAAGAGTTAAAATATTTCATGACCAGAAGGATCACACAATTGATTGCAGAACATGAGAGTAGATCGAAGCTATTTAACACTAGAAACCCATATGTCAAATCTTCAAGAACATTAGAAGACCCATAGAAGACTAAATTACCTACCCCCAAAAAAGACAGAGTATTATCCAGGAATCCTAGGGAAAAATCTCAACAACGCGAAGTAACTATGTTAAAAGAAGATAAGAATTAGAATGGAAAAAGAACTACTGAGACGAAGATCAATGGAAAAAGGATAGAAATTTAAGTAAGATGAGAGATAATATTGAAAAGTTGCAGAAGGTTCCAAAGGGAACTTCACAGACAGAAAATTTGCAGAAGGGGAGCTAAGAAAATTTGCAAAAGGGGAGCTTCGCCGAAATATCAGAACAACAACACATGGCACTTCGCCATGACGAAACAATATAGTCATTGGGGACATTATAACCACTCGATCGATGCTACAAATAGGCAGAAATGAAATTATGGTTCACCATCAGACAGTTAGACCGCGCCATAATGGAGAGAACAAGAGTTAATGGAGGCTCATACCTGTTGCAAGTGAATCGTTGTCAAGTTCCCTATTTATCCCGCCGTGCCACACACCGAGAACACTTTTGCCAATTGAGAATTCAAGCCTGCAGACAAAGCCAAGTTTATATAGTGATTATCACACTCTTTATTTCTATCTCAGTACTTTGTCTATGTTTTTCCCCGAACCCACGAATTTTAACCCCGAGTGCGTATGTCGGAAGAATTGAGCACTACAGAGAAAGTTGTTGAAGAAGTTTTGATCGACCTAATGACTGAAAGATTCATGTCAGAGAGAGGAATATCCACAAGTGTACAAGAATCATCCATGAGAGGAATTCCAGCCTCTCCGCTAACTGCTTAAGCTGGACCATCTCGGCCAGCTGATGAAAAGTGAACTAAGCACAGAGATGATCTCGTGAATGCTAAGTTGATTCCGAGCATTTTACCCACCTATCTACCACCTCTACACGACACAATCAATCGATACAATGTGCCCAGAGAATTTGAGTACGCTTTGGTCACTACGTACCTCCCGAAGGGGATATGCACAGTTCGCACAGACTAAGAAAAGATTGCAACATTGAAGTTTAGCAACTTCAACCTCAGTGACAGGAAGGTCTACAACATGCTCGCCCCACAAAAATACTTGACCAGAATAAAGGGAAAGAATTCAAGGATAGTTCCCTAGTCATGGACTATGAACCTCGCACAGTCCACACTACTCAATGTCATGAATATTCCTCACTTCGGAAGGCACCAAGAAGTGAATGCATGCATCAAGTTGTTGTTGTCTTGTTACCATGGCAGATACTTGTGGTTAAATCGTCGTATCACAGTGGATCTGACATTGATCAATCAGATCACCAGGCTTAGCATGTAAGGACCCGACACACACGATTTCTATCCTAGCAAATCCTTGGACCACGCTCTCACACAAAGGATCAAGGACACTTATGGAGATGTCGTTAAGGGAACGTGAGGATACAAGGTATCTTCTATCCAGAGCGACAAAATGCACCTTGCCTGTCAATTGATCGCAGGAAATTTAGTTCACAAGAACTGACCCACCCAAGTGACTGGCTTTGTATTCGACCTCGTAGGAATGTGCGCGGAGGGCCTACAAATAAATTGGGCAAAGTACCTTGTGAACCAATTGGAACTGGACTGCAGGGAAGCGCAAGATCAAGGATATGAATTCCACTTCAGCTGGCTTCTAATCCTGATCACTTTCATCGCATGAGAGATGCCGGAAGGTGCGACCTTCCCGGACATCAAACCCTTTGAACCTCTGGCCGCGAAGTCCAGTACACTATGGTATTCTAGTGACATGAACAAGAAATGGAAGTCAAATGTCATGTTCCATACATATTACAACCAGCTGGAGACAACCATCTAGTCTGAGCCTCGCATCACACCAAATACTCTCCATAGGTTTCGGCCTTTAATGAAATTCAGCGTGGACTGCCATTTCATCTATATTACAGCATGCACCGACGAGCGCAAGAAATAACTTTAGTCTTACTACAAGATGACAGAGGAGGACTTAGAAGATATTACTAAAGATTGGTTGGCGGACCTCCTCATTCCAGTAGATCCTGCGGAGATGTCTGACATTGACAGTTCAGAAGAAGCGCATGATACACCTGGACCCAACAAGACAAAGAAAAATGAAGAAGCCCAAGATGTAAGTAGTACCTCAGCGAAGACTACTTCCATCTCACCTGTGCAAGGAGGATATGGCAGAGAGATAGAAAGCACATAAGTTTAACATAAGAAAGGCGAGGTTACACCACCTAGAGACGAGGAGGATCCATCGAAGAAAAGGAAGGTTTCCCCCTAGAATCCATCTTCCCAAAATAAATCGAAAGCCTCTATGACCAAAATGCAGACTACCCTCACCTCAGATGACTTCAATTTCATCATAGTAGCACTGAACGATGCTTCGTTGGAGATAGAAAAGAAGCAAGAGGCTTAGCAGGAGGATATATACAATCAAATTAAGATTGAACTTTAAGGGGTGAAATAAGCACTACAATTCAGCCGCGTAGTTTCCACTGTGCCTCTACCGTTGGGAACACCAAAACTAGGAAATGAGTCAGCTCAACTCCACCGAATTGTTGATACAGTCGAATCTCGCCTTCGATGAGCATAGAAAGAAACAACGCAAGCCACCCAGGCTTTAGCACAAGTATAGGAAGACCTTTTAGAGCAACGCAATACTACAGAACGAGAAAAGCTTTCTCTCCAAGCGAAGTGGGATGAAGAAAGAGCACAACTACAACAAAGAAAGGAACATTTTCTTGCGGAGGACCTCAAAGTAAAGGAAAGGGTCAACAAAGCACTTCACTCTGTGATAGTCATTGAAGTAAAGGTCGAAGAGAGAGTCCCACAGTAGGTGGCACAACTTGAAGAAGTGATTCAACAACTACAACAACACATAGCAGATTTGGAGCTACGCGCAGTACCCAAGAAACCGCAAGATGTAAGAGACCAAAGGGAAGAAACCGCCATGAGTGCAGTTGAGAGACTGAAGGCTCTTGCTGGGGAGTGCAAGCAGCTGAGTAATCGCAATGCCCAAATGTATGAGAAGATTGTTGAGAACCCATAGTTACAGGCACTAGAGTCATAGCTCCAGGAAGAGAAGAAACACATAGACACACTACAGGTGCAGCTGAAGGCCCTATCAATTGTAGACAGAATGAAGAGATCTCAAGAGAAACACACCACCTAGTAGCAGATCCATACGATCCAGAGAAAATTTATGGAAGTAACTCAACGGCTCCCACCTATGCAAGATAAGGCATGCTAATTGTTCATAGAGGTTGAAGGTCAAGGAGCAGAGCTAGAATAGGTTGTCACTACAGTAGAACAGTGCCTAGAAGGGCCAGTGAATGACGCAGTGATCCAGGATTTCACCGAGAATGAAGTTGAATCAAAGCAATAGGTCAAAGCAGCTCGAGCCAAACTCGAGGTGTTTGAGGCAAAACTAATCATACCAAAGTGACTCAGGACAAGTCATAGGTGAGTGTTGGGGGCATGTTGGCCCTTGACCAAGTTTTGGTAGATTCTTGGTCATGTTGACCTATTTTGGGACTTCAATAGCCTGTTGAAGGAGGAGCGCAAGATGAAGCAAAGATCATGGGATCTCAACCCCTTTTTGGGTCCTTTTTGGGATGTGGGAATATGTAACAGAAATGGGGTATTGACCCATGGGTTTACGCATGTTTAAGCCTATTTTGTATATATAAATAGATACTTAGGCTAGATAAAAGGGGTGGAAGTGCATCTATGTGATGTGAATGTATGATAAGTGCAAGTAGAGTCTGTAAGTTCTTTGTGCATGACTGTGAGAGACTTGCAGAGCTAAGTACAGGTCCTTGTAGCAGATTGTGGAAGGATTAGTGTTGTAACGCAAGGAAGAAGGATCTAGTGAGTTGCGTAGATCTTATGTCCTATGCAGAGTAAGGGTTTTAAGGCTCTGTTCTTGTAATCGATTGACTGAAGATAATAAAGAAGAATAATTGGTGGACGTAGCCTTAGGGTGGGAGTGAACCACGTAAACACTGTGTTATGTTGCTTTGTGCTTTATCTTGATGTGTTCACATATTATTTTCTAAGTTCTTTGATGTATTTAGATAGATCTACTTATGCTTTGTGCTTATTATATCTGGGAAGGTTAGATCTTATCTATATGGACATTCTTAATGCTTGATCTACTCAATCTGATCTATTTATCTATGCTAAGTGCTTAAATACATTAGATTTGTGTGAATGCTGCAAAGCTCTATTTTATCAGCTAAGTGGGTATTGATTACATATTGAGGAACTGATGGTGCTAAGTGATTTACTAAGTAATACAATCACAGATCTATGTCCCAGCTAAGGTTGCATACACCTAAGTCTTGCAACCACCCCTACCTCTACCTCAGGTGAGACTTCATCTTCTCCGCAGGTGTTTCCAAAAGGGTCGATAGTTAGGGCTTTGTTGGTGCGTTGTTGTAGCGTTGAACCCTGGGTTTTCCCCTATGCCAACATATGTCCTGTCTTAACTACGGTGCATGAAAATGGTAGCCAGTCAATTTGGAAGTGTGAACTCTTATCTTCTCCATATAATTGACATAACATGGCATCAGTAGCTTGTTAGGGGTTTTAAGCCTGTGGGTGGGGACCGATTTATGTCCGTGTTTAAGAGTTACATCCTCATCCACCCACCAGTTTTTCATCTGTTTTGTCGGTCATTTTCTTTCTTGGGTGAGCCCTTTTAGGAAATGTTCGTTCAGTGAGAAAGTAGGAGTGGGAAGGTGATACCTAGAGCTAATATCTTTTGTTCTAAGAGAATCTAGTCACGCTCCTCGTTTTCTCATGATGAGCATTGTGGAAGTGTCAAATTGCTTGAGGCACCACAGTGTTGCCTCGTTGTATGGGAATAGTTGTGGCCTTGAAGCTACTCGGTGAATTTTGTTTTTTAGGATATTTTGGTACACCTCTAAGACTTTGTTGTCTTCAGGAAAATCTGTAGATTCAAAAGTCTTGTAGATATTTTCAAATTCGGGGAAATGGTCCTGTCTAGTATGAGGAATCATATCATTCACCATAGTTTCGACTAGTTGGGACGATGATTTGGGGCCTCGGGGACCCTAGAAGTAAACCAAACTTCTAGGTCTTTTGGGATTCTGGCTTGCCATGATGAATAACTAGATTAACCTACAATAACACGTTAAAATAAATATAATCTTATCTTACATATAACACACTAGCTGTAATAATGAAAAATTGGTTAAATGATAGAAAACAAAAGGTTACTAGTACGCAAGAAGTTGCAGTAACATAGAAGGAAATCTCAGTGAGCAAGGGAGTCTAGACGAAAATCAAACTTCGTAGACTGAGTTTTGAAAACTTACAATGCAAGTTGTGTTATGAAAGGGTTTTTTTGTAACTCGCAATGCACATCTAATTAGCACGGGTATGCCATAACTCAGGTCTGTATGACGATCTTTCCAAATATGATCTTAACTTTTCCCGTTAATGCACGCCATTTCCAAAATTAAAGCTTATTAAGTAGGTTAGGTGCATTGATTAAAACATCAGGGGGATCACTAAACCACATCCTTGAATAAGACCATTATCGAGGTCAAGCTTTTGGAGTATGAAATATTTTTTTTTTTCAAATTCCTACAAGAAAGGTATCAAAGGTATATTCCCTAACACATGGGACAATGTGCGGGCACAACGCGTCAGCCAATGAATAGTAATATGAATAGAGGTGGGACCCGTCGGGGTATTTGCATTGGGTTCAATCATGATGAGTGTGGAATTAAAACCTAGGCGAAAGGTATCAATGGAATATGTGTTTCCTAGAAAGGTGCACTAAACTATGTGTTTTACAATATTCGGGGTTTGGCTGTTGGGGTTTTGAAAGATATGGAAATTTTCAGCTCTGATGATAAAGGTTTCGAAGAATAGTCTTTTGTCTTAGGAGAGTGTGTGAGACATGCATGAGAAGGGTAGAAATCCATCAGATTTTTATGTTCAGAGTGCGATGAGATGATGTTTAAAAGGGGTCCTGATGAGGATGGTATCGAAGGTAATATTCCTTCGATACCTTAGAAACACGATTATATTTCGGAAGAAATAAAGACAATTCATTTAAGAATGGAATAAAATGAGGCATTCAATAATCCAATCTTGGGATGACACTTGGGAAAGTGGTCATTTGATAGGTCAACATGAACTTTGGGGTGCTACACAAGAAAGTAGGGTAAGATCCGGAATGATCGGAGTTTGAAAAAATGGATTCCGACGAATGCGATCCCGAAACTTAGTTGGTTAGGGATGTGGTTGTCTTAGAGAAGTAAGGATACCAGTCTTGTAGGGAAAAATATAGGCGCAAAAATAAAAAGGAGAAAATATTTTGGGGGCCCTATAAAATTTAGAAAGATGGGGGTGTTGTTGTGGGATGTTCCACAACAAATGGTGACTTACAAGAGTGAACCAGTTATATATGAAATCCAAAAATAGAAAGCTTCTTCAATGAGATGGAAGTAACATTTACCTTTTCTAAAAGTCCATTCAATATTCAATTTACAGACCCCACATTCAATGGTGTTTATTAAATCCTTAAAGAAGAAACTGTCATCAATGATCTTCCACATAATTCGATTGATTGTTTTTTTAGGGGGCGAAAATTTCATAAACTCACAGTGAAGTTGTGAGAGTGACACCATTGCAGAAAATTAAGTCGACTGTTATAGACCGAAGTGTTTTCTTTATCTCTCTTTCTTGGCTTTGATTCACTACCAGTGAACGTCCATAGCCTTGACGAAGATACCTCAATATCATACAAGCATGGCCCCACTACCAGCAAGTGTCCATAGCCTCAACATGTTTACTTGTACTTCTCACGCTTTGCAATAGAGTTTTCAACTTCCTTATGATTACTCTTATGAATCCACCATTTAGATATATAATTTAGATATTGTGATTGCAATATAGGTGGTAGTAAATAAGAAGCAAGGTGATACGAGAGTTATTTTGATTTTCTAGTCTCAGTCG
Source organism: Picea engelmannii (assembly GCA_009831015.1). NCBI lineage: Eukaryota > Viridiplantae > Streptophyta > Pinopsida > Pinales > Pinaceae > Picea > Picea engelmannii. The sequence continues at coordinate 391,147 of ML777214.1, read as the reverse complement.
AAAAATTGTCTTTAGTGGGTCTACAAACATGAAACACTGATGCACTTTGAAATTGGGGAGTAATGGGAAGAGATATTGGTTTTATGTGGAAGACATTGAATTAAGGATATTTCAGGAAGATTGAAAAGGAACATCAACGAGACTTGAGAGTGGTCACATAAGAGTGAATAACAGATGGAACTCATCGAAAGGTACATAATTTAAGGGTCCGGAGCTTTTCTTTTGGTACAAATGAACAAGTTCCTCTTTCTAGTGTTACCATTTGTTAATAGGGAAAAAATTGTTTTCTGATACGAAAAAATGGCTGGCCCAGAGTAGCAGTAAGTAGTAGGGGGTTTATTGTAAACTATAAAAGTGAAGAAAAAGGGAAGGAAAAACATAAAACAACAATTAGTTTTTATTTTTTTAAAGAAAAACTAAAAATAAAACTACAATTGAAAAACTACTATGTACAGGGATACATCACCATAGGTGATCAAGAGAAGTTTTTCTTCAATATTTGGCCATTAACAGGGAGTTCCTCCTCATCTCCCTGTAGTGTTTTGAGCCTGAAATTCCCAGGGCCTATTTTCTGGTGGATTAGATAGGGTCTTATCCATAGTTTCTAGAATTTGGAGTGTTTTCCTTTAAGTTCATTAGCTTTGTCCCACTTGAGAACCAAATCTTCGTCTTGGAAATATTTATTACCTACATTTGATCTATCGAACCACCTTTTAACCATTTCTTGTTGTTGGGTTAAGTTCATCTTATCTTTTTCCCTTTCTTCTTCAAGTTTTAACAATGTGTTTAATCTTTCTTGCATTACCAGACAAGCTTCATCCTAGACGGATTGGGCCAATTGCAAATTTGGTAGGAAAGTATGGTTGGTACTGTGGATTCTTGTTTGTAAACTATGAAAAATGGGGAGTTACCAATGGATGACTTGGGAGTTACTCTATTATCCCAAAGATCATTCTAAAGAGTAAGATGCCAATTTCTTTGATTATCGTTGACAATCTTCTTGAGGATTTTAATGAGATTCTTATTAGTGGATTCTGCTAGACCGTTTCCTCGTGGATAGAAATTCGTTGAGTACTTAACCTTGATATTTCTTTCGAGGGAGAATTCTGTTAGCTTAAGAGAATAAAAATACTTGGCATTATAAAAAACTTAAAAGTCTAGAATTCCAGACCTGGTAATGATGTGTGATTCAAGGAATGAAATCACCTGATTTTCATTGATGGTTTTTAATGGGATTGCCTCGCTCCATATGGTGAAATAATAAATGGTCGTTAAGATGTATTTATGAAACTGTGATGAGTCTGGATTGATCTCCCTAATAAAGTCTAACCACCACTACTAGAATGGGTGCTCGATGATGATAGGTTGTAAGGGGAAAGAAAATTTATTTTCTCTCTCATCTGAGGATTGGCACTGCTGGCATTTCCTGGCATTTCCTAGCGTATGCATGAGAATCTTTAAATATGGAAGGCCAGTAGTATTCTTCTCTAAGTATTTTGTGTGTAGTAGTATCCCCGCCATAATTTCTTCCCCAGGGTCCGTCATGGAGCTCATACATGACTTTCTCAGCATCCCTTTTCTCCAGGCACCTAAGGAAAATGCCATCATAATTTTTTCTGCATAGAATTCCCTGTATCAATTGATATTTGGTGGATTTTAGCATTAGATCCCTCTTCTTCTTAGGGTCCAAACAATTTGGAGCCAATTCATGAGTCAGGTAATATTTCATTTCATAAAACCATGGATCTGAACTGATTGGGATGTAACATACTTCATTTTCAAACAACTCAGAGTCTTGATAGAGAGCATCCTCATGAGATTCAATGCAAGGGAATCCTGTAGCTAATTTTTGTATCCCTTGTCCTTTAAAAATATTCACAAGTTTGATCTTCAGGTCATATTCTTGTAGAGATGTAATCCAATTTGCTCTATTTTTTTCCAGATCCTTTTGTACCAGGAGGTTCCTAACACTGGGTAAGGAATAATAACCTTAGTTTTAGATTTGAGTAAGAATGGTTGAAAATGTTTGACAACTTTGAACATCGCATATGGATGTTTATCAACTTCGAGATAATTCATCTCATCTCCTTGTAGTCCCGAACTCATAAAAGCCACAGGAAACTCATCTTCTTTCGAGTTCTTCTATGTTAAGACTGCCACAAAAGTAGTATGGGAGGAAAATGTGTAGAGGATGAAATCTCAATCAAAATATGGACTTAATAGTGTCAATGCTTAATTAATATCTTCTTTGATTTTTTCGAAAGCCTCTTTTTCTTTAGATCCACAACTAAATTGGGCATTCTTCTTTATCATATATTTTAGAGGTTTTATTGTCTTAGCAAAACTGGGAATGAATTGTCTGATCAAATTTATATTTCAGAGGAATGACTGCATAGAATTTTTGTTGTGAGGGGGAGATATCTTAGCGATCACTTCAGTCCTATTGGGTTCAATCCACATACCATGTTTGGAGATGATGAAACCCAAAATTTTTCCTTCATCCACAACAAAAATGTATTTTTTGGGGTTCAGAGATATGTCATATTTCCTGCATCAATTAAATACCTTCTTCAAGTGAGATATATGATCCTCTTTATTCTTTGAGAAGATGGTCACGTCGTCTAGGTACACTACCACACATTCTCCCACGAGACCTCTGAAGGCAATGTCCATGGCTCGTTGAAATGTGGATCCAATGTTTATTAGTCTGAAAGACATTTTTCTATATGCATATGTTCCCCATTTGGTTCTGAAAGTTGTTTTAAGATGGTATTCACGAGCTACTAGGACTTGATTATACCTTGAGAATCCATCTAGCAGGGAGAGCGTTTTCGATCTGGACACACATTGCAGAATTTGTTCCATGGGAAATACATGGTAGTTATCTTTTTTAGAGGTTATGTTTACATTTATGAAATAAACACAAAGCCAAAAATTCCCATTCTTTTTTCTTACTGGAACTAAGTTTGATATCCACTGCGTATGCCTTACCAAAAAAATGATTCTAACTGCCAAAAATTTATTTATCTCTACTTTAACCTGAGGTTCTAGACTAGAGTGCATCTTCCTCGACTTTTGTTGGAAAGTTTTGATTTGAGATTTCATGGGAATGACATGTTGTATCATATTTGTATCATATGTCTTGAGGTCTTCATATGTACATGCGAAAATGTTTTTATATTCTTTGAATAATTTGATGTATGCATGATTTTCTTTAGGAGACCAATTTTTTCCCAGGTTGACGTTCTGGGGAGAAAACTCGGGTCTCAGGTTTACTATTTCGAACTGTAGTTATGAGTTGTTGGTGTCGCAGTTTGTGACCTTATTGAATTTGTCTTGAAGGTCGTAGAGTTTTTATAACCTGACCACACTCCTGGTAATATTGTTGGACGAGCCTATTGCTTTAGTATTATCATTATTATGAGTATTCATTAGTATGTTGTGTTGGCCCTCATCTATAATAAAATCCTTGAAGGTATCTTTGAGCTATAGAAAATTGATGAGTTGATGGTCATCGTCAAATACCCTCCAACTTACAATATTGTTTGGAATTGATGGCCTGTACAAAATTTCAACAAAGAAGGAGTTATACATCAATTTGTCTGAGGGTATTAATCTAGACACCACATTTTCCAAGAAATCAATGTCAGAATTTAGCGATCGGGGAACGATGTTAATATTGAAAGCAGTGAAAGATTTAATCAGCTCCCAGACTTCAGATTGATAATTTTTTAAGCGACTTGAAAGGAAATGAATAGTATTTTGTACCTATCTGGCGATGATTTCAGAGTCACCAAATACCTTGATTTTTTCTTCTTTCAAATGACCTACCTTCCTAAGTCCCTATACAAGGGCCTCATATTCGACAGTTTTGTTGGTGCAAGGAAATTCCAGTCTACATGCAATTAACAATTTAGTACCTTTCGGGTATTTTAGTATACAACTTGCTCCTACACCTTCTAAGGATTTTTATCCATCGAAGAATAACGTCCACATATCAGGATCACCTTTTTTATTTCAATTGGCATTTTTGAATTTTCAGATTTTTTGGTTTTCAAAAGGTTAGTAGAGTCATTGCATTTTTATAACGTATCTCTAAAAACTACATTAGTCTATACATATGGAGGATTGTTAGTTTGATTAGTTATATCACAACTGGAATCAATAATCTGGGTGCAATGAAGGATTTCTGATTTAGCATCAAATTCCACAAGATTTGATGGTTCAGTTGTGAAGTTCCCAAAAAACATCTCAAATGAATAATTCCAAAGAATGGAATGGTTGAACATCACCAGTTCATTCAAATCATTTAAATCAATAACTACATGTTTCATGTACCTTTCGCTATCAATCCTGATCTAGTTCATTTTACTATTGAAAGGGATCCATAGATGGGACCAATCAGTAGTGAAATAAATGTTCAACATGGACGACCAAACTTGACTTAAGAGCATACCATAGTTATCAGGAATGTCCACTACGATTATATCTATGGTTTGATGAACTTTTGGGTTAGCAGACATCCTAATCAACACTTTTTTCAATTCTCCAACCACCTTAACTTTAGTCCTGACTAAATGGATAATCTGAATGTTAGACGGTTTGGGTTTGATGTTAATATTCTCACAAATTTTAAGGGGCATGACATTAGATGAAGCTCTTGAATCCACCATGCAATTATGAGCATTCCTATTGAATATTTCAAAAGTGATAAGGAAAGGAAGAGTGTTGGACCTCGATATTTGACTTGCTAAGGATGCATTAGTCACAACCTGACTTTTTAATGGAGTATTGTTATCAGGTGAAGTTACCTTTGTGATTACCCTTTTGGTACCTGAGTTTGATTCACGAAATCTAGGAAAAGTATTACCTTGTAACATTCTGATGAAACTTTCTTGGATTTGTGGAAGTTTCATGAGTTCAAACAAAGAAATGTTGGCTTTTTGTTTAGATCTTCCAAGAAGTCATATTCCAATTTGGCCAAGGGTGTAGGCGAAGTATTTGATTTTGTTGTTTGATCCATTTTTTTTGGATGGGAGGAAGTATTCTTATATGAATTAGGGATAATATTGGTTGAAAGAGAAGGTTGTTTGGGAGTAGGGGTAGTATTGGTTGAAAGGGAAGGTTTATTAGGTGTAGGGGTAGTGGGAGAAACAAGATTAGGAATATCGGGGGTGTTATCGGGAATACTCTTACCGACACTCCTGGTGGTTACGACGTTTTGTGAGACATGTAATTCTTCATCTTCTCAAAAATATGTCCCACAAACCATTTAACTATTGCTCAATCGTCTCGTCATAATCTCGAGGTTGTTCTTGTTGTTCCTAACCTCCATCATCTCCCTCATCAATGTCTTCAACCATATTCTTTGTTGCCTAGGTTTGAAGGGCCTGGACAATATCTTCCATATTGATGCCTTTCGTTTGAGAGGGAGAGGCTTTGCTGGTTGGGGGAATGTTACTATATTTTTTAGGTGGGAACTTAAAAAACCTTTTCTGATTAGAAGATCCCTCTCCATTGCCTATTTTCAAGTCAACAAAGTCGTTGGATAGATTTTTAATAATTCTTTGAAGAGATTCCATATCCATTGAATCATAGTTTTTTTTTATCTTCACAGGATTTAGATGCAGAGATTTTACTTTTACCCTTATCTTTAGATGGTTCTAAATTTGAACTACCCTTTAAACTTAACAATTTTTTCTCAAATTTAATGGCTTCCTGGAAAGCTTCTTCTAGAGTATCCTTTTCATAATTTTTCACATACATGGGTAAAGCAGATGTGAATGTGGGTAAATCATATGTATAAAATTCAATTGTGAAATCTTCAACAGGTTTTGAGGCCCTTGGGATTTGCTTTAATGAATTGAAGAACCGTTGATTGTCATTAGTAACTATTTCCTTGGCATCCCTTTTGACTCTTGATAGTTCAAGGACCCGGGTGGATGGTGTCTTATTTTCCCCAAATTTTTGGAGCAAAGAGTTTTCAAAAGTCCTCCAATTCGCAATGGAAGCTTCTTCTAGAGATAAATACCATGTAGACACTTTTTCTTTGAATATAAGAGGAATTAGACGATAGACAACGTCTTTCTGGTGAATGATTTGTAACCTAATAGCCAACACAAATTTCTTAATATTGTTCTCGGTTGAATCCTTTTTGTCAGGGTCAAATTTAGGAATGAATTTCTCAGGGTGTCTGGGCATATCATGCTAAAATCCAGGTACAACAACCACATCAACAAACAACCAAGGATGGTAAGGGGGAGGAATTTGGTTTTCATTTTCTCCAACCATGTTTAGGGGCTAATATACAACAATTTGATAGGGGTTATTTTTGAATTCACTCTCAGATCCATCCTTTTCTTCGGAATTGTCCTCCAACTCATTTCTAGGGGTGTGAGGGGGGTATTCGAGAGGTGAGGGTGGTATAACTCCTACCCCACCAACGAGTATATAATATTCAAGATTAAATTTTGAAGACTCAGGGAAATCTAACATATCTTCTAGAAAACGAAATTCAGGAGTCCCTACCAAATGGTTTTCTTGATAGGAGTATGGGTTAGTGAAATAGGGATCCGTATGATGAATATTTTCCTAATTTTTAGGTAGAGAGTAATCTAAGGGAAATTGTCTGGTATGTCTGCTACGTTGTCTAGTCAGAGCTCAATTGGTTCGTTCTCTTGAACACCTTACTTGAGACTTGATCTCCGAGATAGTTAAGATATGAGGTTGAGGAGAAGAGGAATATGTTTCTGAATGAGAGGAAACACAGTGAGTGCTGACCTAAGTTGGAGTATTCACCATATATTCTGAAGGGAAGTCATTATGTTCAGAGTAAATTTGATGGGAATCTGTCGTGGAGGAAAATATTACTTCTGGGGAAATACAAGAAGAATTTAAATTTCTATTTGTAGCCATTCAGTACTCAAGCCCTCCTTCTAGCACCATTTTTTTGATGGTCCATAATGACCCATTCAATCAATTGAGGGAAAATGCTCGGTGACAGGTCCCAACTAAACCTGCTCTCATTTGGGATAGTGTTTCCGACCAGATTTGGCATGGTTACCAACTAACTAAAATAATAACAAAAAATCTAACTAAATACTAACTAAAATATGAATCCGAGAACCAAAGGTTCTCAGATGAATTAAAATAATAAGGGAAAGGAAAAATCACAACTAACTGACCTTAAACTAAGAGATACAACCAATAACCTAAGATGCAATTTTAAACTAATGTTATTTAATATAACCTATATTGATCAAGAGAAAAATAACAAAATAAATGAATACAGTGAAGGATGTATATTACTTGGTTAGAATAAGTTCATGACACAAGTTATATGAATATTTGATAGCATCATCTATTAGAACCAAAGAATTGAGAAAATTAACGCAATTACACTATTGTTGTATTCATCCTGGGAAATTATGATAGTTGTAAAATGCAAATATTAATTTTGAAATAATTCATCAACTAACACTCACAAGCTACAAACAGAGAAATGCATAAACAAAAAAATCGCATTCACGCATATCGATACCATAAACTTCATATTCATAATGTCTCTTGGATTCAAAAAATAACTTTCAGTAACAATACTACCATGCTAATTTCAAAGACCAAAATCCCTTTAAAATGGGCAAAACTCCCTTTATACAGTGAGGGATCCCTTTTACAATCTTTTTTTGTGGTAATTCTAGAAATTTGAGATATTTCACAAAAATGGACTCTTCATTTTCCAGGAAAGATTACAATATTAGAAGAAAACAACATCAGGATAGAAATAAGAAATTTAGAAATCATGATGTGGTATGCTCTTGTTGTTGGTCTTGGTGTTCCTTCCAAGTGGAGTTGTCATTAAAAATGCTCTCGATCTTGCTCGATTTCAATCTCTCTAAGACTGATTCTCCGTTACAGACTTTTGCAACCACTTCTTGATGTAACTGCTCAACTGTGGCATTTACAAAGGATCAAATCTTTTGGGTAAGCCATGTAGGAAACAACATATGTTCTTCAATTTTTTTTCATCAAAAAGCTTCAATTCCTTAATGCTTTTTGGACTATCCTTCTTTAAATATTCCACATCAACCACCCTGGTGTTGACAAAATTCATTTCATATATAGATTGTAGTGGTTGTATCCCTGCCTCTACTGCGAGATCATTAGCATTTTTCCACATTTGTGCACATCTGTCAGCAACCACCCCTTGGGTGGAACAAATACTCCCGAAGAGAGTTTTTTTGGTGTCAAAAAAAATTCGGTACATGAGTCTATCTCTTTTCGAGTAAACTGGTAGGGAAGTAGGTGTAGGTTGTAGCATGTCTTGCCATTTTACCATCTCCTCAAAATCCTCACTAGCTTCTCGATACCTTCCTTGAGTCTCAATCAGAGTACTCTACAGATTTAATTGTTCCTTTTGCTCTACTTGTATGTCGATCAATAGACCATGGAGCTCGTTCTTTACCTTATCTAGATTTTCACTGATAGCCAATGCTTGAGCTTTGATGGACTCCACGGTATCCGTTGAGGCGGTAGTATATTCTTGAGAAAAAATAAGTTTATGTTTTTCTAATTCCAACTCCTCCCTATGGGTTTCCCGTGGGATTTTCATCCTCTTTTCAAACTCTTATTCATGTGGTCTCTTTGTGCCTGTAGGGAACCATTTATTTTTCCTGAGTTTAGGCTTTCAGTTGTGTTGACAACTTCCTGGACATCTATGTTGAATTTTTATTTTACATCTTTCATCTATGTTTCAAGCTCTATTACTCGGGTCCTAGCAGTGCTCAAGGAATTAGTTACCTCAAAAATAGAGGAGGAATTTAATCCATCGAAAGTGTTGAGCGTTGAAGCCGCTTGAACTACATTTTCTTTAGGATCAGGGCCAACCTTCCATTCTAAAATCCTTCATGTGTGTGACTTTGACTTGGAGTCCTCTCCTCTTTTTATTTTCACTGATATATTCTTGATACTTCTAGTTCTGTTGTTGAAATAGTAGTCCCCAATGACGACTACAAATCCTTCGAAATTGAGAGCTTGATAATAAAGGGAGGATTCCCCTGGTATTGATCTTATGGGGGTATAATACAAAGGGTGTATATTCACAATACCTAGGGTGGGCATTGACGGAGTACCTAGGACCTGATTTAGATTTTTTCAAAAGATCATCAACTTTTCTCTTTGACTCAACCTTGTTGGCCAATCGCTTTGCATTTTCTTCTTCAACCAGTTTCCTAGCTTGTGCGTCATTAGCTAGCCTCTTGGCCTCCTCATCCTCTAGTAATTTTTTAGCTTCTTCTTCTTTCTTATTTTGTAGAGCGGCCTGATGGGGATGCATGTTAACGTCCTATTCTGATATTTTCCTTAGCTTATCTTCTTTGAAAATATTACTCCACCTGGATCCTTTTTTGCTCAAGTTATTCTTCCTTTTTGGTCTTCTCTTGTTCTTTGGCACTTCAGGTATCTTTCTCTCATTGGCACAACATCTGGAATTGGGCCAAAGTTGCCATCTTGAATTATTCTTGTTCGATATCAAGTTCTCACTTTGCAACATCATGGGGTAGATGGTACATGACCTCATCATACAAGAGTACTCCTTTAAACTTGTCCTCCTCAAAATCCACAATGTGAATATTTGGATGAGTGAATCCAACAGACCTAATGTGACTGATATCCATCTCATGAGGATAGTGGCCCTTAGGTTCAAATGATAATAGGATTAACTCATGTAAGGTCTCAACTTCCTTCCTTGCATGTTGAGCATTGGAGATTGAAAAAATTCCAATGTGGAGAGGGAAGACTCGCCACAGTCTTTTACAGCTATTTTGCAATAATGTGGTGACTCCAGACCCCATTGTTTGGTATGCTATTTATCTCATCATCAATCATCCTGGGATGAAATAAGACAAGATATGTGGGGCCCTGGTGGTCCCATAAACCTTGATGAATGAATAATACTTGTAGAAAAACCAATCAACCACCCCTTGCATCCCATTTATGGATTCAAAGGATATCTTGTGTCTGGGGAAGCCGAAAAGGAATGAATGCAAATGGGAGAGGAATAAATTGAAAATCTCATAAAGATGTTGTTTAAAATTTACACTCCACAATTGGGAGCAATACACATGAACGTTTTGATTATTTGGGTTGGTTGTCATTGATGTCAACCCTTGAAGAAAGTCTGGTAGCAAATTTTGGCAGCACAAAGGTTTGATTAATGGACCCAAGTTTGTTTGATATAATTGTATGAGTTTTCATATATTTGAAGGTAAGAATATTCCATATGGATAGTACATGTCATTCCATTTCCAGTGGTATGTGGGCCTTCACATAACTCCTCACGGTTAGAGAGTTATGGCCATGTGAAGTTGGAGAAAGGTTTGGGTAATGGACCCAAGTTTGTTTGATGGATAATGGTATGTGTTTTGATATATTTGCAGGTAAGAAAATTCTAGATGGATATTACATGTCATGCCATTTCTGGTGTTATGTGGAACGTCACATAACTACTCATGGTTAGAGTGTTATGGCCATGTGAAGTTAGAGAACCCTCATGAGTCATCTAGAAGCCCCAAAAGGTCAAAGTAGTCAAAGTGATTTAAGAGATTTTAGAAGGTAAATAATAAAGTGAAGTGATGAGTGTACTATAAGTCAAAGTGAATACAAAATAAATTATTTAAATAATAAAGTTAATGGAGAAATTACTAAGTGGACAAGTGGTTAGAAGTGGGTTAGCCCTAAAATAAGGAAAGTGGTTTAAGATGGTTAAAAGGTAACCCCTTGAGGTAAAGTGAAGTGATGAGTGTACTATAAGTCGAAGGGGATACAAAATAAATTATTTAAATAATAAATTTAATGGAAAAATTACTAATTGGACAAGTGGTTAGAAGTGGGTTAACCCTAAAGTAAGGAAAGTAGGTTAAGATGGTTAAAAGGTAACCCCTTGAAGAAGCTACATGAAAGTATAAATAAGAGGAAACACTCTCTCATTTTAATCACACTTTAGAATATTGAATATATACAAGTGACTGAGGTAAAAAAAGGATATCTAAGACAAATTCCAGAGGGAAGGTGAAGTAAAGAAGGCCGAAATTCAAGAGAGGATAAATTCTTTTGATGATGCTTTCTAAGGTATGTTATTTACATGTCATCTCACCATTTTCGCAATAACTTTTTTTATAGAATGATTCATATCGTGAAATTGGGAATCCATTGAGAAAACACATCCAAGTAGTTGTGAAACAAATTTCATCTTGCGGTTCGTTATATTTTTGGAGTTACACACCATGGAAAATAGGGTTTGTGGCTAGTCCTGAAACTAGTCTAAAACGGGTGTTTAGGGTAAAAATGTCATAACTTCTTCATAATAGATCCAAATTCCTTAAGACCAAATGTATTGGTTATAGTATATTCTGTAGTATTATGTGTACAATTTTCATATCCATACAACAAATATTATGTGTGGGGCACACTCTACAAGTTCGATCTCTAGAGTAAGACAAAATTCAACAAGGTATGTCATTTTTGCTATAACTCCTTTTCTGAAAGGTTACAAGTAGTGAAATATGAAGGAATTGCATAAAAGACACTGAAGAAAATTGTGTGCCATTTTTATATCTTTATTCATTACATATACATAGTTATGATTATTGCAAGTTAGGGTTGTTGACTAATCCAAAATTAGTCATGTGAGACTGAAGTAAAGTTTGATAAAATGCTAGTCTCTTGTTGTTAAATTTAAGGAAGGTTTTCAGATATGTGATCATATACACTAGGTTTATTACATAGTTACAAATAAGATTTGGATGATGAAATTGATGATGACTTTTGGTTGATGTATGTTACAGATAGAGGTTGCATAACAGTGAGGTTTTGGTACATGGTTTGATGTAATGGTTTATGGTATTTGGTTATGGATAGTGTGATGTATTTCTAGAGAAATTTTGATGGTTATATTGGTATATGTATTTGGTATATGGTTTAGGTACATGTTGGGTACATGGTTGAGACAAGTAGTTGGTGAGTTGGCACATACATTAGGTGTATAGTTGATGATGTTGGTACATATTCATGAGTCATAGTTGATGAGTAGTTGATACATGATTGGTACATACTTGGTACATGGTTGGAGGCACTTGTTATTAGTATTGTTGACACATGGTTTATGGATGATGTAGTATACTTGTATTGGTATATTATTAGAAGCACATATTAATCTTGGTGATGATTATGAGTTGTTGTGTTATGCTTGGTTGATGCACATCCTTGAGAGTTGTCTTGGTGAGTAGATTTGATTTGGTTGATAAGAATGGTGAGATAGGTTGTTTGGACAGGTTGTTGTGATAGGTTATTTGTATAGGTTTTGTGCATTGTTGATGAACTTGTTCATTGTATAGATTGAGGTACAGGTTTGGTGCATGGTTGATGCACTTGTTCATCGTACAGGTTGGTGCATGGTTGATGCACTTATTTATGATATAGGTTGAGGTACAGGTTGGTGCATGGTTGATGCATTTGTTTATGGTACATGTTGGCAAAGGTTATTGGTACAGGTTGTTACAAGTTGATTATAGGTTGATTGGTACAGGTTTACAATAGTATATCTCATAGTGATAGTGTGACAGTGGTTCCATCATTCTACTTCTACGCCAGGGTGGTTGGATGGGGCAAGGACAAGTGGTTGTAGCCACCTTCTGGTTGTAGTCAGAGAACATAGGGGGTTGTATCTTCCTTATGGTTGTAGCCAGAGAATTGGGGAGTTGGATCTTCCCTCGGGTTATAGCCTGAGAAACTAGGGGGTTGGAGCCTCCTTCCAGTTGTAGCTAGAAAAAAAAGGAAGTTGGTGTTTCCAATGAATGTAATTCTTAAAGACATATAAGAATTACCTACAAATATTGACAGATACTGACAGATCATATTAAGAAAAGAACTAACGATCTAAACCATCTTGAGGAAGTGGTCAAGAAGAGAAAGGACTTGAAGAAGAAATAATCACATTAAAAATTCATCTTGGAGAAGCGAAGAGAACAGAAGAAGTCATGAAGTCTCAAATAATGAAGAAAGAAGAAGAGGTTGAGAAGCTTGAAGAAGAAGTTGTCACATTGAGAAGTAAAACCGTCAAGCTCAACAAGAATGTTGAAGAGACATAAATATTCACATCAGTTATAGAGAATGAAGATAATCACTCTAGGTTGCTAGAAAAGAAGAATGAAGAAAATAGAAAGAGTTATGCAGAAGTACTCAAAGGAAAGAATCATGGTCAACCAGAATCTAAGAAAACTATTGAAGATGCATATTCAAGAAGACTATCCATGTTCAAGCCACAAAGAAGCTTCAATCATGATCATGATCAGTTAAGGAAGAAATCTAGAAGGACTACACCACAAAGAAGATCATTCACTCCCAGGTATGAAAATTTCTTTTATGGTCATTGTTTCTATTGTACTAATTTTGGACATAAGGTTGCGGATTGCAGGGATTATAAAATAAATGTTCAAGAAAGAAGTGCCTATGTGGCCCCACGTAACATTGAATGTTACAAATTCCATAACTATGGACACATAGCTAGTGATTATAGAAGCATGATCGATACTTCCATGAAAGAGAACACTGATATCAGATATAATAAAGTATGGATAATAAAACAGGAAGAACAAGTGAACAAAGACCAGGTACCAGAGATTGCAATATTGGCAATAAAACAAGATGAATAAAATTCTACAGAGAAAAAGAAAGATGTCAGATACAGAAAGGTTTGGAAAATAACTGAAAGAAAAGAAGGACAAGTAAATAAGGAACAGGTTCAAGAGATTGTATTTTCAGGCATTGTAGAGAAAGATGAATCCACAGACATAAAGAAATAAGTCAGAGCTCAAAGAGATGATGAATCTATCAATGAAGATGATGATGAATACACATTAGAGAAGGAATTGTTCTGAGCCATCCGACTTAGAGACTCCCAAGTAATATGAATATTAGACAGGGGGAGTCTATGCGATAGTTGTGACATACCAAAGAACCATAATTCAAGAAGCTTGTAGAGTTTGAGAAGACATATCTAGAGCAGTCAGTTAGCAGGAGTACAGTTTGATAGATTAATCAAGACTTCATGATAGTATAGTGATAAATGGGTCAACATTATGGAAATTTGTGCGAGTAGAGTCTTAGACAGTATGGACGAGAACATGAATTCATAAATTGGTTCAGAGATTGGTTTAGAGACAAAGGAACACTATCATAATGGACGATAATTAAACAGGAAATGGATCAAAAAATGCTAATGGATTCCAAATTGACAGATATTTTTTGGACACATGTAGTGCATATAACAATTCACACTAAAAAAAAAATTAATGCTCAGAAACAAAAAGGAAAAAACTCCCTATGAATTATGGAAAGGAAGCACATACAACAACCTCTACATCAAGCCATAAATTTGCAAAGGATATGCAGAATGAATTTGAAATGTCATTACTTGGAGAACTATCCTTGTTTTTGGGTATTCATATATGTCAAAGAAACCAAGGAATTTTTATTTCTCAAACTAAGTATATTAGAGAAATGATAAAGAGGTTCAAAATGGAATATTGCAAACTAGTTACCACTCCTATGAAAACAAGTTGTAAGTTGAGCAACTATGATGATTAAAAGTCTATAGACCAGAGGCAATACAGGTCAATTATTGGTAGCTTACTATATGTGACAAAATCCAAACCAGATGTAATGCAGGCAGTTGGAAAGGTGGTACAATTTCAAGAAGCACCAAAGGAATCACATGTATTAGCAGTAAAGAGGATTTTCAAATATCTCAAAGGAACATAAGATTTTGGATTATGGTATTTAAAAGGAAATGATATATCACTTATTACCTACACATATGCATATTGGGAAGGTTTCATTGATGACCAAGAAAGCATCAATAGAGAAGCGTTCTACTTGGGTGAGTGTTTAATGTCATGGCTAAGAAAGAAACAATCATCAATATCATTATCTACATCTGAGGAAGATTATATTGCAGCAACAGGATGTTGTACACATGTTCTATAGATGAAAAAAACTCTTATAGATATACATGTTGAGTATGATGATCTGATTCCAATATATTGTGATAATAAAAACACCATCAGTATCTCAAAGAACCTGGTGATGCACTCCAAGACGAAGCACATTCCAATCAAGTATCACTTTCTACAGGAACAAGTTACAAAGAAGAATATCAAAGTTGAATATGTGGGCACGAAAGAGCAAGTGGAAATCCTCTTTACAAAACCGCTTCCATGTGAATCCTTTGAGTATCTACGCTAGATATTTGGAGTAATTTCTACTCCAAAATGAATGCTTTTGAATGCTTATCTTATATGTCTTATATTTACACGAGGAAGCACCATAAAGAGGATAGTTCAGATTGGAAGATCAGTTTCATAAAGATTTCATTCAGGGGGAGTGATACCCAAGGACATTTCAGTTAGGGGGAGTAGCCCCGGATGGAAAGATACCTTTTCCATTGATGACAAAGGGGGAGAGATTTATCAGATGCAAAGGTAAATGTTTTGAGAAAGAGCATAGAGGCATGGTTCCAAGGGGAGTGATGGTCACAAGGGGATCATGAGTGATATGCCTTCAACATTACATCATATTGTTGCCATCAATGCCAAAGGGGGATATTGTTGATTATTTGGGTTGGTTGTCATTGATGTCAACCCTTGAAGAAAGTCCGGTAGCAAATTTCGGTAGAACAAAGGCTTGGGTAATGGAACCAAGTTTGTTTGATGGATAATGGTATGAGTTTTGATATATTTGCAGGTAATACTATTCCATATGGATGGTACATTTCATTCCATTTTTGGTGGTATGTGGAACGTCACATAACTCCTCACAGTTAGAGAGTTATGGCCATGTGAAGTTGGAGAAATGTTTGGGTAATGGACCCAAGTTTGTTTGATGTATAATGGTATGATTTTTTATATATTTGTAGGTAATAATATTCTATATGGATAGTACATGTCATGCCATTTTCAGTGGTATGTGGAACGTCACATAACTCCTCACAGTTAGAGAGTTATGGCCATGTGAAGTTAGAGAACCCTCGTGAGTCATCTAGAAGCCCCAAAAGGTCAAAGTAGTCAAAGTGGTTTAAGAGATTTTAGAAGGTAAATAATAAAGTGAAGTGATGAGTGTACTATAATTCAAGGTGAATACAAAATGAATGATTTAAATAATAAAGTTAATGGACAAATTACTAAGTGGACAAGTGGTTAGAAGTGGGTTAGCCCTAAAATAAGGAAAGTGGTTTAAGATAGTTAGAAGGTAACCCCTTGAGGTAAAGTGAAGTGATGAGTGTACTATAAGTCAAAGTGGATACAAAATAAATTATTTAAATAATGAATTTAATGGAGAAATTACTAAGTGGACAGTTTGTTAGAAGTGGGTTAACCCTAAAATAAGGAAAGTGGGTTAAGATATTGGTTAAAATGTAGCCCCTTGAGGAAGCTACATGAAAGTATAAATAAGAGGAAAGACTCTCTCATTTTAATCACACTTCAGAATATTGAATATCTACAAGTGACTGAGGTAAAAAAAGGATATCTAAGACGAATTTCATAGGGAAGGTGAAGTAAAGAAGGTCGAAATTCAAGAGAGGATAAATTCTTTTGATGATGCTTTCTAAGGTATGTTATTTACAGGTCATCTCACCATTTTCGCAATAATTTTTTTTCTAGAATGATTCATACTGTTAAATTAGGAGGTCATTGAGGAGACATATCCAATTAGTTTTGATACAAATTTCATCTTGTGGGTCGTTTTATTTTTGGAGTTACACAACGTGGAAAATATGGTTTGTGGCTAGTCCTGAAACTAGTCTAAAATAGGTGTTTCGGGTAAAAACGTCATCACTTCTTCATAACCGATCCAAATTCATTAAGACAAAATGTATTGGTTAGAGTACATTCTGTAGTAGTCTGTGTATAGTTTTTTAGATCCATACAACACATATTCTATGCAGGGAAATCTCTACAAGTTCGATCTCTAGAGTAAGCTGTAATTCAACAAGGTATGCCATTTTCTCTATAAATCCGTTTTTGAGAGGTTCCAAGTAGTGAAATATGGAGGAATTGCACAAAAGACACTAAAGAACAATGTGTACCATTTTCATATATTTATTCATTACAGGTACATAGTTATGATTATTGCAAGTTAGGGTTGTTGACTAATCCAAAAGTAGTCATGTGAGACTAAAGTAAAGTTTGATAAAATGCTAGTCTCTTGTTGTTAAAGCTAAGGAAGGTTTTTAGGTATGTGATCATATACACCAGGTATATTATAGAGTTACAAATCATATTTGGATGATGAAATTGATGAGGGATTTTGGTTGAGGTATGTTATAGATAGAGGTTGTATAACAGTGAGGTTGTGGCACATGGTTTGATGTAATGGTTTATGGTATTTGGTTATGGATAGTGTGATGTATTTCTAGAGAATTTATTACGGTTATATTAGTATATGTATTTGGTATATGGTCGAGGTACATGTTGGGTACATGGTTGAGAAAAGTAGTTGATGATTTGGCACATACATGAGGTGTATAGTTGATGATGTTGGTACATCTTGATGAGTCATAGTTGATGAGTAGTTGATACATGATTGGTACATACTTGGTACATGGTTGGAGGCACTTGTTAGTAGTATTGTTGACACACGGTTTATGGATGATGTAGAATACTTGTATTAGTATATTATTAGAAGCACATATTGATCTTGGTGATGATTATGAGTTGTTGTGTTATGCTTGGTTGATGTATTTGTTCATTGTACAGGTTGAGGTACAGGTTTGGTGCAAGGTTGATGCACGTGTTCATTCTATAGGTTGAGGTACAGGTTGAGGTATAGGTTTGGTGCAAGGTTGATGCACGTGTTCATTGTATAGGTTGATGTACATGTTGGTTCATGGTTGATGCACTTGTTTATGGTACAGGTTGAGTACATGTTGAGGTACAGGTTGGTGCATGGTTGATGCATTTGTTTATGGTACAGGTTGATTGGTACAAGTTGTTAAAGTTTGATTGGTACATGTTTACAACAATATATCTCATAGTGATAGTGTGGTAGTGGTTCTATCATTCTACTTCTATGTTAGGGCGGTTGGATAGGGAAATGAAAGGTGGTTGTAGCCACCTTCTAGTTGTAGCTAGAGAACATAGGGGGTTGTAGCCTCCTTCTGGTTGTAGCCAGAGAATTGGGGAGTTGGAGCTTCCCTCAGGTTGTAACCTAAGAAACTAAGGGGTTGGAGCCTCCTTCCAGTTGCAGCTAGAAAACAAAGGAATTCGGTGCTTCCAATGAATATAATTCTTAAATACATATAAGAAAAATCATTATGTGTCACGTAAAACACTGGTGTATTGTGTATGTGTATGATTTCTCATTTGTTCATTGTTTATTTACTCTGCAACTATTGGATGATAATTCTTCATTGATATAACACTTGCATTTTATGTTTAAAAAGGATTAAATTTATCTATTATTGATTCACCCCCCCTCTCAGTAATCCAACAAAACGAGGGGCTCACTTTGGTTCCAATTCCATCCCAATTCGGGAAATTGAACTAATGAACAAATGGCGTCTATCATATAAGCATACATATAAAAACATGGCTTCTTCATACTTGGGATATTTTTAGCATGTAGGAAAATGTTAAAGGCATAGATATCCGCCCAGTTAAATAAGTGTCTCATCTTAACAATGGTGTGCACCAATGGTAGCCAATAAATTTGGAAGTGCGTACTCTTCTCTTCTCCATATAATCGACAGAGCATGGTCACCAGTAGCTTGTAAGGGTTTTAAGCCTATGTGTGTGGACCAATTTTTGTCCTTGTTTAAGAGTCTCATCCTCATCCACCCACTAATGTTTCCTTTGTTTTTCCGTTCTTTTGCTTGCCTGGTCAAACCCTTTTAGGAAAGGTTCGCTCAACGAGCAAGTAGGAGTGGGAAGGTGATACATGGAGCTAATATCCTTTGGTCTAAGAGAATCTACTCATGCTCCTTGTTTTCTCATGATGAGCATTGTGGAAGTGTCAAGTTTTTTGAGGCACCATTGTGTTGCCTCGTTGTATGGGAATAGCTATGGCATGCCATCTACCCAGTGAATTCTTCTTTTTAGAATATTGTGGTACACCTCTAAGACTTTATTGTCTTCAGGAAACTCTACAGATTCAAAAATCATGTAGATATCTTCAAAGTCAGGGATATGGTCCTCACAAGTATGAGGAATAGCATCAGTCACCAGAGTTTCGACCAGTCGGGACGATGATTTGAGGCTTGTGGGACCCTGGAAGTAAATCGAAATCCTAGGTATTTTGGGATTCTATCTCACCATGATGAATAACCAGATTAACCTGCAATAACACGTTAAAAGAAATATAAGTTTATCTTACATATAACACATTAGTTGTAATAATGAAAAAGTGTTTAAACGATAGAAAACAAAAGGTTACCAGTATTAAATAAGTTGCAGTAATAGATAAGGCAATCTTAGTGAGCGAAGGAGTCTAGATGAAAATCAAACTTCGTGGACTGAGTTTTGAAAAATTACAGTGCAAGTTGTGTCCTAAAAGGGTGTTTTATAAATCTCAATGAACATCTAATTAGCACGGGTATGCCATAACTCAGGTGTGTACAAGGATCTTGCCAAATCTGATCTTAACTTTTCTTGTTAATGCGCATCATTTCCAAAATTAAAGCTTATTAAGTAGGTTAGGTGAATTGATTAAAACATCGGGGAGAGTGCTAAACCCCATCCTAAAATAAGAACATTATTGGGGTCATGATTTCAGAGTAAGAAATATTGTGGTTTTTTTGAATTCCAATGGGAAAGGTATCGAAGGTATATTCCCTAGCAGGTAGGCCAATGTGTAAGCATGGCGCGTCAACCAATGAATTGTAATACAGATAGAGGTGAGACCCGTCGGGGTATTACCATTGGGGTCAATCATTATGAGTGTGGAATTAAAATCCAAGGGGAAGGTATCGATGGAATATTCGTTGCCTAGAAAGGCATGTTAAACCATGTGTTTTACAGGATTTCATGATTTGGTTGTTAGGGTTTTGAAAGATATGGAAAGTTTGAGCTCCGATGATAAAGGTATCGAAGAATATTCATTCATATTAGGAGAATGTGAAGGACACACATGAGAAGGGTCAAAATCCATCATAGTTTTCTTTTCAGAGTGCGATGAGATGATGTTTAAAAGGGGTCCTAACGAGGATATTATCGAAGGTAATATTCCTTCGATACCTTAGAAACATGATTATATTCCGCAAGAAATAAAGACAATTCATTTAAGAATGGAATAAAATGAGGCAGTCAACATTCCAATCTTGGGATGCCACTTGGGCAAGTGGTCATTTGACAGGCAACACGAACTTTGGGGCATTGCGAAAGAAAGTAGGGTAAGAGATCGAATGATCAGAGTTTGAAAAAATGCATTAAAAAGGGAGTCTGACGAACACGATCCTGAAAAATAGTTGGTTAGGGTTGTGGTTGTCTTAGAGAAGTAATGATACTAGTCTTGTAGGGAAAAATATAGGTGCAAAAAGAAAAAGGAAAAAATATTTTGGGGGCCCCATAAAATTTAGAAAGATGGGGGCGTTGTTGTGGGATGCCCCACAACAGGTAGCTTTCCAAGATTGGTACCCTCATCTGTTGGAATAACATGAAATGGATCATTGTATAATTTTTTGTCTATCTCGATACCTTATGGGTAGAAAAATTTGAGGAATTGGCTTGCAGGGCCCATTTTAATGGCATGTCCTAGTTTGAATATTTGAGGTTGAGAACCTTCTAGAGCCATTTTGAGGCATTAAACGATACTTTTTGGGTTCAAAATTTTATGAGTGTATCTCTTATCCCCTCGGTGTTGTTTTACACCGAGACCTTTCCAAACCGTGTGAAAATTACCTTAATCAGAATTCATATGCAGAAGTTATGTCTCTCAGAAGTTGACATACCTTGTTGACCACCATGGTACCAAGTGGATGTCATGCCAACCACCATTACTCACGTATGGTGCTATTCATGTGTAGAATTTAAAGAATATTCTAGAAGGTCCAAAAACCCTAACACTAATTGATGGTTGAGGCATGAAAAAACCCTAACCCTAAATGACTATTAGACTATGTTAAATATTGATCCACTAAGAGGAGAAGGGGTTCCATTCTTTTAGCATTGTACTTGTTCCATAGTTGAGCAGAGCATCTAAGAGTGGGATTTGAGAGAATAACAGAGGAGGAGGAATATTATGTAGTAACCATTAATGCCATGGTGTTAAATACAACTCCATAGTGAGTTCCCCTTTCTTTGTACTTACATTTTATAACTGAAGAAAAGAGAGCAGAGCATAGGCCTCACCTTCAACTTGAGTTTTCTTATGTTTCAAGTTTCCACAGATACATCTTATGTTTATTTGTGTGGATGGTGTGTTCATTTTATTTTTTCTTTCATTTTCATAAATTTGAACAATAAGATAGTGATAATAAATTTGAAATCTAAGGAAATAAACCTGCATAATAAAATATTTCAGTATAATACAAGATTTGTTGTGACGAATTGTTCCATTGGAATATCCATGGTAGTTTACAAATCATGTTGGTATCTGAGCAGTTTTCTTTAGATTATTTGTGGGAAGTTGTAGGATCCAGGAATTGGCTTAAGAAGGAAGTCGTAGAACCCTAGCCATAGAGGATGAGTCTGATCATAACAATCCTTGAGATGTAGTGGAAGAGATATGTGTGATGTTGGAGGAACAAGTCATAGATATATCTCGCAATATGACACTACTCATGGTGGCTCTAGCAAATAAGTTTAGACCTTTTGGGGAGGTTGGTGGCTCTAACTCAAGAGTTGGATCAGATGACCAATCAGGAGATCATGAAGACCCAAAAAAGGAGTCGAAAAAGAAAGAGTAATCGAGTTCCAATGCCATTACTCCTTCACAACCTATGTTTAAAATGGAATTGAAAGTGGGAATCAAGCCATACCAAGGTGAGACCAATGTTGTTAATTTGAATCATTGGTTGCAATAGTTAGACCAATGTTGTTAAGTTGAATCATTGGTTGCAATAGTTGGAAGTGTATTTGAATGTCCATAATATAGATGAAGAGAAAAAAATCATTTGTCTAACTGAACCTAGAGGTCCATGCACTATGTTAAAATCCCCTTACACCAATCCTAGGTATGTTGTTATCTAGTGATTTCCTTAGTCCAAATCAGATTAGCAACTCACAAAAAAAAGAAACTACACAGTTGGAATATTCAACTCAAATAAAGATAACAAAAGAAAAATTGGAAACCAAATCATGCACACATAAACACCAATATTTTTGGGTAGATACCCCTGGAAAAACCTTGGAGGGAAAACCAATGCTCAGATGATTTTATTATGATAAAATCTAGGCTCTCGTAATAGGGATAATGGCCCACTGAGAGAAATACATCTACAAAAAAATTGGCAAAGTTCGATCTAATGTACGACCCAAATCTGCATGCTTTTCAAGGTGTACACACTTTTCCTTAAGCACGCTCGCATATATGCGACTGTCTCAACTGCAACCCACATACAAAACTGCAAGGACTTTACAACAAGATCTGTACATGAAACCATTTCATGTGGCTTTGCTCGGCTGAAACCCACTTGTGGTTGTTTTTGTTCTCTCTTCTCCTTGACATGATCTCTAGATGGAAGTCCTTCTCCACCTATTAAATATCTCCTTGAATCATAGTCCTTTGTGATCCAGTCCTCTATGTGTCAATTGTATCCAACCATGTCTCCTTCACCCTAGCCTTTCTTTTATAATATTGAGTTATAACCTAACCCTAATCTTCAAAGTGATTGACAGTTGAGATTACTCCTCACCTCACTTGAGATCAATGGATAATATTAAATGCTAGTTAACTTTAGCATTTAAATAACTCAAATAATTAATAAAAAAACTTTAATTTAATAATTCATTTAATTAAAGTATACTTACCAAGGTAAAAGGATTTGGATGATTTCCACATGTCTAGACACTTAGACCTGTGCAAAAATACCTGTCTGACGCTACTAAACATCATTACTCCCTATTAGTGAGTAAGGTATTCTGCACCACTCCAAGTTTATCTCTGAAGAAAACAAACTTCCCTTTAAACAAGGGTTTGGTCAAAATATCTACTACTTGTTATCTGTGGAAATATATTGAAGCTTCACTACTCCGTTCTGGATCCTATCCCAGATGAAGTGATATTTGATATCAATATGCTTGGACCTATCATGGAATAATAGATTCTCTGATATTTTGATACAACTCTGATTATTACAGTATATCATCGTAGTCTCCAACTCCTAATCAAATAAACCTGTAAGAAATTTGTGAATCCAAATGTCTTCACAACTAGCCATACTTGTTGCCATATACTTTGCCTATGTTGAACTGAGTGCTATAGAATTCTACTTCCTGCTAATCCAAGTAATCAATGATGTTCCCAAGCTGAAGAAACACCTTGAAGTGCTCTTTCTGTCTACTGTACTCCCTACCGATGTTGAAAAAATCGATGATTTTTCATGTTATTTTCAAAAAATTGTGACTTTTTCTTGGCCCCAAAAATCTCCTAGTAAAAATCACGACTTTTTCACTTTTGAAAAATTTGCGACTTATACAAAAAATCAATGATTTTTTTCCAAAAAATCACAAGTCAACAAAAAATTCATGGGACATGCCCAGTTCGCGAGGATAACGACAATTTGGTCATTTGACTTGTTTTTTGTTGGAGAAGGAAGGAGAATGGTTTGTGGTCTTCCTCAATCACTTTGGAGGTAACTAAACAACCATCATCATCACCATCAAGGATTTTTACGTGGAGAAAGGGTTCAATTTCATTTTCCAATCGATGTTGAATCTTTCATTCATAGGTATGTATTTAAATCTCACCAAGTTAATGTTTTTTTTTTTTTTTTGTCTTTTTTTTGTTTCCTATAGATTTTTTCAAGTTTGCTTGCCTACGTTTTGGTTATTTTTTGGTCATTTTTCTATTATTTTCATGCCCATAAAATAATGTAACAATTTATTTTTATGGGACAACAAGATTGATCCTTGATGTTAATTTTTTCTCCACCCTCTTATTGTCATTTTTCATTGCTAATAATCTAATCTAGAGGTCTGATTTTTTTACCAATGCATTTTTTTTTCTAGTGGGGTTTAATATCATTTTCTTGTTTTTTTTGTGCCTTAGGGTTGAATTTTGAAGCTGTCAATTTCATCAAAAAATATGTCGAATCCTTTGGATCTATTTTGGATGTATGGGATCCCTGAAGATGGGACAAACCGACAACAATTGAGTTACAAATTCTATGGGAAGAAAATGTCAGGAGGGATTTGTAGGTTGAAATATCATTTAGCTAACATCCTCGAGCATGATGTTGACATTTGTGCTAATACTAACCCAGATATTATGAAAATTTTCATTTGATTCCCTTGAAGCAAAGGATAAAAAGAAATATGAAGCAACCACAAAGAAGTTCAAACTTTGATTTTGATTTTGATGGTGAGGTGATGGAAGGGATCCATACTTGTCTTCAAAGGATGGTACCATATTTTGTGATTTCCCTTGAAATTAATCGTGAGATAGAGATGTATCGGGATGGTACCTAACCATTTGGATATGAACATGTTGTTGTTGCAAGGGTCGTTTTGATGCCATGTAATTCATTAAAATTTAGAAGATAGTTAAACTTAGAAGTTTATGTTTTTAAAATTCAAATTTCAATTATGTGTTTTAAAATTTATTTTAAAGTTTAATTATGTTTTATCTATGTTATCTTTCTTTCTTATTTTTTGTAGATGTTTGGTGGTAAAAATATGGTGTAAGGGCACCAAATTTACAAATGTTTTCCATTTGAATCCTGAGTCAAACTTGTACCTCTTCGAGAAGTGAGTGCAATAGGAGTGTGTTTGAAAACATACACTTAAAGAAACACACAAAATTATAACTTATGAGAAATTTCATTTATTGTAATTTATGAGTCTATGACCCTCTAATATATTATGACCCTCAAAAGTTAAAACTCATTAAATATTGTATGACCCTCTTACTAGTTGGAGTTCTCACATCTCAATGACTTGGTGTATGTCCATTACAATCTCCGCCTATGGTTGAAGGAAATGGATAGAACACCAAATGTGGATGCCATTTCCTTGGAAAATATTGATGTATTGTCTAAATGGAGGGTGGAGGCTGAGATGCTTATCATAGAGGAGACACCTGCATGGTTAGAGGAGGAACCTGAACAACAACAAGACATATAGGAGCAACATGGGGAGGAGGAGGACTAGATTGAAGACATCATGGAGGGTGATGTGATAGCATCAACACAACCTTATACACTTATTGATACACCTACTCCTACACACACCAGTCATCGTCCACTATCAAAATCAGGGCCTTCTACTGTTAGGGGCAGGCCTGACAAACATCCCATTATCTTTTCCCATAAAAGGGGGAGAGGGCATTGATATTAGATAGCTAGTTGCTAGTTTTGTTTCATTTTTTATTGTATATTATACATCTACCTCATGATTATGAAATACATTTATAATTATATATGTGATTTCATTTTGTGTTGGTTCTAACTTCTAGCCCTTCAAGATTCAATATCGACTTTGATGTATAATTTTTTATTTGGCATCCACTACATATATATCAGTGATTTCTCGACATTTATGTGCCAATGTGTTTATTTGATGTTTTTGTTGCTTTATGTGTTTAAAATTTTGAAAAAAATGGATATATTTTGTATTTTTTTAATGTTTTTCATGGTTTTCCGATTTTTTGCCAACTTTTTCCGAAATAATTTTTTTCGGACCCTCGCCGAATTTTTTTCGATGCTGAATTTTTCAACAGTTCTGCCTACCCAATTTGAGTATGTATATCCCTGCAACTCCACTCCATCTCCTTGAAGATACTGCAATCCATCCTCCATTGTACTTCTCAATTACCTTAGCGCATGCTTCGCTGCGATCCAATGCACCTGCCTTAGCTCCACCATGAACTGAATCAAGGTGTTCACAAAAAGACAAATATATGGCTTAGTATTGACCAAATATATCAAGGGCCCTATCAAATTCCTGTATATCCTGGGATCCACCAATTCTGAATCTGAAGTAAGAACCTTCTTCATATTGGTATCCATAGGTGTATCTATCAGTCTACAATCCTCCATCTTGAATCTCCTAAATATGTCAACTACATACTTCCCTTGCCCAAGGAAGATATCTCTTGATACCTTCCATACCTCTAACTGCAATAAATAATGCATCAAGTCGATGTCCTTCATCTTGAACTAAATAGCTAAATATCCTTTGCACCTTGCAATAAGCTCCTTTACACCTATGAGAAAAAAATCATCAATGTATAGAACCAAGATGAGTGGATCCACCCCAACAAGTATGAAGTATAAGTTAGGATCTACCTCACTCTTGGTAAATCCCATACTTTGCAAGTATCTATCAATCTTGGAATACCATGACTTGGGTTCCTATTTGAGTCTATACAAGGTTTTCTTAAGCCTACACACATAAGAATACCTCCCATGTACCTCAAAGCCTTGAGGTGTTTCTATGTATACTTCCTCCTCAATGATCCCATTGAGGAAATATTTTTTCACATCCATATGATGTATCCTCCACCTCATAACTGAAGCAATAGAAATAACATCTTGAATAGAAGCATACCTAGCAACTGGAGAAAATGTCTCCTTGTATTCCACTCCCTCTTTCTAGGAGAACACTCTCACCACAAACCTCACTTTGAACTTCTTAACTCTATCATCTGCAGCATGCTTGATCTTGTAGAGCCACTTGGAACTCATAACTGACTTCCCCTCCTGTGTATTCACTATGTCCCAAAAATCATTCCTCATAATAGAGGTGTACTCCTCTACCATGGCATCCTTCCATACTTGTTGATCCATTGCTTCCTCAAAATTGGAAGACTCGGCATCAAGGTTGCTAATCATAAGCACCATATAATTCAGAAACTTCCTCAGAGGTTTATGCTCTCTGTCTACACTCCTAGGAGCTTCACCAACATCCCTCAATTTTTTTAATAGCCACTTGGGTCTCTTGAAAAGACTGGAAGGCGATAATTCCTCCTCCCTAATTGAATTACTAACTCCTAACTATTTCTCATCCTTTGGATCCTACCTCTCCTCATCCTCTGTCACTGTCAATGACTCTTGAGATCTCCTATATTCCAAGTTCTCCTCGAACTTAATATCTCTTCTCACAATTTTCTTCCTTTTCACTAAAATGAAGATCTTGTAAGCCTTTTAGTACTCACTATACCCCACAAATATACCCTTCTATAATGAAGGCTCCAACTTTTTCCTTTTCTCCACAAGCACATGGATGTAGACTAGACAACCAAAGATCCTTAAATTTCCTATCTATGGCTTCAATCTAAGAATGAATCCTCTAGAGTCTTGTCCCCCAATGTCCTATGAGGACTCATGTTCTACACATATACCATCATGTTACATGCCTCTACCCAAAGAAACATAGTCATCTCCTGGTCATGTATCATAGCCCTAGAAGAACCGCTGATGGATCGATTCTTTCTCTCCATAACCCCATTTTGATGAGGGTTGTATGAGACTATCATCTCCCTCTTGATCCCTTCCTCCTTGTAGAAATCCTTGAAGTAATTAGAGGTGTACTCTCCCCCATTATCCGACATAGAGACCTTGATCTTATTTCCTTTCTGGTTCTCAACCTGAGCTCTATACTCCTAAAACCAATTGAAGACCTCATCCTTGATCTTCATAAAGAAGATTCATATTTTCCTAAAAAAATCATCAATAAATGTCACATAGTATGACGGTCCCTGTACTAATGCTACTGGAATAAACCCACTCACATTTGAATGGATAAGATCCAATATTCCCTTGGACCTACTCTCGCTTCTTGGAAAAGAAGCATTGGAATTATTTCCAAGTGCACACCCTCTGCACACTCCCTACTTCTCAATACTAAAATCTGGAAGACCTGTAAAAATACCCCACAAAATCGGCAGTGCCCTGTAGTTTAGGTGTCCCAACCTCATGTGCCACAACTCACATATTTTGTCTCTGTCATGTACCAAATAATGAACATGATTTCCCTACAACTTGTATAAAGTTCCCTCTCTAACCCCAACGACCATTGTTTTGTCCAAGCTAACTTTCTCTAGATGAATGAGTACTTTCCCTCTCTGAAAAGTAACGAAAAAAATAATATCTTCCATAGTTGATACTGAGAGAAAATTCTTCTTAAAATTTGGTCATCAAGCATGTTGTGGGCATCTAACAAACCTCCTAAGTAACGCTGGAATGTAATTGTTCCCTCTCCCTTCACTGCATACCTGGCATCATCACCAAGCTCCACACGAACATCTGAGTCCCTCTTTGTCAGAATGCTAAATATCGCCTATGCTTATTTCATATGACGAGATGCACCATTGTCTAAGAACCACAAACTCCTCATAGTTGTGTTGGTAGAAAGGCAAGAAACCAGTGAGTAATCCTTCTCAAATTTCATTGCAAACTCATCTAGTTGTGTCTTTGTTGATGTTGTTGTCTACGTCTTTCCTATACCTGTATTCTTCTTTGGACACTAAGATGCACAATATCCATTCTTATGACACGAGGAGCACTTGATTTTAATCAAGTCCTTCTTCTTCCCTAGTTGTGATGATCCTCCATCATTGTTTCCCTTCTTGTTATAACTCTTTCATTTTCCCTTCCTTGTCTTACTGACAAGGGCCAAGTTCTCATCGCTACTTCCCTTATTTTTTCTCTTGGAATCCTTTTGATTCTCTTCCTGAATGCAATCATCCTAAAGTCTCAGTCAATCCAGTAGTTTCTCTCGAGCGCAAACTCCCTTGACAAATGGTTCCCATGAATTGGGAATACCATTCAATGCCACATTCAAGAGATCTATGTCCTCTATTTTCTCCCCTATGGTTGCAATTTGATCATGGACCTGTGTGATCTTCATGAAATCGCTGGTGACATTGTAATATCTAGACATATGCACCGATCTGAGTCTACTCCTTAAGACCATCTTCCTATTCATGTTAGTTCTCTATAATAAACCTACCAAGGCATCGAACATCTATTTAGATGTCTTCTTCTTGGATAAGTGAGGAATTATATTATCCTTCACTAAATCCAAGAGTACCTGCTCGACTTTGATCTCCTTATTTTGGTGAACCGCCAAATTTGCAGGATTTGTCAGTGGAACAACTAATTTTTCCACTAACTCTGAAAGGTCATACTCCTTTAACACCAAAGTTACTCTCGATTTCTAAGATATGAAGTTGGATACTCCATCCAATCTGTCTTCAAATCTCAACAGTGTTGTTTCCATCCCTAAGACATGATAAACTATCTTGGAAATAACATGTTGTTGAAATTGCCCCTGCACTAACATGTACAAACTTGTATGTGCCTGTCACAATTGAACCCAGCATATGTACACTACCTTCCTTACTAGAACCCATGTATGTACTTAAATGTTCTTATTTCAACCCACATATACGCACCTGTCTACAAAGAGACCCATGTATGTACTTGGATGTGCTTACTGCAACCTGCGTATACGTTCCTATCTACAAAGAGACCCATGTATGTATGTGCATGTTCCTTTTTCAACCTGTGTACAATTCCATAAATATGCAAAACCCTAGTTATACCTCAGTACGATTGTTTCCCTGAAATCCATCCTTCTATATCTACCTGTTGGTTATGGATCTGCTAAGATCTTCTGTAGATTTTATAGATCTACTATCAACTACTATGGATCTTAGATTTGGCTTCCTCTTAGAGAAACAACTCTGATACCATGTTGAAATTGTTGTAGGAAAATCTCCCTGCGGACAGGTAGATCACCTCTAGAGCTTGACCTTAACCCTAGACAGAAAAGTGCTTAACATGGACACTGAATTCATTTCAAATATATCTAAACTAACACACAAGAAGGAAGGATGACAGAAGTACCTTTTTATCGACATTTGTCCCTGCACACTCCAAGTTGCGCTCCGATCCTTTTCTCTTCGCTAGACCCTGTGGACAAAACAAGATACGTCCGCTTCCTACTCTACTGAAATTAGCTTGAAAATAGATCTATCACTAAATGATAAGTTCATGTGACATTAGACACAAACTAGAAAGAAATAGGCCAAGCGTGTCATATTGATGAGAATAACGACAGCAGTACTTACAAT
The DNA here is from genome assembly GCA_009831015.1 of Picea engelmannii. Classification (NCBI taxonomy): domain Eukaryota; kingdom Viridiplantae; phylum Streptophyta; class Pinopsida; order Pinales; family Pinaceae; genus Picea; species Picea engelmannii. Next base: position 360,862 of record ML777214.1, on the reverse strand, counting down.
CGTAGATGCGAATGCGATAGCTTTGTCAAGTCCTCTTCATCTAACCCTTGCCTGAAAGTCCCACAATATGGATAACAACAGCTTCACTGATCACTCTCTTTTGGCTGACTACAAGTTTCCTCCAAGATCATAAGTTTCATATATTCAATTCTTCCTCTCCCTTCCACCATCATGGATCCTGTTTATATAGGTTAAGAGGAGCTTAACCTCTTGAGTTATCTTTAGAACAAGTTGGGAACCTTCTCCTCAAATTAGGGATCTCTTGATGAAACCAAGAATTCGAGCACAACTGCCTCCTAATCTCAAAAGATCCTCCCCTTATTCTCCTCAACGGGCCAACTACTACCTTATATTAGGCAGCGCTCCCTTAGAAGGGGCATCAGAGCATTGTAGCGCTCCCTGATAAGCCTTAGGGAAGCGCCAATGCTCTCAAGATGAGCAGCGCTCCTTCAAAGGGGGATGAGGAGCGTTATAACGCTCCCTGAAGCACTATAGGGAAGTGCTAGCACTTCTGGAGAACTATAGAGGAGCGCTCCCCCTCTAAACCTTTGTTTCAGGGTTCCTTTTAGGTGTCAAGAGTTGTTTGACTTCAGTAGACCAGTTCTTCTTCAAATCAATCATGTGAGATGTTATAAGTGCTCCCTTAGTGTCGTTGACACGACAGTATGTCTGAACATTATTTGTGACACTTGTGACCAACTTGCGACACTTGCGAAAGTTGATGCGACACTTATGACAATTGATAGGGAGGATGCGACACTTATCCAACTGAGCAATTTTGACGTGTAACAGAATGCCCCCCAAAGTATGAAGTTAGAAGATACCAACTGATAACTGAAATACTTTGTAGATGCTCAAGCAAGGGTCTAGACTCGGAGAACCTGACAGAAGCTGCACACAAACATCCAACAAATATCTTGACATATTTCAAAACCTAAGGCAGGCATACCTATGCTTGGGTGATCAAGACTTAGTAGGATATGGCCGCCATAAAATACACTGCGGATCCATAATTGTATTGATAAAAAGGTATATCCACCAAAGATACAATGTGGATCTATACTCTGATGACTCGGACTGATCGTAGCCACGGAAAATACACAGTGGATCTATGAGATGACAAAACATAGCCACGACCAATACAAAGTGGATCTATGTGACGGTGTATGTGTTCTTGTCCAAAAAACTCCTTCGCAACCCAGGCAAAGCATGTATCAAAGTGATTTCTCAACCCAGAGTCTTCATACCAATCCCAATGTGGTACGATTCTAACCATGTGAATAGATGTTTTGACGTCGAACATGGCATAAACCACTTGATTACCGGTCAATGGTGTGAACCGTTAACAAGTTCGATGGAGATCACCATTAATGTCGATGATTCCCAAGGTACCCTAGTACATTCCAGCGAATGTGAATAAATGAGTTGAAGTTGAACACCCGCGAAATCATTCGATCAGAGGTCAATGATGTAAACCTACTGTCGAATGTGAGGAAGCCTGCCATTGAGGCATGCAGGTCCCGAAGTACTAAGTGGTTTCTAAGTCTAATTCCCGGATAATGTGTTGGAGTTGACATGAATAGACTCGTCGAAGGAGGGCCTTGATGTATCCCCCATCAACGACATGAAATAGAGACAGAGATGTAATTGGTAGATCAAAAGGACATGGAATGACACGGGTTTTGAAGCAAGATATTTGGGATGGATGACTCTCGAGGTAGATACTTCCCTTGAACACTGAGGCACACAACAAAACATGACATGGACCAAAACTGTGTAGTGGGTATTGTGACTTGCGTTGGGTGACCCAAAGGAGTGAAAGGAAACTCAGAGGATTGGCTCAGTGCAGAGGTTCAGCGGATTATGATATGTGAAAAGTGACAAAGTGCCGTGTTCAAGGGTGACTCTAAGAAATGCTGGATGATGTTCTCAAGAGACTGCTTGGCTTGCTCCTTTCAATTTTTCCCCCATCCAGATAGATGAGTACCTCTTTTTTAATTTAATGAGCTTGAGGAGGATAACACATGCTCGATATAACTCACCTTCGGTAAGTTCCTCTTCCTTTGTTTAACGAACCAGAAGAAGTAAGGGTTTAGTCCCATATGGGTCTGTCGATGCGTGCTTTAACGAGTCCAAAGATAGGAAACTCGAAGGTTTTTTGGGATTATAGAGTTTGTAAAAACACTTAAAAGAGAACTCTCTCAGTTCCTTTTTCGTACAGTGGTCCAACAAGACCGAAAAAGGGTTAAACTATCGCTCGCAAGACGCTCTTTCTGACCTTTTAATGAGTGTGAAAGAAAGCAAGATCACTCGACAATCTTTTCATATTTAGAGAGTCTGAAAAGGGTTTAAAGGAGACTCCAGGGGGGTTCCTTTTTCGTGTGTTCGTATCCGTACGGGTCCGAAAAATAGATAAAATTTTACCCGGTTACGTTCTCATATTGTCGATCTTGAGAACGAACTAAGACTATGCTCATAATGCAATAAGGTGAATAATTCATTCGAACTGCACGTAAACCTGCGATACCAAAAACTACAAGCCAGAGTTTAGTGAAATCATTTACATCATTAGAGAAACCCAAAATAACCATACCTTATAAAAAATGAAATTTTATAAATATCAATTGATTCAAAAATTCATTTACCATTTCATTTGCAAGGATTGTTGGAATAGTGGAGGATCTCAATTTGAAGCAAATCTTGTTTTTCTCGGTGCCGGAGCTACGATCGACCATTTTGCTCACCGTTCGAACCAGGTAGGTGTTCATCCTTTACTCTTTCAATTGCATGGTTTCAAGTTGATTTTCATGGGATTATTTATTTAAAACACAAAGCCCTAGGTCGCTCTAGTTGAACCAAATCGACCTCTTTTTAAAAGTTGATAAAATAGGGGAATTCTTTCACAAAAATGTATTGGAGAAGGGTTGTTAGGATGTCTACACCCTTGCAATTGATTAGACCAACCATTTAAGCAAAATAAACTCATGAAAATTCCCCCCAATGGCCCACGCACCCCCTCAAATCGTTTTGCATTTTTAACACGTTTTAATCATTATTTGGCAAATAATAGAGGGTGTGGTGGTAAAAAAGAATGATTGGTTACTTTTAGATGTCATGGGCATTTGATTTTATGTTTTAAAATGCTTTTTGAAAATCGCCAAAATCACAAAAATGTGGGGAATAATAAAATTCTTGATTTTTTGTTTTGTAGGTGTCTTCGGTAAACATGATTGAATGGAAAGAGAGGGAACACGAGATGGATGATATAGCCGCTCTATAGAGTCCTCGTACACGGGCCGCTTTGCAGGCCTGTGGCTTGCTCAAGTTTTTCAAATTGCAAAAAATGAAGAGAGAGGTTCTACTGCTTGAGCACATGATTGGCCTTTGGGATGTCGTGGAACAGGGATTCTGTATCGGTACACAACTCCTAACCATAGAGTTGGAGGATGTGTACTTTTTTACCGGCCTCTCGAAAAGAGGGGTCCCCGTAGCTTTTACTGGGTAGAGAGCATTACCTGAACAGGTGGACGTGTATCTGGCACGCCACTGCGTTTCGGGAGCAAGGTTGGTAGGGGGCAGGATCCCTATCAAGGATATATGAGATCCACCTCTTCGATCTATATTATTCACTATCATGAGTGTGACTGGTATCACCAGTGCGCATTTTGCATCGAGATCACAGGTGGCCTATGGTGTGCAGTGTTTAGAACCAACACTGTTTAATTGGAGTGCAGCGTTCCTTCGGAATGTGAAGGAACAGATCTCGCGATGCAGGACTGGTCAGAAACAGTTCGGTTATGGTTTGTTCTTAGTCTCATTTTTCTTAGAGTGCATCCCTTAGATGCAGCCTCAGATAGCACTGGCAGTACGACCAGTGGACGAGCCTCAGATGGAGAGGTGGACTAGTCTGTCCCCAAGACTAGTCTCGGAGTCAGAGTTTCACTTTACTGGTGACTTCTTCGCCTGGTTGAGACGACAGTTCCTCTGGATAGAGGACTTCCCATATGCCGATGTAGACTTCCGTGGGAGTATGGACTTGATTCTACCCGCGGGGGAATATTGGGACGAGTCAGGTAAGAGACTAAGCCATTCCTTGTCTAGTTTTTTTTTTTTGTTTTTTTTTTATGTATATGTACTTTTTTTGGTATGTAAAAGAGTTTTAACAAATGTTTTTGTTTTCAACATGCAGACAAGGGAGCAGTGCGCCCAGTTGATATACCAGTACCAAGGCGTCGTGGGGGCGCCCCAGTTGCAGCAGATCCAGGAGTGCCGGTGGCGGGTCTCCGGGAGGTTGAGAGGAACCTCCAAGGCCTTACGATGGGTATCCCTCCTCTGTGGAGGGGGGATGTGCCTTTACATCTGTAGCGACACACTGTAGGAGTGCCAGAGAATATCAATTCTCTGTTGCGGCGTGTAGTGCGTTCAGTGATATGTTACTCACAACACAACGCAGTGCGGGGAGATTAGAGTCTCCTCGTGATCATGTTTTTTGTATGCCTTGTCAGGCGGTGTTGTATGTGCGGATGGACCCAATATTTTGCTCTCTTACACATTTTTTGATGTAATGCAAACATTTCAGTCACGCCATATATATATGTATATATATACAGTTTCGATTTTTTTTTGATGCCGATGATTTGTACATGATGATGTCTATGATGTGTTTTTAATTTACATGCAATGTACAGTTTTGTTTTCCTTGAATCTTATATGTGGGAGAGATACCGATCCATGATATAATTCGCTAGTGCATCCGAAACACTATTAAGTTCTCTCGGAATATGTCTATATTCAATGTAATCGAACATTCGTTCGAGATGGCGAACTTGCAAGTGTAAGCGTAGCAGGATACAGCTACGGATAGCGTAGATGCGGTTGAGTTGACAAACCACCAGTTGGGAGTCTAAGTAAATAATGATGCGAGAAATACCTAGAGAGGAAGCTTGGGTCAATAGTCCGATGACAGCATGATATTCTGCCATATTGTTGGTTGCTGGCCCTAAACAAATTCCTCCCGAACTCACCACTTGGTCAAATTGGTAAATAATCCAAGCTGCTGAAGCAATGTTCCGGGTATGTCGGCTAGCGCCATCCACGAACCCAAAAAAGATAGGAAAGGAGGATGTCATCTATGCATGAAAACATAGGCACAGTCATGAGTGGAAATAGTAAAGACTCAAGCACGCGAAAGAAAAGACACACCAAACTAAATACAATAATGTACAAAGTACGAATGCTAGGTGATCTAGGCATAGTACTTCTTAAGGTAAAGCCCGTTTCGGGGCTCTCCTAGGGAAATTCCTTCATGATCAACTAATTCGTAGGCACCTTTATGTAGGACATGTTTCACGATGTAGGGACCGTGCCACATAGGTTCTAACTTTCCTGTCCCCAATTTATCGTGAGCTTGGTCGTAAACAAGGACTAAGTCTCCTTCTGTGAAGATCTGAGGGTGGACGGATTTGTCATATTGACTTTTAATTCATTTTTGATGTGCCTCATTGGCGAGAGCAACATTGCGATGTGTTTCGTCCAGTTTGGATAACTACAAAAAGCGTTCTTCTTCAACAGAAGTATGAGGCAAGAGTTCTACTTTTAGTTTGAGTGACGGAATTTCGCACTCAATTGGTAGGACGGCTTCGATGCCATAGACCAACTGGAAAGGAGTGAATCCAGTTGAGGTTTTCACAGAGGTGCGGTAGGCCCAGAGAGCGGAGAACAGTTGTAGATGCCACGATGTTTTGTTTTCCCCTACCATGCATTGGATCATGGTATTTAGAACTTTGTTGATGGCTTCAACTTGCCCGTTCGCTTGAGGGTAGTAAGGGGATGAGTTTTCATGGCGAAAACCCAATTTGACATGTAACTCGCTCATCATCTGGTTTTTGAAGTGCGCACCATGGTCAGTGACAATGGCCTGTGGTACACCAAAACGAGTTATGATGTGATTGAAGAGAAAGAGAGCTGCAGTACGACCATCATTCAGGAAGGTAGGCATAGCCTCAGCCCATTTTGTGAAGTAATCGACGGCGACGATGATGTAACCATGCCCCCCAGCTGAGGTAGGCTTACACTGCATGAAATCAATGCCCCATTTGGAAAAGGGGCCGATGGCGATAATTGGGTGCAGCGTCATAGGGTGGGTGCGTGCCTTCTTGTTAAATATTTGGCAGGGTGGGCATTTCTTGACAGCCTCGATACAGTCTTTGAAAATTGAGGGCCAAAAATAGCCGGCACATAGGATTTTTTGGGCTGTGGCCAGACCAGAAAGGTGGCCGCCACATGCGCCAAGGTGACAATCATTCAAAATGCATTCAGCCTCCTCGTGAGTCAAACATCGCCGAAGGATGGTGTCGATACCACGACAATACAGAGTGTCGCCGAGGATGAGATAACGACGAGAGTGGTGACGAATGCGTCGTCGCTCTTCATGAGAGATGTTGGGTTGAAAACGTTGTGTTTGAAAGTATAGGAGAATGTCTCCATACCAAGGATCAGAGGTGCTGATGGGGAAGAGAGATTCATCGGGGAGAGAATCTTTGGGTTCGATGTTTTCATCGGCACGAGGGAGAGCACAGATGAGCTCGGAAAACACCAGGGATTTTTTTGCTTTCGCCCTCGTAAACTCAAGGTCGAATTCTTGAAGAATAACGATCCATTTCGAATATTTGCCCCCAAGTACTTGACGTGTCAGGACGTGGTACATGGGGTTGGAGTCTGCGATTACCGTGGTGGTGCGTAATAAGATGTAGTGGCAGAACCTTTGGACAGCGATGACAGCTACCAGAGCTAGTTTCTCAACATGCGAATATCTGAGTTCAGGTCCAGATAAACTCTTGCTCAGATAGTAAATCACATGTTCTTCATCGTTGGATTCTTCTTGAACTAACACCATTGCGATGGTGGAAGTAGAAGCAGCCAAGTAAAGGATATAATCCTTTGTATATTCAGGTGGATGTAACAAAGGTGCATGGGTCAAAGCATGCTTGAGAGCATCGAATGATCGTTGATATGCATCATCCCAGATGAAAGGAACGTTCTTTTGCAGTAACTGCATAAATCCTTTAGTAATCTCGGCATAGTTGCAAATGAAACGACGAAGAAAGTTTTCTTTGCCTTGAAAACTTTGGAGTTGGGTTAAATTGGTGGGTGGAGGTAAGGCTAAGATGGCCTTGATCTTTAAGGGGTCCACCCTAATCTCGTCTTTGGAGACGATGAAACCAAGGATTCGATCGGATTCGACAGCGAAAATGCATTTGTGTGGGTTCAGGCGAATACAGTAGAACCTACATCGCAGAAAAATTGCGCGTAAGTGATCAATGTGATCGGATCGATTTAGAAAATGTGCGGGTAAATCGTCGAGATATGGTTCTGCGATATGTTTGATGTCATGAAAAGCATATGACATGGATCGCTGGAAAGTGGCTCCATCATTTTTAAGGCCAAAAGGTAGCTTTCGGTAGGCAAAGGTTCCCCAAGGGCAGATGAAGGCTGTCTTGTGTTGATCGGTAGGCAATATTTCAATCTGGTTGTATCCAGAAAAGCCATCCATGAAAGAAAAGATTACGCTTCCTGCGCAATTATCGATGATTTGATCGATAAAAGGTGTGGGGTAGTTGTCCTTAGGACAATCTTTATTGAGGTCTCGATAGTCAACGCAAACACGGATGGTCCCTTGTTTCTTAGCAACCAGAACGAGGTTGGAGACCCATTCGGTTAAAGGTACAGGATAGATAAAGCCATATTTTAGAAGTTTTTCAACTTCTGCCTTTATAGCTGCAACTTTCTTGGGATGAACCGGGTGAAGCTTTTGCCAAACTGGTTTCATGTCAGGGTATGTTTTTATTTCGTGTACAATGATAGAGGGATCGATCCCTGGAATTTCCTCGTAACTCCATGCGAAGACATCGCGGAATTCCTTGAATAAAGCGGTGTAAGAGACCACTTCGTCAGGTGTGCAATTGGCACCAAGGTTGATGTTTTCCACAATACCTTCTTTGATTGAAATGTCAATCGTGACCGTGGTAGAGATGTTACCCATGTTCCCCTTAGAAAGAGTATATGTCATGAGGATAGGATATTACGGAGCTTTGGTAACATAGGGGGGGAAGACAGATTGTATGTCTTGAATTTCTTCCAATGGTGGAAGAAAAGAGGATCGATGGTGGTTGTCATCCCAGGGCAGATCGTCGATGCTAAGCATTTCCATGATTGATTCGTTCGAAGGGAAAATATGGGAAATGTAATCGATGGCAGATGATAGGGAATCTAACCAAGATGGCACCGAATAAGTATCGGGAGCCAATGAATGTGAATCATTTGGTGAGGGAGAAGCAGATTGGATAGCTACATATGCGGCTTCGACTGAGCTCAGTGGCATGGTGTCACCGAGTGCATCAAATTCCAATGGACTAGGTACAATCCAGGGGTCAGATGATTCCAAGGATTGATAAGGCAAAGTCGAGATCATATTGACGGCGGCAATATGATGTGTAGTAGGTGGAAGTGGTGTAGGGAATTACCCATGAGGCTAGAATATTTCAATAAGACAACACCAATGCTTTCATACGTAACCGGGTGGTCTCCCAGGAAGGGAATATTGTTGGTAGCAGGGATGCGGGCATCGGGTGTGAAGAAATTGAGCTGATCGATGGTAACAGTTTTACCTTGATGGGGGAATTGTACACATCGAAACACCGACGAAGCAATTACAGTCATCGCGTAGAACCAACTTCTTCTGAGTAATAAGTTGTAATCGAGGGGATCATCGACCACCTCGACGTCAACAGTGACAGTTTTGCTGCCCAACTGAACGGCTAAGGATTGTAATAATCCGTGAGGATGAAAACCTTGTCCATCAAAGGCACATAACATGGTAGCGAACTTGTTAAGAGCGGGTGATTTCAAGCCTTTCCAACAGGCTAGGGACATGACACAGGTGGAGGCTCCCTCATCTAGGATGGTCCGGTGGATTTGTTGATTGTGGACAACCACATCAATTTGGAATGCTAGCTGGTGGGAGAGTCACGGTTGATGATCATCTAGATTAAACGTGAGGTAGTTTGATGACTCTGGATCAAAAGAGAAAATAGCGGCTAAGAGTGTTCTACGTTGATTATGACAGTGCTGTAGAACTTCCAAAGCGGACATGGCACACGGGGCTTGGGCCAAATCTTCTACGATATTGTAGTTTTGGGCAGCCCATGAGTTAGGATTGAATGTAGATTTCTGTATGGTGCTCTTAGGTGGGTGCAGGATAGAGTCAAAAGAAGGTTTCTCGATCTGTAGTGGCCCAGATGGAGGGCTAACAGATGGAGGGTTGATGGCGGATGGTAACGGGTCTGATGTAGAACCGTTAGCGATCTTTGGTTTGTTGGGTTTAACTGGCGTGTCATATGTCACAGAGTGAGTTGTTAGATTAACTCCGTTAAACATGTAAATATGGGCACTTGTCGAGGCCTCATCATGTGGTTTGTTGGAACTGCCCCCCGGCGTGGGGGTTTGAGCAACCAATGATTGTTGCTGCGGAAAAGGCTGAGTGAGCACAGTGGGTTGCGAATTTCCTTTGAAAAGTTTGGCCACTTCATCATGATGTGGACAGTCTCGAGTGTAGTGATCGTCACCACAAATGAGACATGGGAATTTTGGTTTTTACTATGGCTGTTTCTCGGCAGCAGGGGTTTGTAGTTGGGTTTTGGGTTGTTCGTTGTTATTATTCTTCTTTGTCTTGTTTTGCACTTTCTTCTTGCCACCAAACTGTTGTGAAGGGGTTGATTGGACCTCATTCATGTCAGAAACTTGAGTTTGAGGTGGGGTAGAAGAGGGTGCAGTCGAACTGGGAGCATTCATGGGAGCAGGCCGCTGGATTGTTCCAGTAGACTGGGTGGTAGATTGAGTTTTGACGGAGCCAATAACTCCATCTGCATGCGAAGCAATCGATGGTTTGGATGGATCGTTAGTGGCATGGGTAGCGTTTGGTATCAACTCATATAGAGTACCGGATTGTGAATAAACTAAGTCTAGGTACTGAGCTCAGGCGATGGCTTCTTCCTCGGTAACTACGCCGCCCATGAAAACATCACGAGCGATTTGGGGTAATAATGATTTCGTGAACCATTCCGCTAACAATTGGTCGGGGATGACCACTTTAATTAGCCTTCGTCGTCATCTCCATTCATGGATATGATCGGAGATGTGTATGGAAGTTGTCTGACGAAGAGAGTTTAACAGTTTAGTACCCATCTCGTATCGGATGGGCAGTTGGAAGTGCGTGAGGAAGGACATGGCGAGGGAGTTGAAATCGTGAAAAGATGCGCGTGATAATTCAATGTACCATTTCGCGGCGGAACCCGTAAGTGTTCGCTGGAAAAGACACAAACGAATCGAATCGTCCATGAGGGAGTTTGATGAACACCACAAATGGAAGATCATTACATGGTTGTTTGGGTCTTCTCTTGATTTTCCGTCGAATTTCGGGATATCAGAGGGAAGTTTTGCTGGAATGGATGGCCAAACCATAGAATGATGAATGGGATCATTCGTTAACCGAGACAAATCCGGAAGGTCCAGGGTGGCTAGGAAAGGTAGTTGTTGGTTAACCTGTGGGTAGTGCTAGTGTGGCAAAGGGACACCAGTGGGGCCCAATACTGGGTTATGTGGATAGTTATAACTCGTGGGCCCTCTCATGTGAGGTTGGTTTTGACCAAGGTACATAGGATTCGAGATTTTTTGAGAAGTGTTTGTGAGCGGAGTATAACCGGATGGGTTTTGTGGATTATATGTTGGGTTGGGCATTTGTCCATGGGGGGTTTGTTGTGAAGTCTGAACATTTTTCCCTATGGAGGCATGTGGGTTTCCTTGAAAAGGGATGTTCCATGGGTTAGGTGCGACGGGCACGTTCGGTCCTGTGGAGGCATGCAGATTTCCTTGAAAAGGGATGCTCCACGGATTGGGCGCGACGGACGCATTTGTCCTTGTGGTTGATGGTGGACTTTGACTTGAGGTTGCCCCCCAGCATGAGGGTGCCCCCCGAATGGAATTTGTCCTCCGGTGGGAGGATGCCCCCCAGCCTGAGGGAGAGTTCCTAGGATTTGAGAGCCAGATGTAAAAGATTGACCAATGTTGTCGATCGGGTTGAAACCACCAAGGCCAGTCCCTCCGGGTTGTTGGATGGGTATGGAACTTCCCAGTACAATTTGAGTAGTGGTTTGGGTAGTGGTGATAGTGGATGCGTTCAGTTCCCTAAATCCAAAAGGGAGTGTAGGTCTTGGTGTTATAGGCGTGCCAATCGGGGCTTGGTTAACTATCACATTACCAGCAGGGATAGTCGGAATGTGCAGGGTCAATGTCGAATGGGCCGTCCGGAGGGGAATAGTAGGCCTTGGGCCAACGAATGGTATGTTCGAACCAACGGTTGGTGTGGCTGTAAAAGTGGTAGTAACGATGAAATGATTTGGGGGTACCGTATAGGAAAAGGATGCATCGACACCTTCTCCTATTCCATAAAGGTCTCGCACCAAGCATGGTGGACTTTGAAAAACGTCCTCAGTCCAAAAAGGGTCACTGACTAAAGGGTTTTGAGAAGACCCAACCGGAATGTCAGAAGGGTTAATGACAACAAATTCTCCAGCGGAATTCAGGTGGAGGATCTGTCGTTCATATCCCTCCGGAATGCGATAAGCTTCCGGAGATTCCGAGACAATTCAAAAATTCTCCAAAGGGATGGGAACTTCTTCCTGAGAAGTCGTGGCATTATGAACCTCGCTCTATTGAGGATATTCCTCCGCAGAATGAGGGGGAAAAAGGGTGTTTCCTTCCATATCTTCTGGAGGAAGTCCTTGTAACCTCCGCGAGCGGCGTGGTGGGTTGATGTTGGTAGAGAAGAGTCGACGAAAGAAATCTATGGCCAACTAGCGAAAAGAAACAACACACGCTAAAAAATCTAAGAATCACAACCAAGCAAACATGACCTTCTTTTGATGACTGTACTAGTTGGTGATGAAATCCAACGTCGCGTGATCAAGTCCAGAAGGGGCGGGGCTAGGGTGGAACAGTTACAATGGTGATCTGCTTAACAGACTTACGCCTTCGTGCAAGATTCCACACAGTAATTGTGGATTTATCCTCCAAGGAGCCTGAGTGATTTTGACCAATGTCTTCTCCAGGTACAGTGAGACTTCCCGTCATTGTCACCTTGTGTAAGAACCTAAATATTATGGCCACTAAGGTTACCAATTCGCAGTCAGCCCCTGGGCGGGAACAGTCGACAGTTCGATCTGAACGTACGGGCAGGGTATCAAGCCCGAAACCAACTAAGAAGCTTCCATGCAGTAATTGTGGATTTACTCCAAAGTGATCCCCATAATACGATCCGACCACCACAATCAGTTAAACCACATAGGGTTAGTCCCCATAGCTTACCTGAATGCAACCTCGTGCATAACCACTGTGTGAGAGGGGGATCCCAGGCAGACTTATACGATAACTGGATTTACTCTCCCTAACTCAGGATGCTACTGTTTGTTTTAGAAACTTTGGAGAGTTATGCTCATAGACCTAATCCAAAGTACTAAGCCCATTCTATTGTTGGTGGAGGACCCTAGAAAAGAAAATTTTCTAGATGACTTTTAATTTAGCATTGATTTTGGTGGCTATTCTTTACGCAAAGGGGTGCATGGAAGTGAAACAAATGGAATTATGACTCAGACCCAAAGAGTGCATCAAACATGATAAGAAATCATTTTCTTTCGATGAACATCTAGCTAAGGGAGAGAGAGATTTCTTTCACTAACAAGCACAATTATGATGCCCTCAAACGATTATTTTTCTCAATCAAATCCCGATGTAATGCAAAAACTTCTTAAATGCCTTCTAATATGCTCAATCAATCATAAAGATACCTTTATTGTTTGTGTATGAATGATGCTTAATACGACACAATGCTCATCTTGCTAATTATCTTTCTTGTATGAATGAAAACCAAACTAGCACAATCAAAAGTCACACAAACAATACACCCTTTCATAGCAATCAAAATGAAAAAGCGAAAGAAAAAGAAACAATCAAAGAGAAAATCAAAATTCACACCCAAAAGCAAAAATTGAAGAACAATGACCTTGACTAAAATCAAAACAGAGAGGTCTACAGGCCTTTGATGACCTTCACTAGGGTTTTTAGCTCAGCTGATGAGAAGATGAGAACAATGCATAGGTTTCGAACTTCACTCAACAGGAAAAACTCAATGAAAATAGTGAAGAAGGCTGCAAGATCCAAATAACAAGGTGCTTATTCTTCAAAGAGGACAGATGTCAAGGCTGAAAAGGAAGAAAAATTGACTTACCAGATCACTCAGCAGAAGATACATAGAGACAGACCCTAGACAAGGCAATTCTGAAGGGTTTTTTGGCCAAAAAGAGGCTGGCGCTCTGTTGCCAAAGGAAAATAGCGTTGTAGCACTCTGTGGAAAGGTATGGGGAAGCGTTGGCGCTCTTTTAACACTAGGACAGGGGCACCATGGTCTAAAAGCCCCAGAAATGTCAAAAAATTCTGAAAAATGGGATTCAAAATTGACAAGGATGTTGAATTTGATAAGGTAAGGAGCCAATCAACTCATGAAACAAATCAAATAGGGGTGAACCAGATCTGAAACAATCAAGGGATAGAACAAGGTCAATGAGGAGAAAAATCCAAACAAGAAGTTTCGATTTGAGGCTATCTCCCCAGTGGAGTCGTCGGTTTCTGTTGTAGGAAAATCTCTCTGCGGACAGGTAGATCACCTCTAGAGCTTGACCTTAACCCTAGACAGAAAAGTGCTTAACATGGACACTGAATTCCTTTCAAATCTATCTAAACTAACACACGAGAAGGAAGGATGACAGAAGTACCTTTTTATCGACGTTTGTCCCTGCACGCTCCAAGTTGTGCTCCGATCCTTTGCTCTTTGTTGGACCCTGTGGACAAAACAAGATACGACCGCTTCCTACTCTACTGACATTAGCTTGAAAAAAGATCTATTACTAAATGATAATTTCATGTGACATTAGACACAAACTAGAAAGAAACAGGCTAAGAGTGTCATATTGATGAGAATAACGACATCAGTACTTACAATCGTAGATGCGAATGCAATAGCTTCGTCAAGTCCTCTTCGTCTAACCCTTGCCTGAAAGTCCCACAATCTAGATAACAACAGCTTCACTGATCACTCTCTTTTGGCTGACTGCAAGTTTCCTCCAAGATCATAAGTTTCATATATTCAATTCTTCCTCTCCCTTCCACCATCATGGAGCCTGTTTATATACGTTAAGAGGAGATTAACCTCTTGAGTTATCTTTAGAACAAGTTGGGAAACTTCTCCTCAAGTCAGGGATCTCTTGATGAAACCAAGAATTCAAGCACAACTGCCTCCTAATCTCGAAAGATCCTCCCCTTATTCTCCTCAACGGGCCAACTACTGCCTCAGATTAGGAAGCGCTCCCTTAGAAGGGGCATCAGAGCATTCTAGCGCTCCCTGATAAGCCTTAGGGAAGTGCCAGTGCTCTCAAGATGAGTAGTGCTCCTTCAAAGGGGGCTGAGGAGCATTATAACACTCCCTGAAGCACTATAGGGGAGTGCCAGCGCTTCTGGAGCACTATAGAGGAGCGCTCCCCCTCAAAACCTTTGTTTCAGGGTTCCTTTCAGGTGTCAAGAGTTGTTTGACTTCAGTAGACCAGTTCTTCTCCTTCAAATCAATCATGTGAGATGTTATAAGTGCTCCCTTAGTGTCGTTGACACGATAGTATGTCTGAACATTATTTGCGACACTTGTGACCAACTTGCGACACTTGCGAAAGTTGATGTGACACTTACGACAATTGATAGGGACGATGCAACACTTATCCAGCTGAGAAATTTTGATGTGTAACAGAAATCCCCATACTCCAATCCTATCTAGTTATCTAGTGATTTCCTTACTGCAAATAAGATTAAAAACTCACAAAATGAAAAAAACACAATGCTGGAATATTCAACACAAATAAAGATAGCAGAAGAAAAACGAAAAATCAAATCATGCACACATAAACACCAATATTTTTGGGTAGAAACCCTTGGAAAAACCCCTGAGGGGAAACTAGTGTTGAGATGATTTTATTATGATAAAATCAAGGCTCCTATAATATGGATATTGGCCCATTGAGAGAAATACAAATGCAGACAAACTTGGCAAAGTCTGATCTATTGTATGACCTAGATATGCACACTTTTCAAGGTGTATGAACCTTTCCTTAAGAACACCCACGTATATGCGATTGTCTCCATTGTGACCCACATACACTACTACAAGGAATATACAACAAGCTACGTACAACGTGGCCCTTTCCTATGGCTTTGCTCAATTGAAACCCACCTGCAACTACCTCTTTTCTTTCTTCTCCTTGACCCGATCACTAGATGGAAGTCCTTCTCCACCTATCCAAGATCTCCTTGAATCACAATCCTTCATGATCCAATCCTCTCTATGTCAATTGTATCCAACTATGTCTCCTTCACCCTAGCCTTTATTTTATAATATTGAGTTATAACCTAACCCTAATCTCCAAAGTGATTCACGGTTGAGATTACTTCTCACCTCACTTGATATTAATGACTAATAGTAAATGCTAATTAACTTGAGCATTTAAATAACTTAATTGATTAATAAAAGAAATTTCTTTTAATAATTCCTTTAATTAAAGTAAAGTTACAAAGATAAAAGGATTTGGAAAATTTCCCCATGTCTAAAATCTTAGAGCTATGCGAAAATATCTGTCTGATGCTACCAAACATCAACACACTAACCTAATGGGAAATCCACACAAAGACACTTACACTAGAGGGTGATCCACTAGTAACTAAGTGGGAGGTGTTTAAAACCCTCATCAAGTCCTAGTACTACACTATTGGGATACATCTTGTGTTCATTTGTGTGGATGGTGTGTTCATTTGCTTTTTCTTTCATTTTTATATTTCAGTTATTTTCATAGATTTGAGCAATAAGCTAGTGATAATAAATTTGAAATCTAAGAAAATAAAACTTCATAATAAATTATTTCAATATAATACAAGATCTATTGTAATGAACTATTCTAGTGGAATATCCATAGCAGTTTACAAATCATGGAAAGATTTGGATGCAAACTAAGTGGCACCATTAGAGCCAAGGGAAACTATTCATGCTCATGCTCATGGGATCTGCACATTAAAACTGTTTTTTATATAAACATTGAAGCATTCCAACATTGATATTCATGATTTATCTCTATTTTTAAACTTCATGTACAAAATGTTTTTCTTTGTCTTATCTCCTATTTAATTTTATAGATTTTTCATGAACTAAAAAACCCAGTAATTTATCTTGTGAATTTTGGAATATTTTGTGTGTTGTCTCTCCATTTTGAGTTTGTTAGATCATTGTGAAATATGAGTTTATCTCTATTGTGACTTTGGTTCAATTTACATAAAGTTAATTCAATAAAGTACTTGTATTTTTGTCACCATAGCATTCACCTTAATCTATATTTTTGTCCACTTTTTAATCTTCTTCGATATTCATCTCGAAGAGCATGCTACCAAAAACAAAATATAGAAGTTCATTAAAGATGTTCCAGTTTATCTATCATGTATTCTTGGCTCTGCATATTTAATCATTCTTCCTACATTTGGTTAAAGGAGACTTTGGATCAATTTATTGGGATTTTTATCAATAATTAGTGTTCACCTTGCATTGAAAATTATTCACGGACTAGGGGAGAAAATGTGAAAGAATGGAGAACATTTCAGATCTTTGGAATCAACCTAGTTATACATCATTGTTTTCATGTTTGAGATCATTCATTTCAATGTATGCATAAATCCTTCATATTATAAGGCACGATATCCTAATCATCTCTCTAAGAATGATTCAATTTGTACCATCAATAAAATACTTTAAAACATCTAGACCAATAACAAAAACAATGTTTCTACTATGAACAAAAACAATTATAAATTTCTAATCTCAAAACAAGAGAAACCATAGATTCAAATTTTATGAGTCTGAATAGAGTTTGGTCTTGGATGACTTGGAATGTTACAAATAGTCTCTCTCTCCACTGGATGAATTCTTAATTCTTTAATTTTCCAGATGTTATATCCACCTCCATCAAGCAATTTTCATAAATCATTGTTTCTTGCAAAAACACAGTGAACAAATATGCAACTAAATTATTTTTTGATGAAATCCATTCCATACCTGTTGTATATCCCATCAATTATCAAATTACTACATGTTTCTAGATGTTATATCCTCCTCCATCAAGTAATCTTCATAATTCATTATTCACAACAAAAGTACAGCCTCCAAAGATGCAATTGAATTCCTTTTGGGTAAAATGAGAACTACATTCCATACCAATTGTACCAACCATTAACTATCAAATTATTGTCCTCTATATCATAAGAAACAAGTTCTGTAATAGACAACCAAGACAGGCTCATTAACTCGGCCACTCCAAATGCAACAGATCAAAATAGAGAAGAGAAATCACTAGTATTCAAGATGAATGTAGTACATAGAGGAAAAAAGTCTCATATTATTTTAAACCACTCTATGTTGGTCAAACTTCTCCTTTGACTCATCTTGTTGTCAACAATACAACAATATTATAGAAAAAATATTTTTAATCCTTGTAGAATTTAAGGCTAGATCAAAGATTGATAAGAGATTCCTTAATCAACATATTGTCCCTCGTATTTTGTCAACAAGCCAATTTGGAACGAAAAATCAATAGTTACTTTAAGAAAATTCACTCAAAATTCAAAATTATACCATACTTGCAAGCTAAGAATAACTTCTTGTTATGTGAAAACTCACTTTGTTTAAGGAAGAACTAGCAAACCAAATGCATCATACAATTTCCATGGTGCATTAACTTGGTCAAAGAATTGAATATGGACTTGAAAAAACTAAATCTACATATTATTTTAATTAAAACAATTAACAAAGCATTAAAACCTCAAATTAAATGACTAAGATCCAAACTACATTTGTTCATAAATTTCAATATTTTTGAAACAACATGTTGACATATTTTTCTGCACCTTTGGTCTTTTTCACATCAAAAATTCATAGTTGTGTTTTCTTACATTTTTCAATCCCAATACCTCATAGGCTTATATTGTATATATGGAATATAATATCTCATGTTTTAACAGGGACAAAGAGTTACCAAGGATAACAATAAAAAAGAACATGTCAATGACTTGAGAAAGGCACCTCATTTTGTTCCTTTCCATGTATATGTAAAAGGAAAAACATTAGTCAAATATAACACTTGTTAGAAGGTAGTTGGGAATAGTATTGGAAACACCGGAGTATAGAGAACTTTTAAAAGAGGCTAAAATGGCTAAAATATAGTCATGTTTTAGGGATTTTAAAGGGGAAATGGGACGGGGGCTGAATTTAGAGGATGACTGGAGAGACCCTCCAATTTTCAAGAGACAACAGGGTACACATATAATAGGTGGGGTCACAACCCTAATATAGAAATATCCAAAATTTAGCAATTTTATTTTAATTGGAAAGACTCAATCACAATGCCTTCTATATTTACATGTTGGTTAATATTTTTCCACCTACCAATTACATCGATACATAACAAAGCCAGGTGTTGTCGAGCCTGTAATGTGAAAAAACTGTAATCAAAATTCATCATAAAGAATATAAAACAAGAAATCAACACAAGTCATTTCACACATGGAACCATATTCCACTTACATTCAGGGACTGAACAAATTTCAATTGTTTATATCTATGTATCTCTAACAATATTAATATTCTAGGAAACTTAATCTGGAAAACCAAAAAGAAAGCAGTGTTTCCATTTTCATGGGTTAGATAAAAACATGTTGCTCCAACTTAATCTGGAAAACCAAAAAGAAAGAAGTGTTTCCATTTTCATGGGTTAGTTAAAGACATGTTGCTCCAACATTGATTCCCATGGGAAAAACTAACCAAATTAGCACCACTATTGTCTCTCAAAAGAATTTCCACAATATATGCAAGGAACTACCACACACTAAGCTATTGAATAGCGGACTTGATTTGCAAGGCCACCAAATTTTGGAGAAGGTTTGGAACTGGAGAGAAGAGCATCCAATAAAGCATCAAACCCCATGTTTGTTGACTGCAACAAATATGAAAAAAAAAAATCAAAGCCCACAAGTTCAAACACATAGCCATAATTAGTGTAACATCCCCAACCATCCAGGCTGGGCCACGTCACCCAATCTCAACATTTGTTGCTCTGAAACCAATCTGTAACATTCCCATTACCAAACTTCTTCTTATACCAAACAAAAACAAAATCCATCTTACTATTGAACAATGTTAATCCAAAATTCACTGTGTGGATTCTACTCTAAACACAAATCTTTACAATATCACTTGAAGTAACGCAGTCAACCTCAAGTTGAGTTGCGCCACACTAGATTTATGCTTTTTACATAAATTAAAACACAACAGAAGTAATAAAATACCATTGCGCACAAGCATACTAAGCACAACACACTACTGTGTGCACAACCATTCTGGCGTCATTACCAAATCTGTTATACCTGTACATGTAGGTTGCTTCCCTGTGTGCTCAAGTAAACCCAACCTCTGATGCACACAGAGTATTCTTTGTGCACACAACCATTCGAACTTCTTCTTGAAGATTCATAACCAAAAATCACACTACAACAAATCCCTATTATTAGCTCTCTTTTTAGCTCCCTTTTTTGCTTCCACTGGTTGTTTTAATGTATTTTGATCCACCTTTTTTGCTAAAGTTGATGCTATTTATTGGGAGGGCTCTATTTATGGAGAAATTTGCATCGAGAAACACAAGTGGGCACTAAACTAGGCGTTATTAGTGCCTAGTTTAGCACCCCGGTTAGCACCTAATTTATCTCCCTATTTAGCTCCCAATTTAGCTCCCAGTTTAGCTTCCAATTTAGCTCCCAGTTTAGCTTCCAGATTATCTTCCTTTTTAGCTTCTATTTTGGCTTCCAATTTAATTCCCAATGTGCCTAAATAGTAATTTTGTTGAGTTTTTAGGGGTCAAGTGGATAAGGACTTTGGGGATTAGGTTATTTAGGGATTTGAGGTATAGGGATTAAGGGTTAAGGGATTAGAGGTTATCGTTTAAGAAATTAAGGGTTAATGGATCATGGGTTATAGTTTAATGGATTAAGAGTCAATGGCTAATGGATTTTTGGATTAGGGGTTTCATCGCACAGTTTGTAGCTAGGTCAAATGGCTAGAAGATAGAGGCCAAACTGGTGTAACAGGAACCTACTCCACCCAATGTCACCACAATGGGGAGGTTCTTTCTATTTAGGGAGGTTAGGCCCAGGGGAGACGTCCTTGGTAACCTGGGGTTTTGAAGAGGCCAAGGTATAAAGGTCAAAGTAAAAATCCCCTCCTCACAGGTTACCACATAGATCAGATAGTCCGGCTAAACAACCAATAATGAAGTGTAGCCCCAAATGAGAACACCTGCCTGGAACAAAGCAACATCAAAACAATACATGTAGGCTATGATTCAATGGGTTAGTACTTCATATAACTATCTGATATCAATATATTGGCAATTATACAATAGATATTGACAAGATCAATGTTTTTGACAACTGCTTGGATCTTACATTAACCCACTTGACCATGATTGGGGGATTGACAGGGTGCCTTAGCAAGCCTGTACCCATGGGTTTTGGTTTTCCACTGGGGGTATTTCTAAAGAGCCATCGTCCACTCCCATCATATTATCACTTTTTCATCTTATCTCCTGCTCATCTATCCCATTCCCCTAGTCTGGGCATTAGGATGATTTGTTTGTGGGGTTGCACCTTATCTCATGGGAAGAAGGGGCTAAAGGCCCAGAAGGTAAAAGTAGCTGGTAAAAGATAAAATCCTAAAAAATGAAACCTTGAGATGCCTCGCCTAGGGATCCCCGAGAAGGCAGTAAAAATCCTCTCAGCAAGAAATACGAGGTACCCAAATCAAAAATAACAAAACAAGACCTAGCCAAGAGGATAGGGGGTCTCATCACGAGCCAACCTATTATGTTCATGGGTACCTAACAACATGACATTCCCACTATCTGGTTACCACGCCAGGGCAGTGACCTTTGGTTGCATGGACAAGGGAAAGGGGGTCTCATCACGAGCCAGCCTTATCATCTCTATGAAAGTGCTTGTGGGTAACACTGTCAACTCTGGTCACCACGCCAAGGAAGTGTCCTCTAGTTAGCCCTTGAAATAAAAAGAAAAAGAAAATAAAGAAAAGAAAAGAATAAAGGCAAGAAAAGGGCTTGGAAAAAATTGCATCCATGACGGGTACAACTCGCCTTCTACAAAGGCACCCATAGGTAATATCATGCATCCCTGTCTCTCACTCCACCCGTATGTCTAGAAATCCCTTATCCACACCACCTCATTTTACATGGCTTGGATGGAACCCCTTGGAGATTTTCCTTTCTTTATGGATACTATCCCAATAGGGTGTCTTGTCCTTTTCTTCAACCTTGTATTGTAGGTCTTTGTAATGTCTTTGATCTATTGGATGATATATCAGGGTTTGTATGCATATGTTTGATAATATTAATGATGAAACGTGATTAACATTGCTATGATCCTTGTGACTAATGATCCCATGGAGGGAAAAGTTTTTGATGTGCAGGACCATGCCTGACGGACAGGTACCATTTGGACCGGTACACATGGGGAGATGATTGGCTTGGACCTCCATGGGGCTGAAGAGCCCATCAGATGGTTGTTGAGACCCCTTAGAAGGGCAGAGACAAGATAGTGCTTGATTGAGATTTTTCTCCCAAGAAGAAGAAGGACGTTTCACCAGAGGCACTTTGGCAGGGCCTGGCCTAGGAGGAATGACCCCTTTTCAGTGGAACGTTGGCCTTGGAAGGCTTAGAGCGCCCCCATTCTTTCCATGATGTCATGGTCATTCTTGGAGGAAGACTGGGCAATAGTGGCACGTGTGTCATGTTGGAGAGGCCCATGGAGGGTCAAAGTTTTTCTCCTGAATGCCTCATTTTCCCTAAAAGGGGATAGCACCTCCCTTGAGGGGGCTTTTACTTCTATTATAGCTCAATTAGGGTTTTAATTTGACATTTTAATGTTAAAAAAAGTATGATTTTGGTTTAAAGCCTTGTCGGTTATTTTTTATGACCTAAAATTAATTAAAGGTCATGATACAATATATATTGAGGAGTTTTATCCTCATTTTGACATAACACACAACTCACTCTCCTAGTGAGATCTGATTTTTGCGCCCTTGTTGGGGTATTTCATCTTTTCGCACTTATTGAAGGAAGGATTTTCTTGACATTTTGGCATTTCTCTTGAAGGAAGGTTTACAACTAGGGTTTGCAATGCTATTTCATCATGATATGTAAGTGTTTTTTTTGAAAAACTTCTTAATTGAATGGTTGTAGTCTTATATTCTTGCATTTATTATAAATTCTGCTGATTTTAAAACCCTAGGGGACAAACACACAAGTAGGTCATTGTCTCATGTCCCCTAAAAGAGAAATTCTCAGCCATTGAAGAAGGAAGGAAGATCCTAGCCATTGCCACACTCTTGTTACTTCTTCCCCTGTGCTAGCCATACCTTTTAAAGTTCAAGAAGGAGGAGACGTCCCAGGCCTAGGTTATCTACACCTAGGGCCATCCTGCTTCTAGGGTTTGGTGATAGGGCCTTGCCTTTGCAACACTCTCCCTCACCTCACTCTTGTGTCTTGATGCTAGCTGTTTTTCCAAGATAAATCTAAGGAAGGAGGAAAGAGCATGAGGCCTTGCTTAAGAAACACCGGAGTGAGCCTCTTTCCCCTAGGGTTTTGATTCTGGGGCCCTGCCATTACAGCACTTCAGAACCCTTCCCTCTAGTCCTTAGCCTTTTCCCTTCAACCTTGCGTCCTCTCTTGAATGGACTCCATTTACCCTTAGGCACTGATCTCAGGTCTCCAAAGTTGAAGTGATAGTGGCCAAACAACTCTTAAAACATTTATAATTTTAAAACCTAACTAACTACTAACCCTAATAAGGCTGATGTCATCCTTGGTTATTCCATCTTGACGCAACATTTTCTGTTGATAAGCAATTAGATTGTGTTTTAAAGAATTTATTGAGTAAGGGATTGATTGGATACATCGTTTGCTACATCATCTCGATATTTATTGATGAATTGATATTGTTCCATTGCTATTATTGGTAGATAAAAGGATCAAGATCCATATATCTAAAAATTATAATGATCAAAAGTGACACATACCATGATACCTGGACCAATTACCTCATGGAGCAAGAGCCTTCTCTGATACAAGACCAAGACGATGGTGATGGATGTTGTTGTTGCTGACATGACGAATCTGATGAAAGAAAAAAAAGGATGGGCCATGCTCAGGTCAATCCTGCTCTTGATACTCCATGTCTAGGACCTGTGGGCCTCGAGACATGATCTCCTACTTATCCCTAGAAATCGGGGATGACATCTGGCTCCAACTCGGGGACATGTGCTCACCGTAGAGCACATGAGAACCTCAACATCTCTGGCATAACCTGTAGAACTGCTCAACGCGATAGGGACATCAGTAACAAAGATGGGGTGGTATTTCCACCCCGCATACATAGACATATATATAACTGAAATAAAACAAACAATATGCAAATGTGGAAGCAAACTAACATGAAATGCAAATGGTATAATACACGAAGAATGCCTAATTACCTGTACTTACCTATGGAGTCAGGTATCAGGGGGGTAGTAACGCTTGATATGTAAAGATTTTACTGGTAGCTTCAGGATTCCTCCTTCCATGGTCTCTAAGATGAAATAATTTGTACCTGCACAACTCATGATTTTATAAGGACCTCCCAATAGACTGTCGAATTTTTTGTGCATACCAGGTTTTTCCTTTCTCTTATCCCACAGCAGCATGGGATCTCCTTTGGCGAAATTTATTTCCTTGGATTTATGATCAAAGGTGTTCTTTATATTTTCTTGATTTCTCGTCATTTGACCCAAGGCACTTCTCCTCGTCTCATCTAGCTCTATTAGCTGATTTATCCTTCCTTGGATTGCTTCTATATCTGTGGTGTATTTTTGAGAAAAACAAAGGATAGGGATCTAGAGGTTCACAGGGAGTTTTGCTTCAAGTCCATATACCAGCTCAAAAGGAGTTTTACCTGTGGAAGCTTTTGTCGTTATTCGGTTTGCCCACACTGCGTATTTTATTTTGCTATCCCATGAATTTTTATTCTCTCCAACAACCTTCTTCAGAATATAAATGAGGTTCTTATTGGTTGATTCTGCTAAATTGTTTCCTTGTGGGTAGTAGTTGGAGGAATGGGATAGGGTAATGCCATATTTGAAATAAAATTTTACCAGGGAATAAGAGCTGAAAGCTTTGTCATTGTCTATAGTGATCTTGGAAGGGGCACTGAACCTAGTTATGATTAGGTCTTCCAAAAAGTTCATGAATACTTCCTCAGTGGCCTTTTTGTAGGAATAGACTCGACCCATCTAGTGAAATAGTCTGTAGCTGTTAGGATCCACCGGTAGCCATTACTTTAATTGTCTTTGAACTCACCAACAAAATCCAAACCCCATTGTTGAAAGGGTGCCTCTACTACTACCGGTTTCAAGGGTTGTGTTGGGATTTTTGGTTTGCCGAAGAAGTACTGGCAAGGTTGGAAAGATCGGACGTGTTGGTGAGTGTCCAAAAAAAGTGTTGGCCAATAATAGCCAGCCCTCAGAATCTTATGGGCAGTAGTACAAGCCGCAAAATGTCCACCACAATACCCAGAGTGTAATTCTCCCAGTATCTTCTTTTCCTCTTCTTTGTTCACACATCGAAGTATAACACCATCAATATTTCTCCATCCAAGTCCATCTTCAGTTAGGCAGTATTTCATAGCTCTAAATCTCAAAGCCCTTCTTTTGTAGTCCACTGAGTGATCAGGGCAAGACAAGTTCTTTAGATAGTAAACGATATCAGAATACCACTCGTCATGTTCTAATTCGTTGATCATTACATTTACTTGCTCACTCTCACCCATTTGTATGGATTCTTGGTTGCTCTCGATCAACATTTGGGCTAAACCTTGTCCCTTTATTATTTTGGTGGGTTTTATTTCTAAGTCATACTCCTGGATCTTGGAAATCCACTTTCCTCGAGTACCCGTGCAATCTTGTTGCGATAAGATGTCCTTCACAGCTGGGTACGGGACATAAGCCTTGATTTTATTATAACTGACATAATTCCTTAAGTGTTTGAGGGACTTGACCAAGGCATACGATTGTTTCTTGGTGATGGAGTAGTTTAACTCAAAGTCTCTTAGGACTTTTCTCATAAAGTCCATGGGGTGTTCATAGTCATCAACATCTTTTTGCATCAGGACACCTGCAATAGTATCCTGGGATGCGAATGAGAATATTATGTAATCCCGCGAGAAATCAGGGCTAATCAAGACAGGGGCTTGGGAGATAGCATTTTTTATGTATTCAAAGGATTTGTTGGTATCAACTCCCCATCTGAAAGCAACATCCTTTTTTAGCAAAACGCTCAAAGGTTTTATCCTCTCGGCAAAATTTGGTACAAATCTACGAATGAAGTTGATTTTTCCGAGAAAGGATTGCAAAGCTTTTCTGTTGGCTGGAGGGCGCACATCCTTTATCGACTGGACTCTTTCGGGATCAATGGAGACTCCTCCTTGTGAGGCCATATGTCCTAACAAATTTCCTTCATCAATCCCAAAGATAGATTTCTTGGGATTCAACGAGATACCATACTTTCTGCATCGCTCAAAAACAATCTTGAGGTGAGAGAGATGGTCTTTCCTATCCTTGGACACGACTGTAAGGTCATCTTGGTAAATTTCTATGATTTTTTGTATGACGTCTCTGAAGGAAAATTCCATTTCTCTCTGAAAGGTGGCACCAGCATTCATAAGACCAAACGACATCCTTAAGTACATAAAATTTCCCCAAGGCGTGGTGAATGCAGTTTTGAGTTGGTCTTCGCTTTTGAGTAAGACTTGGTTGTACCCTGAGAACCCATCTAGCATAGACATCATCCCTACCCCTGTAACCCACTAAAGAAAATGTTCCATGTTTGGGAGGGGATAATTGTCCTTTAATGACAATTGATTGAGGTTGCGGAAATCAACACACAGGCAGATGTCACCATTCTTCTTCCGAACAACCACCAAGTTTGACATCCAAGAAGAATACCTGATAGGGGCTATGATACCAGCATCAACCATTTTTTGGAGTTCCTTTTGTATTTGGCTTGCCAATTTTGGGTTGATATGCCTTAGCTTTTGTCGGAATGGTTTGGCACCTTCTACCAAGGGTATGGCGTGTTGGATGAAATCCCCCCTATAGGCTTTCAAATAATCATAATTCCAAGAAAAGGTATCTCTGATGAGCGCTATTATTTCCTTTCTTTCTTTCTTGGTGGCACCCTTTCCTATTTTGACCATCCTTGGGTCCATTTCTGTACCGATATTGAATTCCAGGGCTTCTTCAACATGCTTGTTGGCTCTCTTTCCCTTAAAAACATCGTTCCTATCAAAAAGGTTTTCTAGGGGAATACAACCTTTTGGAAAGGTATTGCTTTGCAGATTAATGAATTCCAGGTCCATAGAATCATCTAGGAAAGCAACTTACGAATCAGTGAACTCTTTTTTGTTCTCCATGAATCTGATAATTTGATCATCTTCCTCAAAAACCTGCCAATGTTCCAAATTATCAGGAACAGAAGGCCTAAAAATAACCTCCATATTGCATAGGTCATGAAGAGGTCCCTCACATGGTTGTAAAGTAGAAGCAGAGACAGCCAAAAAATCAGCCACGTGGTTTTCTTCTCGAGGAATGGCTTCGATTGACACTTTTCTAAAGGATTTTGAAAGGGTTTGAGACACATCTCGATACCTTTTCAACTTTTCATTTTTAATGGAAAATCTCATCAAAACTTGCGATACAATGAGGTCTGAGTCCCCCTTTACTTCTAGGATTGTAACACCTTTGTCAATTGTTAAATTGAGACCTAGTATCGAGGCCTCATACTCAGCAACATTGTTGGTGCAACGAAATTCTAGCCTATATGAATGGTAGAAGACTTCACCGGAAGGGGCTGTTAAAACTACTCTAGTGCCTGATCCATAGCTTGAGTGTGATCCATCAAATTCTAAGGTCTAGATTCCTTTAGTTTCTTCAATGGCATCCACATATAACTTCCCTTCTTGGCTGAACCAATTATTAAGGTCACTATCGATACATAAAAGTTGGTCACTTGGCTCAATAAAGGTTTCAACCAGGGAGCCAACGAGAGGCTCATTGTAGATGGTAAATAATCCCCCTTTAGGATGAGGTATGGTTGCTTTGGACTGTTGTTTATGAATACTTCCATTCAAATTCTCTATGAGATCTTTGTGAAGAACAATCCCCAAATTATTTATAACATTTATGACGACCACATTTATCAAGAAAGGAGCACTAGGGTAGGAGTCAAAGGTCACCTCGAGGTTGTTAATGATCCCTTTTGCAAAGTCACCTCCGGTATTTTTTTGTGAGAGGCTCAGACCTAATTGATACATAACTTCCTCCATCATCATGTTGGTTGTGGCACTTGGGTGTAGGAGACAGTTGCGGAGAAGGGAGTCTTTGACTCAGAGAGTGACATAGAAAGGTGTGAACTCACCATTTTTGGAGAAAGGGTACCCCACTTGGTGGATAAAAAGAGAGAAGTCTTCCGAAGGATTTTGCTCAACATTTTCAGGTAGGACAGTTTGAATCTCGTCCTCAGGAAGGATCTTCTTCGGAGGGGGTTCTTGGGACAGGGTAATTCTTTCACAGGAAAGGCTCCATTTTATTTTAGTGGGAGCAAGTTCGACTTCGAGAATTCTTGGAGACTCAGGTTCCATGAGAAGTTCATTACCAGGATCCCATAGGTCAACTTTCTGTGAAAGGTCCATCTGATGAATGTAGTCTTCAAACTCAAGGTTTTTCTCAATATGAAAGGCTAGGTCATGTGCTTCCTCTAAAGTTACAGGTGACCGGTCCTTGAGGGTGAATTGTAAATCCCCTTCCAAGGAGGATAAGAAATGATCAAGGATAGCTTGTTCTAAGCTTACCTTTGATCAAACCTTTTTGAGGAGAAGGTTGAACCTATCACTGAACTCTCTAATACCTTCACAGGATCCTTTGCAAATGCCAAGGTATTGGGAGAAGGAATCCTATGAATGTTCACTATCACACCACCTTATTCTAAAGGTCCTTTGCAGTTCTTCAGGGTATTTTATGCTTCCTTTCAGGCAACCATCAATCCAAATTTTAGCATCCTCTACAAGGGAGCTTGCAAAGAGTTTCATAAAGACAACATGGTGTTCCTGACCACTGAGATGAAATTCAAATTTATCACAGAAATGGGCCCAATGTGTGTTCCCAGGGACAAATTTTCCAGAGAAGAGTGGTAACCAAGAATTTGCATCCTTGGGCAAGTCATCCAGCCCCCCTTGGATGTTACTTAGGTCGAAATAGTTGAAATTCTCTGGGTGAGACCATTTGTGAGGATTAATCGAGGGTGCAGAGCTTGTTAGGCTGACAATGGCCATAGTAGAGGGATTTGAGTATTGTCACCCACTACGGGTCATCATTGGTGGAGTCACCAAATAATTTGCTTGAAACTATCAAAGAAAAGGGGAAAAACACCCTAGTGGAGTCGCCAGGTAGGCTTGTAAGAAAAAGGTCTCTTAGGAAAGGCTTACCAAAAAGATTTTTCGTTTTGAGGAGAATCGACTCAGTGTTCCCTGGCGACGGCACCAAAATGTTATTGCACAGTTTGTAGCTAGGTCAAATGGCTAGAATATAGAGGCCAAATTGGCGTAACAAGAACCTACCCCACCCAATGTCACCACAATGGGGAGGTTCTTTCTATTTAAAGAGGTTAGGCCCAGGGGAGACGTCCCTGGTAACCTGGGGTTTTGAAGAGGCCAAGGTATAAAGGTTAAAGTAAAAAGTCCCTCCTCACAGGTTACCACCTAGATCAGATAGTTCGGCTAAACATCCAATAATGAACTGTAGCCCCAAATGTGAGCACATGCCCAGAACAAAGCAACAACAAAATAATACATGCAGGCTATGATTCAATGGGTTAGTACTTCATATAACTATCTGATATCAATATATTGGCAATTATACAATATATATTGACGAGATCAATGTTTATCAATAATCGCAATGGAACAATATCAATTCATCAATAAATATCGAGATGATGTAGAAAACGATGTATCCAATCAATCCCTTACTCAATAAATGCTTTAAAACACCATCTAATTGCTTATCAACAGAAAATGTTGCGTCAAGATGGAATAACCAAGGATGATTTCAGCCTTATTAGGGTTAGTAGTTAGTTAGGGTTTTAAATTATAAAAGTTTTAAGAGTTGTTTGGCCATTATCACTTCAACTTTCGAGACCTGAGATCAGTGCCTAAGGGTAAATGGAGTCAATTCAAGAGAGGATGCAAGGTTGAATGGAAAAGGATAAGGACTAGAGGGAAGGGTTATGAAGTGTTGCAATGGCAGGGCCCAAGAATAAAAACCCTAGGGGAAAGAGGCTCACTCTGATGTTGCTTAAGCAAGGCCTCATGCTCTTTCCTCCTTCCTTAGGTTTATCTTGGAAAAATGGCTAGCATCAAGACACAAGAGTGAGGTGAGGGAGAGTGTTTCAAAGGCAAGGCCCTATCACCAAACCCTAGAAGTAGGATGGCCCTAGGTGTAGATAACCTAGGTCTGGGATGTCTCCTCCTTCTTGACCTTTAAAAGGTATAGATAGCACAAGGGAAGAAGTAACAAGAGTGTAGCAATGTCTAGGCTCTTCCTTCCTTCTTCAATGGCTGATAATTTCTCTTTTAGGGTACATGAGACAACAACCTACTTGTGTGTTTGTCCCCTAGGGTTTTAAAATCAGAAAAATTTATAATAAATGCAAGAATATAAGACTACAACCATTCAATTAAGAAGTTTGCAGGAAAAACACTTACATATCATGATGAAATAGCATTGTAAACCCTAGTTGTAAACCTTCCTTCAAGAGAAATGCCAAAATGCCAAGAAAAGCCTTCCTTCAACAAGTGCGCCTCACTTAAAATATGAAATACCCCAACAAGGGCGCAAAAATCAGATCTCACTAGGAGAGTGAGTTGTGTGTTATGTCAAAATGAGGATAAAACTCCTCAATATATATTGTATCATGACCTTTAATTAATTTTAGGTCATAAAAATTAGCCGAAAAGGCTTTAAACCAAAATCATATTGTTTTTTACATTAAAATGTCAAACTAAAACCCTAATTGAGCTGTAATAAGAGTAAAATCCCCTTCAAGGGAGGTGCTAGCCCCTTTTAGGGAAAATGAGTCATCCAGGAGAAAAATGTTGACCCTCCAGGGGCCTCTCCAACATGCCACATGTGCCACTTCTACCCAGTATGCCTCCAAGAATGACCATGACATCATGGAAAGAATGGGGGTGCTATGAGCCTTCCAAGGCCAACATTCCACTGAAAAGGGGTCATTGCTCCTAGGCCAGGCCCTGCCAAAGTGCCTCTGGTGAAACGTCCTTCTTCTTCTCAGGTGAAAAATCTCAATCAAGCACAGTCTTGTCTCTGCCCTTCTAATAGGTCTCAGCAACCATCTGATGGGATCTTCAGCCTCATGGAGGTCTGAGCCAATCATCTCCCCATGTGTACCGGTCCAAATGGTACATGTCCGTCGGGCATGGTCCTGCACATCAAAAACTTCGCCCTCCATGGGCTCATTAGTCACAAGGATCATAGCAATGTTAATCACGTTTCATCATCAATATTATCAAACATATGCATAAAAACCCTGATATATCATCTAATAGCTCAAATACATTACAAATACCTACAATACAAGGTTGAAGAAAAGGAAAAGACACCCTATTAGGCTAGTATCCATAAATAAAGGAAAGTCTCCAAGGGGTTCCATCCAAGCCATGTAAAATGAGGTGGTGCAGATAAGGGATGTCCAGACATACGGGTGGAGTGAGAGACAGGGATGCATGGTATTACCTGTGGGTGCCTTTGTAGAAGGCGAGTTGTACCCGTCATGGATGCAATGTTTTCCAAGCCCTTTTCTTGCCTTTATACTTTTTTTTTCTTTATTTGCTTTTTATTTTTATTTCAAGGGATAACTAGAGGACACTGCCTTGGCGTGGTGACCAGAGCTAACAGTGTTACCCACAAGCACTTTCATAGAGATGATAAGGTTGGCTCGTGATGAGACCCCCTTTCCCTTGGCCATGCAACCAAATGTCACTGCCCTGGCGTGGTAACCAGATAGTGGAAATGTCATGCGGTTAGGTACCCATGAACACAATAGGTTGGCTCATGATGAGACCCCCTATCATCTTGGCTAGGTATTGTTTTGTTATTTTTCTTTGGGTCCCTCTTGTTTCTTGCTGAGAGGCTTTTTACTACCTTCTCGGGGATCCCTGGGCGAGGCATCTCAAGGTTTCATTTTTTAGGATTTTATCTTTTACCAGTTGTTTTTCCCTTTTGGGCCTTTAGCCCCTTCTTCCCACGAGATAAGTTGCAACCCCACAAACAGATCATCTGAATGCCCAGAATAGGGGAATGGGATAGATGAGCAGGAGATAAAATGAAAAAGTGATAATATGATGGGAGCGGACGATGGCTCTTCAAAAATACCCCCAGTGGCAAACCAAAATCTATGGGTAAAGCCTTGATAAGGCACCCTGTCAATCCCCCAATCATGGTCAAGTGGGTTAATGTAAGATCCAAGCAGTTGTCAAAGATAAAATGATCAAGATGCATATATCTAAAGGTTATAATGATCAAAAGTGACACATACCATGATACCTGGACCAATTACCTCATGGAGCAAGAGCCTTCTCCGATACAAGACCAAGCCGATGGTGATGGATGTTACTGTTGCTGACAAGATGAATCTGATGAAATAAAAAGAAGGATGGGCCCTCCAGGGCCATGCTTAGGTCAATCCTGCTCTCGATACTCCATGTCTAGGACCTGTAGGCCTTGAGACATGATCTCTTAGTTATCCCTAGAAATCGGGGATAACAAGGGATTAGGTAGTTTAATGGTTAATTGATTAGGGATTATATATGGTCAAGGGATTAGTGAAATCCATCAACCCTACACATAATCATTGAGATCGTCCATGTCTCATTTTCATCATCTGGCATTTCCATATGTAGAATCTTTGTTGGAACTAATCTCTTGAAATTCCATGGAACTTATAATACACCCATCACAAATATTGTCTTCCACCAACCCCTCACAATGAGAATTTAATGGGACCAACGTTAAAATTTCTTCAGTTTGTGCCTGTATGCATCGAAAGTTTACATGGTTAGACTAGACACATGTGTTGATGGTATGAGAGGGTTTCAAGACTTAAGGATTTCTGATGTCGCCAGATAATATTTGATATCGTCCATTTTTTCATGAACGTTCATGATCCAGGTGGATATCGGTGTCCACCCACCTTTTCCAACTCACTCAAAACAATTTTCTGACAATTTTGGCAATTTACTATTTTTAGCAGTTTTTAATTTTCGGGGCCATTTTGAGGGCCTAAATGAAGTTTTTTCGAGATTGAGATTCTCAATGATAGTTGAAGTCTCTAATTGAGCCCCCAAAATGAATCTCCTTGATGATACCTTTCCAATGGGTTATTGTGCGCCTAAAACAAAGATCGTATGCAAAAGTTACGACCCCGAGAAATTGATGTACTAACTTACCCAAACGGGGCCCACGTGACTTTTGGCGTTTCATCTCCTAGGGTTAGGTTTTTGTAGGTATAGAGTTTTTGAAATTCCTATTTATTGTAAAAGGGACTTTAGAGCCTCATTGTAATCATCCTCTTGTGAATGAGCGCAACCGTCACATCTCTTCTCAGAGATAAGCCGCCACCATTCCAGGAAGCTTGTTTTCCGCTGCATTTTATAGTTTCATCTTATTTCCTTATTGAATAGAAAACCATTTTTATTGTATCTCTATTATTTTGTGTTAAGAATACTTTAATAATCTGTATTCATTTCATTATGCTCATAAAATCTAGATCATTGGTATCAGAACATTCTTCTCCTTGTCATCTTAATGCATGTCCCCAACGAGATCAGGGTACAAATAATTGGGTCTCGAGCTTGTTTCTCTTAAGGACAAAATATCTCGCACTCCCAAGCAACCTCTCATGGTAGGATAAAATAAATATGATGGGACATGAGATCCTTTCAAAAAATTTCTTGAGGAATCCCTCACTTAACAAAGGAATGAGATGATGAATAGTTTTGCGCAAATCCTTTTGCGGCTACCAATAGGCGATGCATCTTCCTCGAGGGGAGGAGCCACCCCCTTCAAGGTACAAATAAACTTATATATTCCTATATTTGAAGGTCAGATAGAGACATATGTTGTAGACAAGTGGTTGAATAAACTAGAAGGGTATTTTTCTGTCCATAACATTTTGAATAGAGAAAATATTACTTTTGCACTCCTCAAAGTCGTTCCCCATGTCAAAGATTGGTGGGAAACTTTCTGTGAGCAAAAGGAAACATGGGAACCCTCATTATTTGAAATCACAACCACCTGGGAATCCTTCAAGGATGTTATTAAGGAACAATACTACCTTGTCGGAAGTTATGACAATTTGTATACCAAATGGACCACATTGTGGCAAAAAAGAGACCAAGCAGTGCCGGAGTTCAAAAATATCTTCCATACCTTGCGCACCAAGATGGGTATCAAAGATTCAAAGTGACATTTGGTGCTCAAGTATCATGGTGCTCTGCATAGATACATCCATACCAAAATGGAATTTCTATACATCTCGTCCTTAGGCGCAGCCTACCGATATGTTGTTAAAATCGAGCATAATCTCAAACAAAAGACGCAGAAATTTGGGCCTCGGAACCCCTCACAACAAAATCCAGGAAGGGGAGGCCCCAACCCACAAAACAAAGGAAAAAGAAAAGATGGATAGTATCAGGACAACCAGTCCAAGCCACAAGAAAAGAAGGACACTGGAAAGACAAAGAAATATACCGAGAAGTGGTGCGACTTCCATAAGATCCCTTGGCATAACATTGTTGACTGTCACTCAAAGAAGTCGTTGGTGGCCGAAGTGAAAGCCTCTGAATCAGATGTGGGTTCTGATTCTAATTCATAACTAGAAAGGGGAATACGAATCATTGATGCAGAACCTAGTGCCACCATTTCTACCACCAAGCTCTAGCCTGGTGAACCAAACAAACCAAAAGAAGGTGTGCACCTCTTCCATTCACAAATGTGGGTAAAAGGCACCCCAGTGCACTTCATCGTTGATAGAGGTAGCTAGAATAACCTCATCTCATCATAGGTCGTCAAGCGGTTGGCACTGTTGACAACGCCGCACCCAAAACCCTACACCATTGGATGGATCTGCCAAGGAAGCAATCTTTGCGTAAGCCAACGGTGTCGATTGTCATACGACATCAAGCCCTTCAAAGACGAGGTATTGTGTGATGTTTCTCCTCTTGAATTTTGTAATGTTCTTTTGGGTCAACCTTATTTATGGAAACGTCATGTTGTATATGAGTCTAGGCCTCGTAGTTTTATTATTACTTTGAACAGGAAATTGTACAGGATACCCGAGGCAGTTGCTCCTAGTGTTGTTTCCTTGATCTCTGCCAAGCAATGCAGGAAGGTCATCTCTCAGATCAGGAAATTTTTCTTCTTCTTGATTCACTCTCAGAGTGAGGGAAAGATCGTAGCCACATCAAGGGCCTTCGCGGTCGATCTCTCCACACAAAAAAATAAAGTGGATAAGGTCATGGAAGAATACTCAAATATCTTCTCCTCTCCTACTAGGGTACCTCTACACTACCAAGTCAATCATCCCATCGATCAGACCCCAGGCACACTGCTACCCAATGGGATAATCTTTCATCACTCTTTTTTAGAAAACGAGGAGATCAAAAGGCAGATCCAAGAACTATTCCACAAGGGGCACATATGTCCCATCTCAACACCTTGTGGGATCCCAATCGTGCTGGTGCAGAAGAAAGACAGGACCTGGAGACTCTGCATTGATTACCAGGCCCTGAATAAAATTACAGTATGAAACTGGTACCCTATTCCCCGAATTGATGACCTCCTTGATCAGCTCACGAGGGGGGAAATACTTCAGTAAGATTGATCTAAATTATGGCTACCACCAAGTCCCAATAGAACAAACAAATGTATGGAATACCACCTTCAAGTCAAAAGAAGGTATTTTTGAATGGCTGGTCATGCCCTTTGGTTTGAAAAATGCTCTAGCAAAATTTATGAGGATGATGGACTATATCCTATGACCTTTCACCAATACTTTTGTAGTCGTGTATCTATATGACATCCTCATCTACAACAAGACTTGGGTGGAACACTTGAAGCATATTCAATAGGTTTTGCACATCTTGCAGAAGCACAAACTATATGAAAACTTGGAAAAAATCTCCCTCGTCATGGACAAGGTCCATTACTTAGGATACATCATTGATCGGCATGGTGTGCATGTGGATCCAGCCAAGATCCAGGTCATCTATGACTGACCAGCCCCGACCACACTCACTGAAATTTAGTGCTTCTTGGACCTCGCCAATTTCTAACGTGGGTTTGTGTTGGGGTTCTCTCATATCGCAAGGGCCCTCATCCAAGTAACCAAGGGTGGTGGTAAGAAAAAAATTGTGTGGGGCCTGTCCCAACAACAACCCTTTGATGACTTGAAGAATCATTTGTGCTCATCCCTAGTACTTTCATTACTGGACCTACAACATCCCTTTGAGATCGAGACAGATGCTTCAGACTATGTTGTGCGCGTCATTCTCACTCAACACGGCCACCCCATGGCATATCATAGTGAGACACTCTCAGATGATGTCCGTAAGTACCCTACTTATGATAAAGAAATGTACTCCATTGTGCAAGCTTGCTGCCAGTGGAGATATCACATTCTTGGGAAGGAGATAGTCATCCACACTTATCACCAGCCACTACAGTTCATGCAGACCCAAGGAAAATTGCAGAATGATTGCCATTGGAAGTGTTCCACATACTTACAAAAGTTCCACCTCAACATCAAGTATAAAACATGAAGTACCAACCGAGTTGTTGATTGCCTCAGCCAACCTCTAGTCGCGACACTCACCATGGTGCTAGACTCTTGCGGCCACGAGACCTTTGGATGGCCCCACCTCCATGAGACAGACCCTGACTTCTCCACCACCTACCAAATGTTGGGTGCCAACTCAGTGGTCGCTAATTTCCATATTCAAGACGGGTTGTTGTGTCCTCTGGGCCATCTCAGTGTTCCATCAAGTGAGCGTGCGAAGATGATTTGGGAATCTCATTACAGTCGGGTGGCAGGACACTTTCGCATCGAAAAGACAGTGGCAGTGTTGCAGAAACATTTCTACTGGCCAAAACTTTGACAGGATGTGGAAAAGTATATCAGGTCATGCATTGCCTTTGTTATTCCCAAACTGACCACTAAAAAATAGGGCTTGTACACCCCTCTTCCTACTCCTGTCAGGCCATGGGAATCCATCTCAATGGACTACATGTCAGGCCTCCCATCCACCAACAAGGGAAATGACTATGTTTTTTTAATTGTTGATCACTTTTCTAAGATGGTGATTTTAGCCACCTACAAGAAGAACATCATAGTAGAAGTCACTGCCAAGTTCAGATTTGAACGCATATGGGTACATTTTTGGATCCCACAAACCATTATCTCATATCGTGACAGTCGGTTCCTCAACACATTCTGGTCGAGCCTATGGTCATTTTTGGATACCAAGCTCACCAAATCTACTGCCTTCCACCCCTAGACAGATGGAAAAACACAGGTTGTCAATCAAATGATCGTACATATTCTGTGCATGTACAATTCAAAATACCCCCACACATGGGATGAGATTCTTCCCTATATCCAACATAGCTACAATTGAGCCCTTGATATCTCAACTAGCCACAACCCCTTTCAGGTGGTGGGTTTGGGATTCCAACCATTGGGCCCCATGGATGTTGCACTACCCCTGGTGACCACCTCAGCTGACACATCCCCTGTTCCAACAGAAGCTGACAAAGCCACCTGGTTCATTGAGTGGATCCAACACATTCGCCAACATGTTCAGGTTATTCTATAGAAGTCTAATGCCAAGTACAAGCAGCACCATGATCAACATCGGGAGCCACATAAGTTTCGGGTGGGAGACAAAGTTTGGTTGCACTTGCAAAAAGAACGCCTTATAGGGCCCCATAGGAAGATTCTCCCACTCCATTATGGGACGTACACCATCACCAAGGTTGTGGGTGACAATGCTTTTGAGCTCAACATTCCCCCTTTCCTTGGCATGCACCCTGTCTTCATCATGGCTCTCCTTCGACCATATTTCCCACCATTATTGGACTTCTCGGAGATAGCAGAGCAGTTGAAACCAAAATAGATCAACCCTGACTGCATGGAACAAGAATCCAATGATCAGATTTTGGACACACGGATCAAGTGCACTCAACAACAAAGGATCCAACTTTATCGAGTCATCAAAGCAGGGAAGCTCCTGCAGCAAGGCAAGTGGCTCACCCGGGGCCAAATTCAACAAAAATTTCCTCGTCTGATTGGGGAACTAAATGAAATGGAGACCATTTATTCCTAAGGAGGAAGGATTTATCTAGGTGGATTTTGGTGGCTACCCACCTTTTCCAAATCGCTCAAAACAGTTTTCTGGCAATTTTGGAAATTTACTATTTTTAGCAGTTTTTAACTTTCGAAGCCATTTTGAGGGCCTAAATGAAGGTTTTTACGGATTGAGCTTCTAAATGATAGTCAAAGGCTCTGATTGAGACCCAAAAATGAATCTCCTCGATGATACCTTTCCAACAGGCTATCGTGCGCCTAAAACGGAGATCATATGCAAAAGTTACAACCCTGGGAAGTTGATATACTAACTTACCCAAACGGGGCCCACATGACTTTTGGCACTTCATCTCCTAGGGTTAGGTTTTTGGAGGTCTAGGGGTTTTGACATTCCTGTTTATTGTAAAAATGACTTCAGAGCCTCATTGTAATCATCTTCTTGTGAATGAGCACAACCGTCACATCTCTTCTTAGAGATAATCCGCCACCATTCTACTAAGCTTGTTTTCCGCTGCATTTTACAGTTTCAACTTATTTCCTAATTGAATAGAAAACCATTTTTACTATATCTTTGTTATTCTGTTTTAAGCATATTTTAATAATATGTATTCATTTCATTCTGATCATAAAATCCGGATCAGTTCATAATGAATGTCTCATTGTCATCATTTTTCATTTCCATCTATAGAATCTTTGTTGGAACTCTCTTGAAATATCATGGAACTTCCAATTCACCTACCACAAATGTCATGCACCGACCCTGCATAGTGAGTAGTGAATGGGGCCAATGTTGAAATTTCTTCAATATGTGCTTGTATGTGTCGAAATTTGATATGGTTAGACTAGACACATGCCTTGACGGTATGGGAGGGTTTCAAGACTCAAGGATGTATGATGTCCCCACATGGTCTTTGAGATTGTCCATATTTTCATCAATGTTCGTCATGCACGTCTCATTGTCATCATTCATCATTCCCTTATATAGAATAATTTTCATAACTATCTTGAAATTTGACATGAAACTTCCAATACACCCATCACAAATTTCTTCCACCGAACCCACACAGTGAGTAGTGAATGGGGCCAACGTTGAAATTTTTTCAATCTATTTTTGTATGCATTGAAAATTGACATGGTTAGAATATATAGTTGCCTTGATGGTATGGGAGGGTTTCATGACTTAAGGATGTTTGATGTCCCCACATAATATTTGAGATCGTCCATGTTTGCATCAATGTTCAATATATTGGATGTCTCATTGTCATCATTCGTTATTTCCATCTATATAATCTTTGTTGGAACTCTCTTGAAATGTCATGGAACTTCCAATACACCCATCACCAATGTCATCTTGCATCAACCTCGCACGGTGAGTAGTGAATGGGGCCAACATTGAAATTTATTTAAACTATGCATGTATGCGTTGAAATTCGACATGGTTATACTAGACACATGCCTTGACGGTATGGGAGGGTTTCAAGACTCAAGGATGTCAGATGTCCCCACATAATCTTTGAGATCATCCAGGTTTTCATAAATGTTCATAATGGATGTCTCATTTTCATCATTCATCATTTCCATATGTATAATCTTTGTTGGAACTCCCTTGAAAAGTCATGGAACTTCCAATTCACCCACCACAAATGTCATGCATCAACCCCACATAGTGAGCAGTGAATGGGGCCAATGTTGAAATTTCTTCAATATGTTCCTGTATGCGTCAAAATTTGACATGGTTAGACTAGACACATGCCTTGACAGTATGGGATGGTTTCAAGACTCAAGGATGTATGATGTCCCCACATAATATTTGAGATCGTCAATGTTTGCATTAACGTTCATAATAAACATCTCATTGTCATCATTCATTGTTTCCATCTGTAAAATATTTGTTGTAACTCTCTTGAAATGTCATGGAACTTCCAATTCACCCACCACAAATGTCATGCATTGACCTTGCATAGTGAGCAGTGAATGGGGCCATCGTTGAAATTTCTTCAATATGTGCATGTATGCGTCGAAATTTTACATGGTTAGACTATACACATGCCTTGACAGTATGGGAGGGTTTCAAGACTCAAGAATGTATATTGATGTCCCCACGTAATATTTGAGATCAACCACATTTGCATCAACATGCATCATGCACATCTCATTGTCATCATTCGACATTCCCTTCTATAGAATTGTTGTCGGAACTATCTTGAAATTTGACATGGAACTTCCAATATACCCATCACACATTTCTTCCACCGAACCCACACAGTGAGCAGTGAGTGGGGACAATGTTGAAATTTTTTCAATCTGTTCCTGTATGCGTCGAAATTCGACATGGTTAGATTAGACACATGCCTTGATAGTATGGGAGGGTTTCAAGACTCAAGGATGTCTAATGTCCCAACAGAATATTTGAGATCGTCCATGCTTGCATCAACGTTCATAATGGATGTCTCATTGTCATCATTCGTTGTTTCCATTTGTAGAATCTTTGTTGGAACTCTCTTGAAATGTCATGGAACTTCCTATTCACCCACCACAAATTTCATGCACCAACCCCACATAGTGAGCAGTGAATGGGGCCAACGTTGAAATTTATTCAATATGTGCCTGTATGCATTAAAATTTGACATGGTTAGACTAGACACGTGCCTTTATGGTATGGGAGGGTTTCAAGACTCAAGGATGTATGATTTCCCCACATAATATTTGAGATCGTCCACATTTGCATCAACATTCATCATGCACGTATCATTGTCATCATTCATCATTCCCTTCTATATAATTTTTGTCAGAACTACCTTGAAATTTGACATGGAACTTCCAATACAACCATCACAAATTTCTTCCACCGAACCTGCACAGTGAGAAGTGAATGGGGCCAATGTCGAAATTTTTTCAATTTGTTCCTGTATGCGTTGAAATTTGACATGGTTAGACTATATAGTTTCCTTGATGATATGGGAGGGTTTCAATACTTAAGGATGTTTTATGTCCCCGCATAATATTTGAGATCCTCCATGTTTGCATCAATGTTCAATATAATGGAGGTCTCATTGTCATCATTTGTTATTTCCATATATAGAATCTTTGTCAGAACTCTCTTGAAATGTCATGGCACTTCCAATACACCCATCACCAATGTCATCTTGCATCGACATCACACAATGAGCAGTAAATGGGGCCAACGTTGAAATTTCTTCAAACTATGCATGTATGCATCAAACTTCGACATGTTTAGACTGGACATATGCCTTGACGGTATGAAAGGGTTTCAAGACTTAAGGATGTCTAGTGTCCCCACATAATCTTTGAGACCATTCATGTTTTCATCTACGTTCATAATGTATGTCTCATTGTCATCATTCGTCATTTCCATATGTAGAATCTTTGTTTGAACTCTCTTAAAATGTCATGGAACTTCCAACACACCCACCACAAATGTCATGCACCAACTCCACATAATGAGAAGTGAATGGGGCCAACGTTGAAATTTCTTCAATATGTTCCTGTATGTGTCAAAATTTGACATGGTTAGACTAGACACATGCCTTGAAAGTATGGGAGGGTTTCAAGACTCAAGGATGTATGATGTCCCCACATAATATTTGAGATCGTCCATGTTTGCATCAAAGTTCATAATGGATGTCTCATTGTCATCATTTGTTGTTTCCATCTGTATAATCTTTGTTGGAACTCTCTTGAAATGTCATGGAACTTCCAATTCACCCACCACAAATTTCATGCACTGACCCCGCATAGTGAGTAATGAATGGGGCCAACGTTGAAATTTCTTCAATATGTGTCTGTATGCATCAAAATTTGACATGGTTAGACTAGACACATGCCTTGACGGTATGAAAGGGTTTCAAGCCTCAAGGATGTATATTGATTTCCTCACATAATCTTTGAGATCATCCACATTTGCATAAATTTTCATCTTTGTCAAAATTCTCTTTAAATGTCTTGGAACTTCCAACATGCCCATCACTAATGTCATCCACCGACCTCGCACAATGAGCAATGAATGGGGCCAATGTTGAATTTTATTCAAAATGTGACTGTATGCGTTGTAATTTTTCATGTTTACACTAGGCACATGCCTTGATGGTATGGGAGGTTTTTAAGATTTGGGGACATCATTCTATTCATCATTTCCATCATCATCGTCATCATATTCATCATGACCCAATTTCTCCATCCATGCCAACAAAGATCAAACTTGACATACCCATCTTTACAACGAAACCTAATGATTAATAAACCATGATTCTATTAAGTTGAGATAGCCCAAAAGAATTTTATAGGGTCCAACATGCAAGTGGTTTAATTTTTAATGGGTTATGGATTATATCGGGTGAAGGGATTAATGACATCAATCTACTCTACATGGTTACCAGTGAATGAGGCCAACATTGAAATTTCTCCAAGTTGTGCATGTATGCGTCGAAAATTGACATGGTTATACTAGGCACATGTCGCTTGATGGTATGGGAGGGTTTCAAGACTCAGGGATGTCTGATGTCCCCACATAATATTCAATATCATCCATGTTTCAAGGGGTTAGGGGTTAGATGGTATAAGGGTTAAGGTCTCAGGTTTAAGCTTAGTGAAATATTTCAATTTGTTTTAAAATATAAATTATGAATAAACTTTGGATACATTAATTAGCCTAATTGTCTGGATTTACATTGATTTACATATACGATATATTTAATTATATTTTTTAACAATTTCCAATAAATGACCACTAACCATGCTAACTCTTATATAAGTAATCCTAATT
>ML777214.1:242994-318251 GCA_009831015.1 Picea engelmannii | reverse complement strand
ATTGTCTGGATTTACATTGATTTACATATACGATATATTTAATTATATTTTTTAACAATTTCCAATAAATGACCACTAACCATGCTAACTCTTATATAAGTAATCCTAATTTATTTTGCCAACAATTCATAGAAAAGATTGAATACTTTAAGGATATTTCCAAAAGTAATTTGTATCGTCGGAAATAATACTGAAGCATTTCATGAAAGTTTTGGCCATAAGAATCAATGTCATTTTAAAAACTAGATTACAAATAATTTTGAAAATTTAGAAGTCTTGGTCATTAACATTATTGTCTGCAACAATGTCATCCAGTTTATCATTGTCAATGTTCATATGTTCTTTCAAGTATTTAATATTATCATCGCCCTCTTCTTGATCTACATCATCTTCATCATCATTGAAATTTGACTAGACCATTTATATTGTTACCATATGTATAATTTGGATCATCATTTTCTATATCATCCATAGTGTAATTGTCTTCCATAAAATCATCTAACTCTAGATTGTTGTTTTTTTGTACCTATTGTTGGGGAAAATCACCCTACGGACTAGCAAATAGAGTTCAGACTTTGCATGCAGATATGACCGAATAGAAATTACTTTCTACCTCCATCCCTAGATTTAAATCCCCTATTCTTAGTAAATGCATGGAAAGATCAACCTACCTCATTCTCGATGTTTTATGTCGATCCTCCGTTGTACTTGATTACTTGTTCTCAATACTCCTTCCAAAGATGACCTTTATCCAAGACAAGCAACAACTATGCATGCATACTACTTATATACTAACGGGTTAGAAATCCAAACATCTACTAATCAAACTGTAAAATGTTCATGAATTGGGATGGGAAAAGCATTTTCTTTATTACTTAGAATGAGTCAACTTACAAAAGTTGAGATCAGCCACCGCTCCTCGAACCTGATCCCGGGCTCCTCTTCTTCTGTTCTCCAATTGCTTTGCTTTGAATCTCCTTTGACACAAAGAAAGGCTAAAGGGTTGGGACAATGGGAATATGTAAATGGGCAGAGTTTCTTTGCTATATTTTCCCTCCTCCAAATGGGACCCCTACCCCTTCTTTTATAGGCTAGAAGGAGCTAGGTATTTGGACGAACCCTCAGCCATGCATGGCTGGGAGTTTCAGTTAACTCACCCATAGCTTTTTGTTCCGTCGACAACTTTCCTTTTTTCATGCTTTTGTCAGTCCACGCGGGTTTTTTTGGGTCAGCCAGCGTGTACATGCATGCAGTAGTGGATTATGGTGCGTGGGCCTTTATACAAGAGGATTTTTAAAGAGTTGGTCAGCAGTGTTTTTGGCAAAGAAGGGATATGCATTGGTCTGATGCCAAGTAAGCATGTGTGGTGCAATTTAGGGTTATAACAGATGCCCCCTAATGTGTGAGGTCAGAAGAGAATATGATGGCCGAAATACATTACCAAGCTTTACAGATGTGTCGAAGGATTGAGCCCAAGGATCAAGAACCGGGAGGTGTCGTCTGGAAAATAACAAATGTCTCACCGAGGCGGGCATACCCATGCTTGG
Organism: Picea engelmannii; assembly: GCA_009831015.1. Lineage (NCBI taxonomy): Eukaryota > Viridiplantae > Streptophyta > Pinopsida > Pinales > Pinaceae > Picea > Picea engelmannii. The sequence continues at coordinate 316,704 of ML777214.1, read as the reverse complement.
GATAAAATAGAATCATGGCTACCAATCAAATACACTGTAGATCCATGTAAAATAACTATAAAGAGTAGCCACAAACAATACACAGCAGAGCTACATCTCGAAATCAGAAAGATATACATATAGAGTATCCATCTTCCAGAAGCTGATTCGGCCTGATGGCTGAAGATGAGATCTTCAGAGCTCGAGAAACAACTTCAAAATCTTCAAAACTTGGGTAGGAGTGTAATATGAGTGTATGAATGCACTACCCAGAGGTCTTCGACGACTCGTCAGTCATGGACTTGATAATCTTGATGATCAAACTGAAGGCTTCAGTGATTTCGAACAAGGACATGATTGGATGTTCAGGATGGTCGGGCATGAGGACAAGAGACATATTGCAGAGGGGCCGACTCAAGCTTGGCGATAAACTTCCCTTGGATAATAGCACGACAAATGATGATACTCAGGCAGCATGTATGTTAATCATAAGTCTACGAAGCATAAGGCAATGCAAACTCTCCACATGTTTGGAAGGATAACCAAATGGTGGAGGACACAACTCTATATAGTGAGAAAAATATTCCTAAGGTCGTACTACATCCCATAGTCTGATGAACAAATGGACAGATGTGCTTTATCCAAGGGTGACTCATTATGTTGTTGATAAAGAAAAAACTTTTCCCTTCCTCTTTTTCGGGTATATTTGATTTTTTTTTGTTCTTTACAATAATTGTGGAAAAAGAATAAAGGAATATTACGTTACAAGGGAGGAACGAGTGTTGCAAACATACAAGCTCAAGGCACAAGGACAAGACTGATGTTCTAGTAGAATGATACTCGGGAAAAATCCTCCGGGGGCCAAAAGTGTTAAGACGCATAAGAAAATTGTTACAAGGTTGGCGTATAAGGTATGCAAACGCAGTTAACAAAACACACAATGGTAACGTCCTTTGATGTAAGTTTAACGAGCCCAAAGAAGGTAAGCTCAGTGATTTTTCATATTTAGAGAGTCTGAAAAAACATAAAAGGAGACTCCATTGGGGTACCTTTTTCAAAGGTAGTCTAGTCAGTTCGAAAAAGGGGTAAACTAGCACCGGCAAGATGTCTATTCAAAACAATTTTAACGAGTGTGATAAAGACAAGGTCACTCGGCCATTTTTTCATTTTTAAGGAGTCTGAAAAAAGCTTAACTATGGACTCCATCAGGAATATTCTTCTGAACCAATTTTAACGAGTGTGAAAGAATAAGTTCACTCGACAATCTTTTCAATTTTAGAGAGTCTGAAAAGATCTTAACTATTGACTCTGTGGGGGTTCCTTTTTTGTAAGTTTAGTCCCTCAGGCCCGAAAAAGGGATAAAATTATACCTGAGAGTACACTTCTAAAGAACAGAAGTTCCATAGAGTATACCTCAGTAAGCTTGGTGATTTTTCATATTTAGAGAGTCTGAAAAAACATAAAAGGAGACTCCATTGGGGTACCTTTTTCGAAGGTAGTCTAGTCAGTTCGAAAAAGGGGTAAACTAGCACCGACAAGATGTCTATTCAAAACCATATTAACGAGTGTGATAAAGACAAGGTCACTCGGCCATTTTTTCATTTTTAAGGAGTCTGAAAAAATATTAACTATGGACTCCATCAGGAATATTCTTCTCAACCAATTTTAATAAGTGTGAAAGAATAAGGTCACTCGACAATCTTTTCAATTTTAGAGAGTCTGAAAAGAGCTTAACTATTGACTCCGTGGGGGTTCCTTTTTCGTAAGTTTAGTCCCTCAGGCCCGAAAAAGGGATAAAATTATACCTGAGAGTACTCTTCTAAAGAACAGAAGTTCCATAAAGTATACCTTTGTTCGTACAGTTGACCGTCTGGACTGAAAAAGGGGTAAACTACCTCGGACAAACGTGACTTCAAATTTCAGTTTAATGAGCGTGAAAGGCCACAAGATTGCTTGACAATCTTTTCATGTTTAGAGGGTCTGAAAAGGGCTTAAAAGGAGACCCGTTATTTTTTGGGAGTCCTGAGGGTGAGATCAAGAGAGAAGAAGAATCATGATAATGAGGCTCAAACTCATATTCAGGAAAGACTATAAGGACTCCCAAGCCTACAGTGTTTTAGAGACAGAATGGACACCATAATGCAACCAGGACCTACCTAGGGAACCCATGTTCTGGTAAGCTCTACCACCAAGTTGTGACACTTCTAAAGCAGATATGATGGTTCTGTGTCACAACCTGATGGGATCGATCCTATGGCAAAGGAAAAAGACAATGAGACACAAACGTCGGGGTAATATTCTAACCTATATGCTCAAGTTGATTCCTAGAAAAAATTTCATGGACCGTCAAAATTTCCTCAAAACTCAAAAAAAGTGTCCCAATACCCGATCAAATCCCTCCCATATAACTCCTGAATCACTCTAAATGGTTTTTGGTATAAAGAAAATGATAAGGGAGGCCAAAAAAGTGACAAAAAGAGGCCAAAAAGTCTATAAATAGAAGCTGCCAACTCATTATCACCATTGCTGATTTGGAAATTGACTTTGGAGCCAAAAGACCCCCTTTGATAAAAACGGTGATTCCAGGAGCTACAGTGGAAGAAACGAACTTCCGCTTGGACCAAGTAAGTACAAACTCCCCTATCTAGCTATTCAATTCTTCAATTTTTCTTTTGAGTTTGTTTTTTGGGTGGGCGTCGACCTTTAAAAGGTTGGCCCTAGGTCCACGTGGGTTGTCTCTGTATAGGCCGCGTGTACACTCAGGCAAAGTAAAACTTGCCCGCGTGTACACGTGACTGTCACCTAGACAGCACGCGTGGACCCCCCTTTAAAGATAAAATAACCAAACAACCCTTACTAAACCTCCTGAACTTTGTTGTGTTGGCAGGATGTATGTCCACTGGAGGGAAAGGGAGCATGAAGCAATTAGTGAGTTGGTTACGGAAGATCCGAATGTCATGGACGCATTGATGCAATGTGGATTGCTTAAGTTCTTCCTGTGTCCATTTATGCGAGCACAACCGAGGCTATTGAATGCCTTGGTTGACTATTGGCACCCTGATGCAGAGGCCTTTATGCTAGAGGGGCAATCACTGGTGCCCACCACTGAGGATATCTATTTTTTGACTGACCTCTCAAGGAGAGGGGAACCAGTCAATTTCAGGATGTTTCCAGCGGGGCCGCTTAACATATCGAAACTGATAGCCCTGCACTGTGAGGCTGGGACTAACCATTTGAGCTCCTAGGTGCCCATAAGTAAGATCACTGACCTATCACTGCAAGAGATACTATTGCTTATTGGGCGGATTACTGGTTCTGCAGCCTTGCATCAGACGTCTCGCGCACAAATGAATTGTGCTATCCAGTGCTTGAATGCATAAATTTTTGACTGGAGTACCACACTACTGGAGTGTATGAAGAGGCAATTGACAGATTGTCATCAGCGGACATAGAGGAACTTCGGGTTTGGGATGATTTTGTGTTCATTCTTATTTGAGAGAGTTCCGAGCTTTAGTCCTTGGGAAGTGGTACGAGGACATCAAACCTCTTTTCCTACTATATGTAGATGCGCAGTATTATTGCCGTGATAGGGTGGTGGAAGGACCAATGAGTCCTTCGATGATGACTTTTTTGTGTGGTTGTCATGACAGATCCCTGTGATCGAGGATTACCCATATGCAGGGATAGAATTTTCTAGAGATCTTAAGATACCCGTGCCTCCTGGTGAGGAGCGAGGGGAGATGGTTAAGTCTCCACCTTTGTAGTTTTTTTGTTGTATATGTAATTTTTATGTCATTTTTGTTATCTATATCATTTTTTTATATGCCAGAGTATTTGACGGATATACGTTTGTTGTATGCAATTGTGGGACCCGTGTGACCTGTCGATTATGAACGAAACAAGCGTCATCCTCAGTTAGAAGCTGCAGCTGCCACCGTCGGGGGACCAGCAGTAGCAGAGATCCTCCCAGTCGGGGAGGCTGAGAGGGTACTTAGACAAGTTGAGTGGAAATTTACTGCACTCACTCGCACAATCCCGATGGCAGGGATAGAGGACCTGCTGCCATCCATGCAGCCTCATGTAGTGGGGGCACCTCGGACCTGGGTCCGACTGTTTAGGTGTTTATCCCATGCTGTGGAATATTATAATAGGGCCCATAGGCCCTAAACCTATTTAGACTTTTTACATGCCACGAGCACTACTTGTATATATTTTTTGAGGGCATAAGCCCTATGACTCGTTATTGGTCCTATTTTTGAGGTGCTTGCATCCATCTATGTACTCTGGTTACTTTATGATGTTATATATGGTTTTTTTATCTTTTGTGTCTTATGGATCACGTGTGAAAAAATGTATTTACATGCTTATGTCAATTTTCTTTCATATGTGTGCAAGATGTCAATCTAAAATTTGACTAGCTAGAGTATCTGTAATTTGGTTTAATCTCCTAGGAACATGAAAATATGTAATATAATCAAAGTTTCATTCCAAGAGACGTACCCTAAGGAATTGTCGGTGTAAGGTTGGATCATGAACCCGGTATACTCTGTTTAGTTGTGACACAACTAGTTGAGCATCGAGATAGACCCGGAGATGAGAGATACCCAATGACAAGGTGTCACGAAGAAACTCAATAACTGCACTATACTCAGTGACATTATTTGTGGTGTCACCTAAGCATATACCTCCGGAAGATAACAACTGGCCCTGAGGTGTAAATATTACCCAAGTTCCGGAGGCAAGCCTCTGAGTGTGTCGACTAGCACCGTCTGCATACCCAACGAACACCTCGGAATCACTTGACATCTGCCATATTAACGAAAGATAACATCAATGACACATCCATAACACTTAAAGGAAACTAAAAAGTAATAGTACAAAGACTATACATATGTTACAAAAAGTTACCCACAGTGACCTGCCTATGAGTAATACTTCTTGAGGTAAAGCCCATTTCTAGGCTCTGCCAAAGCATTCCCTTCAAAATCAACCAGATGATAAGAACCATTTTTTAATACCTCTTTTATGATGAAAGGTCTGAACCACATGGGTTTGAATTTTCCTACCCCCAGGGGGTCTTTATCTTGGTCATAGACCAGGACAAGGTCGCCTTCAGAGAAAATCCGAGGACAAACAGACCTATCATACTGACACTTGACCTTATGTTTGTGAGCCTCATTGGCCAGGGCCACATCACGACGCTGCTCATTGAGCTGCTCAAGGTGTACTAACCGTTCTTCAAGTGGAGAAGTGTCTGGCAATAATTGTACTGCCAATTTTAGAGATGGGATCTGACATTCGATGGGAAAGACTACCTCCGGCCCATAAACGAGTTGAAAAGGTGAGAAACCAGTTGCAGTCTTAACAAATGTTTAGTAAGCCCATAATGTTGAGTATAACATCAAATGCCAATTTGACTTGGCTGAGTTGATAGTTCGTTGTATAATAGTCTTAAGAGCTTTGTTTACAACTTCTACCTTCCCATTGACTTGGGGGTAATAGGGTGATGAATGTTCTTGCCGTAACCCAAGATTTGATGTTAATTTGGTCATCATTTGGTTCTAAAAGTGACTTCCATGGTCAGTAACAATCTCTCTCAGGACAACGAACCTTGCTATGATCTGGTTGAATAAAAAGAGAGCTACAGTATCTCCATCATCTTTAAATTTTGGCATAGCTTCGACCCACTTAGTGAAGTAGTCTACAACTACAATGATATAGCGGTGCTCCCTTGCTGAAGGGGGGTTGCAAGTAGTGTAATCAATCCCCCACTTGGTGAAGGGACCAACTGTGATGACAAGAAACATGGGAGTGGGATGTGCCCTCATCTTCCGAGAGAAGATTTGGCATGGATGGCACTTCTTGACCGATTCTATACAATCTTTGATAAGTGTCGGCCAGAAGTAACCTGCTCGTAGAATCTTTTGGGTTGTTTCCAATCCAGACAAATGACCACCACAAGCTATGTATGGTAATCGTTGAGCACGATGATTTCCTCCTCATGTGTGAGACACCGACGTAAGATGCAGTCTACACCTCTCTGATACAATGTATCATTGAGTATGAGATAATTCTTAGCCTAATGGCATATACGCCAACGCTCATCATGAGAAGAAGAAGAGGGGCACTTCAAAGTTTAGAGATAGATAAGTATATCTCCGTACTAGGGATCTGAACATGTGATCAAAAACATATCTCCCTGGATAGGTGATTCTTCAGGCACAACATCACCTGACTCAACCAGAAGTTTCGAAATAAGCTTTGCGAAGACCAATGACTTTTTGGACTTCGCTGAAATGAAGTCTAAGTAAAACTTCTGGAGGATGACTATCCATATACTGATTTTTCTGCCTATAACCTGTCATTTCAACATGTACTGGAATGGATTCACGACAACGATGATGGTGGTCTTGCAAAACAGAACATAATGACAAAACCGTTGAATAGAATGAACTGCTGCCAATGCAAGTTTTTTGATATGAGAATAATTGAGTTCCGGTCCTATGAGGCCTTGGCTCAGGTAATAGATCACGTATTTTGAGAACAAATCATCTTCTTGAACTAAAACCATGCCAATGGTTGACTCTGCGGCAACTAGATATAATAAGAAATCTTTGTTATAGTTAGGTGGTCGTAGCAGAGGGGCAGTTGTGAGGGTGCGTTTTAATGCGTCGAAAGAGAATTGAGCGGCATCCTCCCAATAAAAAGGAACATCTTTCTTCAGTAAATGCATAAATCCCTTGCTGATTTCGGTATAGTTGGCGATGAAGCGTCGTAAAAAGTTCGCCTTGCCTTGTAGACTCTGAAGTTGAAGGATTGTGCATGGGGGGGGCAACTAGATTATTGCCTCCACCTTGAGAGGATCGACCATGATCCCTATTTTTGATACGATGAAACCTAACAAACATCCTGGCGTTATGCATAATCTACACTTGTTTGTATTCAAGCGAATCTGAAAGTAGCAACAACGTTCGAAGATAAGTCTAAGGTGTGTGGGATGATCCGTTCTCTTGCGAGATCGTGATGCTAAATCATCTAGATAGGCCTCGACTATATGCTTAATATCATGAAAAGAAAATGACATGGCCCGTTGGAAGGTGGCTCCAACATTTTTAAGACCAAAAGGCATTTTACGATACGCGAATGTACCCCAAGGACAAATGAATGTCGTTTTGTGTTAGTCTTCGGGTTTGATTTGGATTTGATTATATCCTAAAAACCCGTCCATGAAAGAAAATCCTTCCCAACCAGCACATTCATCAATGATCTGGTCAATGAATGGTGTTGGAAAATTATCTTTGGGACATGCCTTGTTCAAATCACGGAAGTCGATACATACATGAATCGTGCCTTGTTTTTTATTGACCGGCACATGATTTGACACCCATTGAGTCAAATGGATAGGATAGATAAAACCTGCCTTTAGCAATTTCTCAACCTCAATCTTGATGGTTGCTTCTTTCTTGGGATTAACTGGATGAAGCTTCTGTTGAACAGGCTTGGCATCAGGATACGTTGTGATTTCATGTTCAACTATTTTTGGATCGATACCTGGCATTTCCTCATAAGACCAGGCAAAAACATCATGGAATTCTTTGAAAAGATCCATGTAGATTTGAATCTCTTCGGGGGAGCAATCCACTCCGATGAAGACGTTCTCCACGACGCCAAGGTTTTGGGAGATGTTGATTGGTATACTTTCAGCGATAGTTTCCATATTTCCCTCAGCATAAATTTCATGTGTAGCTAAGAGATTAATAGGACATGGCTGATCTCCAGTCATGGTCACAGTGAATTCTCCTGCTTCAATTCGGCTTAACTCTGGGAGAAAATATGATCTGTGATGAAGATCTTCCCAAGGTTTTTCTGGACTAGTCATTGCTTTGATTACTGCTTCATCAGAAGGCAAGACTAAGTCTAACGAATCGATGTTAGCGAGGGAACTCTGAGCCCAAATAGGCTCTAGAAGTGGATCTAAATCTGGTGCAGGAGTCAGATCAGTGTTAGCTTAAGCTTGCTAGACTAAAGAGTATGCTACTTCATTGCAGACAAGGACATGGACATGCCTGGGTGCCTTGTCTCATCCATCGTGGCTGATGGGGAAGGAAGTATCTATGGATCCTTGAAGTAAGTCATGCGGAACGACGAAAATGAAAAATCTCAACCTTATGGTGATTAGATATAAATTTGATATCACTGTGAGAAGGTGGGTAATCAAAGGTACCCATCAAGGATGGGCACAAACAAACTCCTACGTTGACGACACCTGGTTGAGGATTATCAATCATCGGGACCGTGGATTCCCTCAAAGCTGGGTCGGGTCTGGAGAAAGACAATTGATCGATGGTCACTATCCGTCCTTTGTGTGGAAACAACAAGACCCAAAAAACTATAGCAACCACAGCTTGCATAGCATAAGTCCAACTCCTTCCTAACAAGAGGTTATAGTCGAGGGGAGCATCGACTACCCCTACTTCGACACACACAGTCTTCCCTCCTAACTACACCGGGAAAGAGGGAACGATGCCATGTGGTCGGAATGAACGACCGTCGAAAGTAGTGAGGAGAGTAGGTGATGGAGACAAAATGGGTTGCCCAATGGCCTCCCAACATGACAACAACATAACGCATGTCGAGGCGCCCTCGTCGACCACTATGCTGAAGATATTCTGAGTAAAAGTTTTTGTGGGGTAAGCCACTACTATCTGAAATGCTATGTGGTAAGGCAGACAAGGTTTTAAGACGGTTGTATCTAACATGATGGTACCCAGATTACAAGTCTCAGTAGAGCCCAACGCGATTAACAAAGATTTCCTCTGAGAAGGGAAACTTTGGAGGACCTCCAAAGTAGACATTGCACAAGGGGTTTGTGATAAATCATCCACCACAGAGTAGTTCTAGGTGGCCCTTGTGTTTGGGTTATGAGAATATTTTTTAAATGCACCTTTTGGAATGCGTGTCATTGTTTCTCCCAACGTCTTCTCAATCTGTAGAGGAAGAGATGGGAGATCAGCTTCTTTACCCTTCTCAGAAGCACTTGGTTTACTATAGTCGTGCGCTCTAGTTGATATGAAAGCATCACTCCTAACCATATATACGTTCACATATGCGGGGTTGTTTGGAGGCGGGCAGGTTTCTTGGCTGCCCCCTTCCGTGCTTGCAAAGGCTTGAGTTAGATTTTGCCCATGTTGAAATGGATTATTCAACACTGCCTGGTGTTGCTGCGTGACAAATTTTTGGGCCTCTGCAAGTCGAGGACATAGATGGGTCGGGTGGTCTTCCGCACACAATTTGCATGGATACCTCGCCTTCCATTTTTCAGTGTTGTCCCCGCTAGCATTATCGTTGGGTTTTTTATCCCCCTTACCCTTCTTTCATTGTTTTTTCTTCCCTTTAGGCTGTTGGGTGGCCTTTGGGTTAGTCGACTGCACTGTGTGTACTTCTGACATTTTGGTAGGGGGAGAAGCCAAAACAGTAGTTTGGTTGGCCGCTGTGTGTTGTATAGATAACTGTTGCAACTGCTTCCTCAATTGCTTAGAGGGCTTTGTTTGTGTTGAACCAACAATACCATCGGCATGTGGTCCAACTCTCTGTCTAGTTTTATCCAGTATTGAGCGTGGTGCATCTCGCAAGATGTTGTATAATAAACCAAACTGAGAATAGATGAGCTCAAACTGTTGAGCCCTCATGATGGCATATTCTTCGAAGAAAAATTGGGATGTCGTGACGTCTTTGGATAACTGCGGGACCAAAGACTTAATGAACCACTCAAGCAGGAATGCTGGTGGGACTGGTACCTTGATCAAACTCTTCTGGCGTCTCCATTCTCGGATGTGATCTGAGATATGGTCCGTTGTTGTATGTTCGAAATTGGTGAGTAGCTCTGTGCCAACGTCATATCTCACAGGTAACTGGAAATGGTTCAGGAAAGCCATCGCCAGTTTGCCAAAAGAAGAGTATCTTGAGTGACCAAGCTCAATGTACCATTTCGCAGCACTCCCAATGAGAGTACGTTGAAACAATCGCAACTGTACAAAGTCATATTTCAATGAGTTAGATGAGCACCAAAGATGGAAGGTAGTCACATGATCGCTTGGATCTTCTCTAGGCTTAGCTTCGAACTTTAAAATGTCCGAAGGAAACTTTGTCAGCATAGGAGGCCAACGCAGATCGTGACAAATAGGGTCATTCAACAACCTTGTCAAATCTGACAAATGTAACGTCGCCAGGAATGGTAGTTTGGGTTGTTGTTGATAACTTGGGAAAAAGGGGCCTGGAGTTTGACTGGCACCAGGTTGCCAGGAAAAGTTTTGCTGTTGGCCCGGATTCTGGTAGAAACCATGGCCCTGGCCAGCGTAAGGATTTTTCATATGTGGAGACATCATCGACTGATTTCCCAAATAGGACATAGATGGTTGGGCATGCATTATATTTGAAGGACTCTGGGAAGGATTACCCCATGCCGGTCCCGTGGGGATAGGCATAGTAGTTTGTTCGGGGTTCCATTGATTGTGGAAAGAATTACCCCAGATCGACATTCTGGATGAGGGAACGGATCCCTGCTCTGAATTCCAAGGTCTTGCTAGGTTTTCCCCCTGTGCAGGAATAGTACCCTGCACAAGAGTAGATTGTCCAAAAATGGGGTTTCCCCTAGTCAGGAAAGCGGCTGACGAGAAGGTGTTGTTACCAAACATTATGTTCCAAGAAAATGGTGTCGAACCTACCGTCATATTATGTGAAGGTGGTCCTTGACTCCCCGCTCCAAATAAACTATTGTGTGTAGGTTTCCCGGTGGATTGTTGATGCGGGCCACCAAGTGAAGGGGACGAAGGAGGGATATGACCTCCTCCGTAAGGAAAAGCATTAAAAGGGACAGGAGTGCCCCCCATGTGACCTTGCAGAGGAGCGCTGGAGCTCCTTGCCCCCAGACCCAAAGTCTGTAAATTGGAGTAGGAAAGTACAGGACTTGTACCCAAACTAGGCATCCCATATGAGAACGGAGGGCCTGTCGCACTTGGTGTGAAAGGGGTTTTGGCCGCTGCCAAAGATGGGTTCGGACCACTATGCGAAGTAGTTGCGGTCGAGACCATGGTGACTCGGACCGACAACAGTGGGTTAGGAGATGAAATCTCTCCTGTGGTGACAACCATGGTGGGAATTGAAGAATTCCCAGAAGGAGTAACAGCATTTGTTTCCATTGTTGTGTGTGACACTGTCTGGCACTCGTGAAATTGAATTGGTACAATAAAAGGTGCCAATAAATTAGTGGTTGGGGTTTCAATCAGGCCAAGAGCGTTTTCTTCAAGGTCTGAAGTGGTCGATTCCTCCAGGGGTTGGTCGGGCACAATGGTTTGTAACACTTCAAAAGACCCTTGTTGGTCTAGCTTTCACCTTAATGGTGGCGGGGGTGGCTCCAGTGTAACCAGCGGCAGGCCAAGAAGCCTTCGTGACTGACGGAGCTCAGGATCCTCCACTATGTGAGAAGATCCAAGACACTCTAAGGTAGTCTAAATGCTCAAAAGTAACACACACTAAAAAGTTCCTAGAAGATAAGACAAGCAAACACTAAATTAATTGGAAGAACAGTTACAACAACCAACACTAGAGCAACTTACCGGTGCAAGTGCAACTCGAACAAGGAAGCACCCTCCAGGTATAATCTGTAAAGCGTGGCCTAATGTTTTTCCTAGGTACCACGGTATACCCCTGCGGTCACCTGTGTATGTCCCTAAAAGATTAGCAACTAGGTTGCCAGCGCGCGAGCAGTCACCAGGCAGGTACAGTCGAAAGTCGGGTAGACCACAATGAGCAGGGTATCGAGTCTGAAACCTATCAAGGGTATCGAGATAAAATGGTCTGGAAGAAAAATGAGGACCTCGAACGGATTCGAGACCCACAAAGCCCCGTGGCAAATGCAAACAACAGAATCCCAAAACAAGCCCTCTATATGTGTTCTCCACTACGATTGGTCCAGCTTTGGAGGGGTTATCTCCGCTACCTTTCCACACGTGACCTCATGTTTATCCCCTGTGTTAGAGGGGGGTCCCAGATAACTTTCACAACACTGGACTTAGACACTCCCTAACTTAGACTCCAATGTTTGTTTTTAAAAATGGCCTTGAAGAGTTTCCTCTCCAACCTAATCCAAGGCCCTAATCCTGAACTATTTGGTGAACCCTACAAACATAAAAGTCTAGTAGATTTTAAATTTAGCATTATTTTAATGGCGTTGTATTACGTCAAGGGGTATGAAGGTGAAACTGATGATGTGAAAAATACAAAATCAATGAATGAATAAAAAAGATGGAAACAAAACTTTAATTAATGCAAAATTTCAACAACTTCAAAAAAAAATAAAAAATTAACTTTTCTAAGATTTTGGACAGCAAACTCAAAGGAATTTCACTTGACTACGAGCTACTTATGATCTAAGTGAACTGCAAAAACTTGTGAAATAAACAACTTTTCCCTGAATAATAATGCAGAAACACACTCTTCAACCAAACAAGAAAATGAAAAGAGATTTTTTTTTTTTTTTTAAATGTTAATAAAGCAAGAAAGGAAAAATACTGACAAGAAAAAACCAAGAAAAACAATTCTGGCCTAATCGCAGATTGCAAAGAATCATATTAAAAAAAAAATCACACACTAGCAATTTTTAAAAGAAAATGACTCTCACACTTGTCTAAAAACCGTGAAAATTCTTTTATTTTTCTGACAACCTTTTAAATGAGAAAAAGTAGGCTAAGGGTAAGATTAATCCTAATCTATTGACTTCTCAGATAGATATTCAAACACCTGAGAGGAATAATTCTTGTCAGGGGATAGGATGAATGCCTTACCCTCAACAACAAGTATCATGTACAAGCACGCGACTGTCACTTTAACAGCACACGTGCGAATGCGTGCTAGATAGAGACAGAGTGCGTGTACACACGGGTTGATCTTGTATAGGCCGCATGTATATCTAAACTCTGAGAAAAAATAAAACAAAGAACCCAAAACCAGGAAGAGACCACTGATATTGATAACCAGGATCCCTTGAAGGCTTGAACTCTCTTTTTAACAGAAAAACAAGTAATGTAAGGAAAAAATGATAAGGCAAAAACAATATGAGATAGGACTGCTAGCAAACAAGACTCAGACAAAATTATAGAAAACCCCCTGAGAATGTGTGATTCTGACAGGGAAGAGGATGATTGCCTCTGAAGTTCTCTGAATTCTACACGCTACTGCTACTTCTACAGCTAGTGTTCACACATGGGCTGTAAGAGGGTAGGGCATAGGTACACGCATTCAGACCTTGTGCAGGCTGCACGTACCTCTGTGGGTCCCAAAAAACAAAGTCAAGCAAAAGACAGGGAAAGATGGTATGGAAAACCAGACTCCCTACTAGCTCAGACCTTACAGAAACTAAAAGAAAAAACAGGAAAGAAAAACTAGTCTTTAAAACTACCCAAAAACTAAATAAAATTCCAGGAACCCTAGAGAGTCTCCCCAGTATGGTCGCCAATTCTGTTGTTGGGGAAAATCACCCTACGGACTAGCAAATAGAGTTCATACTTTGCATGCAGATATGACAGAATAGAAATTACTTTCTACCTTCATCCCTAGATTTAAATCCCCTTTTCTTAGTAAATGCATGGAAAGATCAACCTACCTTGTTCTCGGCGTTTGATGTCGATCCTCCGTTGTACTTGATTACTTGTTCGCAATACTCCTTCCAAAGATGACCTGCATCCAAGGCAAGCAACAACTATGCATGCATACTACTTATATACTAACGGGTTAGAAATCCAAACATATACTAATCAAACTGTAAAAAGTTCATGAATTGGGACAGGAAAATCATTTTCTTTATTACTTAGAATGAGTCAACTTACAAAATTTGAGACTGGCCACCACTCCTCGAACCTGATCCCGGGCTCCTCTTCTTCTGTCCTCCAACTGCTTTTCTTTGAATCTCCTTTGGCACAAGGAAAGGCTAAAGGGTTGGGACAATGGGAATACGTAAATGGGCAGAGTTTCTTTGCTATATTTTTCCTCCTCCAAATGGGACCCCTGCCCCTTCTTTTATAGGCTATAAGGAGCTAGGTATTTGGACGAACCCTCGGCCATGCATGGCTGGGAGTTTCAGTTAACTCACCCATAGCTTTTCTTTTCCGTTGGCAACTTTTCTTTTTTCATGCTTTTTTCGGTCCACGTGGGTTGTTTTGGGTCAGCCAGCTTGTACACGTGTGCAGTAGTGGATTAGGGCATGTGGGCCTTTATAGAAGAGGATTTTCAAAGAGTTTTTCAGCAGTGTTTTTGGCAAAGAAGGGATATGGGTTGGCCTGATGCCAGGTAAGCATGTGTGGTGCAATTTAGGGTTATAACAGTACCTGAACATAACCATCTTCAACATCATCATGGATGTTAATTTCTTCGATGTTCTCTAATCCATATCTCTCATTTTATTGGACATCATTGTTTTGCTCAATATCCACTAATGCATCGTCAAATGCATGCCTTAATCTTGGATCATAATGTATGACAAATATCCATTTCGGGTCCAAAATATCTTCATAGAAAATACCTGCACATGAACGACATACATATATTAGAAATATCTTATAACACTTTTATTTATTAATAAACACATATATTATCGCAAAAAACTATGAATCAATAGATTAATGATCATTATTGCTTCTTATTTGAGTTAAAGAAATACATGCTCACAATGAATTGGTAGAACATAAGGCTCCTTATCATCCGATAGGAACCTTGAGGAATCTATAGAAAACAATCCACTATGGCTATCATGTATTTGTGTCCTCTCAAATGATTCATACTATCTACACTTAAAAATACAACATTTAAAAGAGCGGTAATCCAACTCAATAATTTCTTGGATTTTTCCAACATATTGTAGATTCCCTTCAACAATATTCTTAACTTTTGAGCTTGCTCGAATGGATTGCTTGAAATCAACAATGATTCCACAATCAAAGGATCACCTCTTTACATCTACACTTTCTACATGATAATGTCGTCCATATGCTCACATTGCAGGATATTTCCCCACTTGTGAAAGACCATTTATTTCAGACCAACCTCTTGTTTAGTGTAATCATTTGTTGTGTCTACAAGATCCATTGTCATATCCTCTTCCACCCAATATCCTCTACGTGATTTAATAGTTTTAGGTCCACGTCCACGTACATATCTTTTTCTTTTTCTAGTTGAATGCTCAAGCTCTACATTTTCTCCAAACTCCATCTAAAATAATCAACAACATGCATTAATTTTTTACAAGATTGGATAATACACTATAAAATTTAATAATTTCGTGAAAAAACATGATGTTTCACAAAATGCCATCAAATTAATTTTTCCTAAGCTAAGTCAAAATTAGAGTACCTGATGTCCTGTGTCATCCGTTGTGTCCTCATTTGATATGACACGATCTATTTCCATGGCCTCATATGGTTCTTGTAATACACAACATAATCAATAATGTCTAGTACACCAATTATATTATTTCAATGAATATGCTATACAATAAAAAACCTCACCTTAGTCACATTTTTGATATATTGATATCATGTTTTGGAGTTGAATTTTTTTTTACGACCCTGGGTATTTGCATCGAGCCAAAATTTCAACAAGAAAAGTATCCAACATCCCTATCCCACATGGGCATCCTAATTTTCAAACTTTTTCTTTGATCGTAGAATCACATTTAATCACCATTCTTGTGCATTTTCAACCAATAAGTTTGAGCTCAAAGGCCACATGGAAAAAAATGACTTTATCACTTCTATGTTGTAGCATTTGTGAATTCATAAATACCTTCCTCCTTTGGTTGAGGTTTCTTTTTATTCTTACCTTTATTGTATCTGTAGATTTCGTTGTCATATCTTCTTCCACCCACTTTCCTCTCTGTGATTTAGTAGGTCTACATCGTCCACGTCCTCTTTACATGGTCTCCTCTGGATCTTGTTACACAACAATGACAATAATTTTTAGCACATCAATCAAATCCATTATCATCTAATAAGTTAGGGAAAATAGGGCCACAAGTCAAAATTAGCTTGGGATCAAACACCAATAAAATACTAATACCAATACCAATAACATACCATTTCATACCAATACCAATGACAATGCATACCAATACCAAAACCATTGCATGGCAATGGTATGCATACCAATACCAATACCATTGCATACCATTGCATACCATTGGATGGCAATGGTATGCATTGGCAATTATATGCATACCAATGCCATACCAATACCAATACCAATACCATTGCATGGAAATGGTATGCATTGGCAATTATATGCATACCGATACCATACCAATACCAATACCAATACCATACCATACCAATACTAATACAATACCATACCTGCCAATACCAATACCATTGTCGATAAGAATATCAATACCATTGCACTGCCAATACCAACACCAATACCAATATGCATTGCCAATACCAATACCAATACCATACCATTGCATGGAAATGGTATGCATTGGCAATGATATGCATACCAATACCATACCAATACTAGACCAATACCAATACCAATACCATACCAACATGCCCATCACCAATATGCTCATCATGCCCATCACTAATACCATACTGATACCATACCAATACCAATACCATTGCATGGAAATGGTATGCATACCAATACCAATACCAATACCAATGACATCGCATACCAATACCAATACCATTGCATAAAAATACCAATATCATTGCATGGTAATGGTATGCATTGGCAATGATATCCATACCAATACCAATATCATACCATACCAATACCATACCATACCATACCAATACCAATACCAATATCAATACCAATGTATTTCCAATACCAACGCCAATACCAATACCAATACCATACCATTGCATATCAATACTATTGCATACCATTGCATGGAAATGGTATGCATTGGCAATGATATGCATACCAATACCAGACCAATACTAATAACATACCAATACCATACCAATATGCCCATCATGCCCATCACCAATACCATACCAATACTATACCATACCAATGACATTGCATACCAATACCAATGACATTGCATGAAAAAGGTATGCATACCAATACCATTGCATGGCAATGATATCCATACCAATACCATACCATACCAATACCAATACCATACCATACCATTCCAATACCAATACCATTGCCAATACCAATATCAATACCATTGCATTGCCAATACCAACACCAATACCAATATGCATTGCCAATATCAATACCAATACCATACCATTGCATGGAAATGGTATTCATTGGCAATGATATGCATACCAATACTAGACGAATACCAATACCAAGACCATACCAACATGCCCATCACCAATATGCCCATCATGCCCATCACCAATACCAATAACAATACCATACCAATACCATACTATACCATACCATACTATACCATACCATACCATACCAATATCAATACCATACTATACCATACCAATACCAAAACAAACACCAATACCATACCATACCATACCAATACCAATACCATACCAATACCATACCATTGCATACCAATACCAATACCATTGCATACCATTCCATGCCATACCAATACCAATACCAATCCCATACCATACCAACACCAATAACAATGCAATACCAATACCATACCATTGCATACCAATACCAATACAATTGCATACCATTGCATGGCAATGGTATGCATTGGCAATGATATGCATACCAATACCATACCCTACCGATACCAATACCATTGCATACCATTGCATGGAAATGGTATGCATTGGAAATGATATGCATACCAATACCAATACCATACCAATACCAATATGCATTGCCAATACCAATACCAATATGCATTACCAATACCAAAACCAATACCAATACCAATATGCATTGCCAATACTCTTATGCCTTGCCAATACCAATACCAATACCATTGCATACCAATACCAATACCATACCATACCATACCATACCAATACCATACTAATACAATACCATACCATACCATATCAATAGAATACCAATACCAATATCATACCATTTCATACCAATAACAATACCAATACCGTACCATTGCATACCAATACCAATACCATTGCATACCATTTCACGTCAATGGTATGCATTGGCAATGATATGCATACCAATACCATACTATACCATAACAATACCAATACCAATATGATACCATAACAATACCAATACCAATATGATACCATATCATACAAATACCAATACCAATACCAATACCAATACCAATACCAATACAAATACCAATACCATACCAATACCGATACCAATACCAATAACAATACCAATACCATACCAATACCATACCATTGCATACCAATACCATACCATTTCATACCAATACCATTGCATACCATTCCACGACAATGATATGCATACCAATACCATACCAAAACCAATACCAATATGCATTGCCAATACCCTTATGCCTTGCCAATACCAATACCAATATCATTGCATACCAATATGGCCAATACCATTGCATACCAATACCAATACAAATACCATACCATACCAATACCAATACCAATACGATACCAATACCATACCATATCATACCAATATCATACTAATACAATACCCTACCATACCATACCAATAACATACCAATACAAATACCATACCATTGCATACCAATAACAATACCAATACCATACCAATACCGTACCATTGCATACCAATACCAATACAATTGAATACCATTGCACGACAATGATATGCATACCAATACCATACCATACCAATACCATACCAATACCAATACCATACTATACCATACTAATATGATACCATACCAATACCATACCATACCATACAAATACCATACCAATACCAATAGCAATACCATACCAATACCATACCATTGCATACCAATACCATACCATTGCATACCAATATCAATACCATATCATACCATACCAATAACATACCAATACAAATACCAATACCATACAATACCATACCAATAACATACCAATACCAATACCATATCATTGCATACCAATAACAATATCAATACCATACCAATACAATAACATTGCATACCAATACCAATACAATTGCATACCATTGCATGGCAATGGTATGCATTGGCAATTATATGCATGCCAATACCATAATATACCATACAAATACTAATACAAATATGCTACAATACTAATACAAATACGCTACCATACCAATACTAATACCATACCATACAATTCCATACCAATACCAATACCAATACCATACCATTGCATACCACAATGGTATGCATTGGAAATGATATGCATACCAATACCATACCAATACAATACCATATCATACCAATACTAATACCATAGCCAAAAACGCCCGACAGAGTGTTCTTGAAACTCGACCTCATCTTTAGAAATTGCATTATGCTTCATTGACCAAAACCCTAGTGTTGGAGATACTCCAACAAATAGTTTTTCAGTCGATAGAATGATAGCGTAGGGGCCCCACTAGGTTAAAACTAGTGCTCTTAATCCAATGCAACTGACGGTTCATGCATCTGAGTCCTGGTTTTAGTTTTATCATGAGTTGCAACTTGCCTCAAGCCATTTAGGGACATGTGATCAATTTGGTCCAGGGGCATAAAATCCAAACCGAGTAGCATAATGGAATTATGTAAGCTCTCGCAAGTCTGTTTGGCCAAGGCCCACACGACTACACTAGTCAAAAAGACCCGACACAGTGTTCTTGAAAATCGACCTCCTCTTCAGAAATTGCACTATGCCTCATTGGCCAAAACCCTAATGTTGGAGATACTCCAACAAATGGTTTTCTGTTCAATGGAATGATAGCGTAGGAGCCCCAATAGCTTAAACTCGATGCTTCGGATCCAATGCAACTGACATTTGTGCATCCGAGGCTCAATTGTAGTTTTATCGATAGTTGTAACTTGCCTCCTCAAGTCATTCAAGGACATGTGGCCAATTTGGTCCGAGGGCATAAAATCCAAACCAAGCAGCATAACAGAGTTTTGTAAGCTCCTGCAAGTCTGTTTGGCCAAGGCCCCTGCGACTACACTAGAAAAAAATTCCCAACAGAGTGTTGGAGATACTCCAACAAATGGTATAGTATGGTATAGTTCGATTTCTTAAGATGAGTTCTTAAGAAATTGGATTATGCATCATTGACCAAAACCCTAGTGTTGGAGATACTCCAACAAATGGTTTTTCAGTCAACAGAATGATAGCATAAGGGACCCACTAGCTGAAACCTGTTACTCTGAATCCAATGAAACTAATGGTTAGTGCATCTGAGTCCCGGTTTGAGTTTTATCGCGAGTTGCAACTCACCTCCTCAAGCCATTTAGGGACATGTAGTCAATTTGGTCTTGGGGCATAAAATCCAAACCGAGTAGCATAACAGACTTCCATAAGCTCCCACAAGTCTGTTTGGCCAAGGTCCACATGACTACAATAGTAAAAAAATACCGAACACGGTGTTCTTGAAAATCGACCTCCTCTTCAGAAATTGCACTATGCCTCATTGACCAAAACCCTAGTGTTGGAGATACTCCAACAAACTATTTTCCTTCCAATAAAATGATAGTGTAGGAGCCCCAATAGTTGAAACCAAGTGCTCTGGATTCAATGCAACTGACGGTTTGTGCATCCGAGTCTCGGTTTGAGTTTTATCGATAGTTGCAACTCGCCTCCTCAAGCCATTAACAAACATGTGGCCAATTTGGTCTGGGGGCGTAAAATCCAAACCGAGAAAGATAATATAGTTTTGTAAGCTCCCACAAGTCTGTTTTGACAAGGCCCATGCAACTACACTAGCCAAAAATGTCTGACAGAGTGTTCTTGAAAATTGACCTCATCTTCAGAAATTGCACTATGCCTCATTGACCAAAACCCTAATGTCGGAGATACTCCAACAAATAGTTTTTCGGTTGACGGAATGATAACATAGGTGCCCCAGTAGCTGAAACCCGGTGCTCTGAATTCAATGCAACTGACGATTTATGCATCCGGGCCTCGGTTTGAGTTTTATCACGAGTTGCAACTCGCCTCCTCAAGCCATTCAGGGATATGTGGTCAATTTGGTCTGGGGGCATAAAATCCAAACTGAGTAGCATAACAGACTTCCAATACCAATGCCATATCAATACCAATACCATTACCATACCAATACCAATACCATACTATACCATACCATACCAATACCAATACCATACCATACCATACATAATTGCACCTAAAAAGAAGGTTGAAGTCAATAGGGGTGATAAAAATTGCTACATTTTTGTTAAGCCAACCATGGATAACTAAATGATGCAAAGGTACCAAAATATCAATATCTAGTTCAAATCCATGCATCTATAAAACATCAATTCAAAAATCTTATTAGGTTTATCAAGAGTGATTAAAATCATGGAAGTGCTTGTATCCTCAAAATATTAAACAAGAATCTATGTGGTTAAAAAATCAATGATCATAAGAGTGGTCCAAGGTATCATTGTCAAGTGTTATATGTGATTCTAGTAGGAAAGAATCAAAGATATTTCTAGAGGATATGGAGTCTAAGGGCATGCTAGTTGAGTGGGTAGCTTAGGTAGGGAGTTAATAGGAGAACTAAAGTGGAGAATACCAATGCCATACCAATAGCATACCATTGCATACCAATAACATTGCATACCAATACGAATACCATTGCATACCATTCCATGCCATACCAATACCAATACCAATCCCATACCATACCAAGACAAATACCAATACCATACCAATATCATACCATTGCATACCAATACCAATATCATTGCATGGCAATGGTATGCATTGGAAATGATATGCATACCAATACCATACCAATACCATACCATACCAATACCAATACTATTGCATACCATTGTATGGAAATGATATGCATACAAATACCAATACCATACCAATACTATACCATACCAATACCAATACCATATGAATAATATACCATACGGATACCATACCAATACCAATACCAATACCAATACCACTGCATACCAATACCATACCATACCATACCATACCAATACCAATACCAATAACATACCATACCATACCAATACAATACTAATACAATACCATACCATACCATACAAATAGAATACCAATACCAATACCATACCATTTCATACCAATACCAATACCAATACCATACCAATACTGTACCATTGCATACCATTGCACGACAATGGTATGCATTGGCAATGATATTGATACCAATATCATACCAATACCAATACCATACCAATATCAATACCATACTATACCATACCAATACCAATACCAATACGATACCATACCAATACCAATACCAATACTATACCAATACCAATACCATACAAATACCAATACCATACCAATACCAATAACAATACCAATACCGGTACCATACCAATACCATACCATTGCATAGCATTGGAAATGATATGCATACCAATACCATACCAATACCATACCAAAACCAATAACAATATGCATTGCCAATACCCTTATGCCTTGCCAATACCAATACCAATACCATTGCATACCAACACAACCAATACCATTGCATACCAATACGGCCAATACCATTGCAGAACAATACCATACCATACCAATAACATACCATACCATACCAATACCATACTAATACCATACCATACCATACCATATCAATAACATACCAATAACAATACCATACCATTGCCTACCAATAACAATACAAATACCATGCCAATACTGTACCATTCCATACCAATATCAATACAATTGCATACCATTACACGGCAATGGTATGCATTGGCAATGATATGCATACCAATACCAATACCATACCAATATCAATACCATACCAATACCAATACCAATATGATACCATACCAATACCAATACCAATACCAATACCATACCATACCATACAAATACCATACCAATACCATACCAATACCAATAACAATACCAATACCATATCAATAAAAATAACAATGCCAATACCAATACCATACCATTGCATACCAATACCATACCAATACCATACCGTTGCATACCAATACCAATACCGTTGTATACCATTGCATGACAATGGTATGCATTGGCAATGATATGCATACCATTACCATACCAATACCAATACCATACCAAAACCAATACCAATATGCGTTGCCAATACCAATACAAATACCATTGCATACCAATACCAATACCATACCATACCATACCAATAACATATCAATACCATACAATACCATACCAATAACATACCAATACCAATACCAATACCATACCATTGCATACCAATACCATACCAATACCATACCATTGCATACCATTGCACGAAAATGGTATGCATTGGCAATTATATGCATACCAATACCATACCAATATCAATACCATACTATACCATACCAATACTAATACTAATATGATACCATACCAATACCAATATCAATACCATACCATACAATGCCATACCAATACCAATACCATACCATACCAATACCATTGCATGGCAATGGTATGCATTGGCTATGATATGCATACCAATACCAATACCATACCATACCATACAAATACCAATACCAATACAATACCATTGCATACCACAATGGTATGCATTGGAAATGATATGCATACCAATACCAATACCAATACCATACCATACCAATACCAATACCAATACCATAGCCAAAAACGTCTGACAGAGTGTTCTTGAAAATCGACCTTATCTTCAAAAATTGCATTTTGCCTCATTGACCAAAACCCAAGTGCCAGAGATACTCCAACAAATGGTTTTCCAGTCGACAGAATGATAGCGTAGGAGCCCCACTTGTAGAAAAACGATGCTCTTAATCCAATGCAACTAATGGTTCGTGCATCTGATTCTCAGTTTAAGTTTTATCACGAGTTGCAACTTGTCTCCTCAAGGCATTTAGGGACATGTGGTCAATTTGGTCCAGGGGCATAAAATCCAAACCAAGTAGCATAATGAACTTTCATAAGCTCCCACAAGTTTGTTTGGCCAAGGCCTACATGACTACATTAGCCAAAAATACCCGACATAGGGTTCTTGAAAATCGACCTCCTCTTCAGAAATTGCACTATGCTTCATTGACCAAAACCCTAGTGTTGGAGATACTCCAACAAATGGTTTTCCAGTTGACATAAAGATAGCATAGGAGCCCCAATAGTTGAAACCCAATGCACTGGATCCAATGCAATTGACGGTTCGTGCATCCAAATCCTGGTTTGAGTTTTATCAATAGTTGCAACTCACCTCCTCAAGCCATTCAAGGACATGTGGCCAATTTCATCCGGGGGCATAAAATCCAAACTGAGGAGCATAAAAGAGTTTTGTAATCTCCCACAAGTCTCTTTAGCCAAGGCCCATGCGACTACACTAGCAAAAAATGCTCGACAAAGTGTTCTTGAAAATCGACCTCACTTTCAAAAATTGCACTATGCCTCATTGACAAAAACCCTAATGCCAGAGATAGTCCAACAAATGGTTTTTCAGTCGACAGAATGATAGCGTAGGTGCCCCACTAGTTGAAACCCAGTTCTTTGAATCCAATGAAACTGATGGTTCGTGCATATGGGTCCCGGTTTGAGTTTTATCGCGAGTTGTAACTCGCCTCAAGCCATTTAGGGACATGTGGTCAATTTGGTCTGGGGGCATAAAATCCAAACCAAGTAGCATAACAGACTTTTGTAAGCTCCCACAAGTCTGTTTGGCCAAGGTCCACGTGACTACACTAGCCAAAAATCCCTGACACAGTGTTCTTGAAAATCAACCTCCTCTTCTGAAATTGCACTATGCATCATTGACCAAAACCCTAGTGTTGGAGTTACTCCAACAAATTGTTTTCCAATCGACGGAATGATAGCGTAGGAGCCCCAATAATTGAAACCAGGTGTTCTGGATCCAATGCAATTGAAGATTCGTGCATTTGAGTCTCGGTTTGAGTTTTATCGATAGTTGCAACTCGCCTCCTCAAGCCATTCAAGGACATGTGGCCAATTTGATCCGAGGGCATAAAATCCAAACTGGGCAGCATAACAGAGTTTTGTAAGCTCCCACAACTCTGTATGGATAAGGCCCATGCAACTACACTAACCAAAAATGCTCGACAATGTGTTCTTGAAAATTGACCTCTTCTTCAAAAATTGCACTATGCCTCATTGACCAAAATCGTAATGTCGGAGATACTCCAACAAATGGTTTTCCGGTCGAAAGAATGATAGCATAGGGGCCCCACTCACTGAATCTCAGTGTTCTGAATCCAATGCATCCGAGTTCCGGTTTGAGTTTTATCATGAGTTGCAACTCACCTCCTCAAGCTATTCAGGGATATGTGGCCAATTGGTTCGGGGGCATAAAATCCAAATTGAGTAGCATAACGGACTTCCAATACCAATACCAATACCAATACCATATCAATACCAATACCATTACCATACCAATACCAATACCATACTATACCATACCATACCAATACCAATACCAATACCAATACCATACCATACCATACATAATTGCACCTAAAAAGAAGGTTGAAGTCAATAGGGGTGATAAAAATTGCTACATTTTTGCTAAGCCAACCATGGATAACTAAATTATGCAAAGGTACCAAAATATCAATATCTAGTTCAAATCCACATCTATGAAACAACAATTCAAATTTTTTATTAGATTTATCAAGAGTAATTAAAATCATGGAAGTGTTTGTATCCTCAAAATATTAAACAAGAATCCATGTGGTTGAAAAATCAATGATCATAAGAATGGTCCAAGGTATCATTGTCAAGTGTGATATGTGGTGCTAGTAGGCAAGAATCAAAGATATTTCTAGAGGAGATGGAGTCTAAGGGAAGGCTAGTGGAGTGGGTATCTTATGTAGGAAGTCAATAGGAGAACTAAAGTGGAGAACACCAATACCATACCAATACTATACCATACCAATACCAATACCATACCATACCAATACCAATAAAAATACCATACTATACCATACCAATATCAATACCATACCATACCATACCAATACCGATACCAATACCATACCATACCAATACCAATACCATACCATTTCATACCAATACCAATACTATTGCATACCAATGCATGGCAATGGTATGCATCAGCAATGATATGCATACCAATACAATACCAATACCAATACCAATACCATACCATACCATACCATACAAATACCAATACCATTGGCAATACCAATACCAATACCATACCATACCATACCATACCATACAAATACCAATACCATTGGCAATACCAATACCAATACCATTGCATTGCCAATACCAATACCAATATGCATTGCCAATACCAATACCAATAGGGGTAATAAAAATTGCTACATCTTTGCTACATTTTTTCTAAGCCAACCATGGATAACAAAATGATGAAAAGGTACCAAAATATCAATATCTAGTTCAAATCCACGCATCTATGAAACATTGATTTAAAAATCTTACTAGATTTATCAAGAGTAATTAAAATCATGGAAGTGTTTGTATCCTCAAAATATTAAAGAAGAATCCATGTGGTTGAAAAATCAATGATCATAAGAGTGTTCCAAGGTATTTGTTGTCGCCTTATACACATCTGGGAGACGTGGAAGAAATCTTCAATCCACTCGGTGTGTCCTTGGGGGCAAGTCATAGTTAAGGTGCTATCACCTAATCCTCAACTCCTCCGTCTAGGCCAACTCCTAGCGAAGCCAAGGGGGGTAGTACCTAACAAATATACTAATGCTTTGAACTAGGATAAGTACAAGAAAATAAATCTAGGAGTTTATTCTTTCATTCAACAGTCAACCATAAATTGAAATACACATAAACCAATCATTCATCCACGATATAACATCAAGCATATACTTGCATAAAAAAGGATACTCAGGTACGTTTGTTATATGCAAGTAATATTAAAGTTACTTCAAAGACGATATCCAATATGTAAAAAAAAGAAGCTTGTGGCTTTGCTGAGTGTAAAGTGAGACCAATGCCTTAAAGTGAATCGTGGGCAATCTAGTTCGTGTGTTTTATTAGGATAAATTGATTTTGAATTAGTGAAATGGTTTGGGCCTCCTTGGAGGTTAGCTCTTTGTTTGGAAACTTGCGGAGAGATTTACCGAAACCCAATGGTCTCACTAGTAAAACTCACTCAAAGTGCTGGATGTCCAAAATGGGTGGGAATCTAGGTCCCAAGAGGGCCCGCCTTACTTCGCAGGTCACTTCAAGGCGTTTTCCCGCACATCAAGCTAACTACTTCAGAGATTGTCCTGATTAATCTATCAACCACTGACCAACACAACGTGTATGAAACTTACTTCCAGGATATCGAGATTAGCTCGCAACTGGAAGGGTTAGGAACCGCACTGAGATCTGCGGGGAATTTGTTTATTTTAAAATGGAAATAAAATACTGAAATGAAACGTGAGACTAATTACTAATCCACACTGACCATGCCTCTTTCGAGGAGATGAAGGGATGGTTTATTGCCAACTTGAAATTGTAAGAAATAAAGCTAATATAGCAATTAGTGTTCTACTTTGCAGAAGGAAACATAATCTAGATTGTTGTTGCAGTGCTTTGTGATGAATTGAAATACTACTTTTAGCTTATCTTTAGTTATGAAAATTGAATCTAAGCTAAAATGCAAAATTTAAGACAATCACCAAAAAACATCGTTCCCCCAGGGGGGATGAAGAGTGAGAGCTTGTAGCCCCACTGATTTTATTAAATAACTTACACAAATCTTTATGGGAGTGACTTGTGACCATTCATTAGGGGGGTCACAAGTCTTTACAATGTTTACAAAATACTTATTGAAGAAAAGGGGTGCCCCCGGGGATCCCGGATGCTCCAAATCCTCCAAAAACGGACAGAACTTCCTCTTATCTGTTCGTCAACCTGCACAAAACAGCAAACAAACAATGACAAAAGATGCCCAAAAACACTTTGGAAGTGTCTTTGGTTATTAGTAGGAAAGCCTCAAAATTGACTAAGTAAACTAGCATAAAATGAGCAAAAATGAACTAAGAAGAGCAAGCTAAAGAGCTTGTCTCCTTAGGGTCTTTTTCTGTTGTTTTAAAACAACAATATAAAGGCACTCTAATTGCCAAATATGGAATTAAAATCTTTAAGAAAAGAACTACCCTTTAACTTATAAATTTTTTGAAAGAAAGCATGCTAAAAGGAGACTTTTCCTATGCTAGATCTAATCAATTAGATGAAACTTGAAAGTACAAACTTAGATCTAGTTTATCTTATGCATGTAGAATTAGATATTCAGAATTTTAAATAAGGATAGATCTAAGCTACTTGCATTTCCAACAAAGTAACCAAAATTTTAAATTTTCTTTGAGAAAGAGAGAAGGGAGAAAATTGTAGCCTTGGAACCCTTGGACAATGGAGTCTTTAGATGAGCTAAGCAGGGACCGAGTCTTTAGATCCTTGAAGTTGTGAAGAGACAAGCAAGTTTCATTACCACTCCAAGCTATGAGAACCTGTAAGCTTTAAAATCTTGAAAATAAATTTGTTGGAAAAAAATGGTGTCACCTACACAAGAAACTTGAAGAGTACGTTAGTTAACCAAAACATGCATAAACATCAAAATCTCTAAATATAAATGAATAGTAGGATTAACAGAAAGCTAGATAAATCCCATCCTACAAGATGATAGCATCCATTGAAAGGCCAAGATAACAAATCTAAAGAAGAAATTAGGCAAATATTACCTCATAGATTAAGCACAAATTGACATCAAGTATCCACACACATGCATAACACACCTTCTTGACCTCCAAATTCTCTTTATTCCAAATGAAAAGTATTGCAATAGTATAATTACAAGCAGCAATCCCCAAACTCCAACTAACTCACAATGGGAGAGAATGCTTGTATATATAGCACAAGAGGCAAATGCCAAAGGGAGGAGGGCGCACCAAGTGTAGAAGGAGGGTGCACCAAGTGTGGGGAGATGGGAGCCAAGTGGTGAGGTATGGGCTGCCACCTCTCCCGCATGCCCAAACCATGCCAAGTGTGCAGAAAATGGAAGAGTAGAGGGGTGCCACCTCTCAAGAGGTAGGCTGCCCTCTTTAGAATTCGCCACCTCTCCAAGAGGGGCGCACCTCCTTTAGAACACATGCCAAAAATCAATTATCCACATGCCCACTTTATTGCTTTGACCAATGAGAGTTGTCTTCTAGCTGCCACATAGCCTTTTGATGATTTATTTCATCTCCAACATGTCCCCACATGTTTCCTTAATTTTTGCCCTTGCTGCTTTTTTATGATTTTATTTGACTTTTTTGGGTTTTTTGGAGTAAAATTAATTTTTAAGTGATTAAAATCACTATTTTTACTCAACCAAGTGGGTACTTAGGTAATATGGGTGCTCTGGTTCCAAAAATAAGCACCTCCATAGCATATTAAGTCCCCTAGTACCACTTTTTTAATACATCTTTATTTTTTAATTAAAAATTGCCGATTTCTGGCAATTTTTTAATTAACTGAAAAAATTAAAAAATCCTAAGGGGGACTTAGTACATTTCCATAAGACTCTAGGAGAATGTTTAGCATGGTAATATACATTAGAAACTAGGCTTAGATCCATGTTCAAGCCTAACCATGGGCATATACTCCAACTCTGGAGGAATTGAGTGAAAAAACTCATAAATTATAAATTGCCTGAAAATGGCAAAATATAATTAGTAAGTGAAAAAACACTCCAGAGTATAACTCATGCTTAGGACTTAAGGTGGCTACAAAATTTTACAAGTTTATCATGCAACATCTCTTATTACAATTTTTCATGGAAATGTAAAGAAAAAAAAGGTTGGTCTTAATGACCGACTGAACTTCTGAACTCTGAATTTTGAACATGAAAATGTTCAATCTTTGGTGGCTCGCTAGAAATCCATCCTAGTGCAACTTGGTGGATAACAGTATCAATGTCAAGTGCAATATGTGGTGCTAGTAAGCAAGAATCAAAGATATTTCTAGAGGAGGAGTCTAAGGGCATGCTAGTGGAGTGGGTAGCTTAGGTAGGAAGTCAATAGGAGAACTAAAGTGGAGGTTATCCCAAGGACCATTAAAATAAAGTATAGCATCAAATAATTTTTCATCGTCATCAAAATTCATGGTTAATGAGGCAAGAGAACTTTCACACATGGGAAAAGAGAGTGGATTTGTGGCTCCCAAGTGTGAAGCTACAATATCAATTTGCAAGTCTAAGTTTTTCAAAGGATTCAAAGAATCATACTCTATCATTGGAGGTTGTGCAAATGGTGGTAGTGGTCACATAACGAATTTTTGATTTAGATCATGATCCAACCAAATAGTAGGGATAACTTGTGAATAAGCTACTAAAGGTGAGACATTGTCTTGAGTAACATGTAGTTGAGAACTACAACATGTGATTGGATAATTGGTGGATCACCGTTTAGGCCCAAAATGGACACGTTTTGATGAAATTTAGGCGCAATCCCTAGCGTTTTTTTCTCCCACAAAGGCACCCATAATTGATTACATTTAGGAGATAAATCGACGCTAAAGTAGGCGTAGCTAGTGCCCACTTTAGCGCCGACTGATATGTAAAACCTAAAAAACCAATATACCTGCGGGCAAGGGGACGAAAATAACATTTTGGAGGGGAAGAATTACAAAAACAGGATTTTGGAGTTTTCTATGGTGAATGGAGAATGAGGGTGATCGTCCAAGTGAATTTCTTGCTACATTTCGACTCCAACACGATTTGGGTGTTTCTTAGGGAAACTCCAACACGATTTGAGTGTTTTCCAGGGCGAATGGAGATAGAGCACGACAATCCAAGTGAATTTCTTCCTGCATTTAAACTCCAACATGATTTGGTTGTTTCTTAGGGTGATTCCAACATGATTTGGGTGTTTCTTAGGGCGAGAGGAGATAGTCTGCGACCAAACCAACTCAATTTCAAACTACAATTGGACTGCAGTACGATTTGGGTGTTTCCTAGGGCGAAGGGAGATTGGGTGTGACCATACCAACTAATTTTCAAACTAGACTTGGACTCCAACACGATTTGGGTGTTTCCTAGGGTGAACGGAGATAGGGTGAGACCAGAGCACGATTTGGGGGTTTCCTAAGGGAGAACTGAGATTTTTAGTTAAAACAATTATCAAATTTCACAATTCAAACTCTTTACATATAAATTTCCTCATGTGCCATGTTTTGACAAGAGGACAAATATGGTCGGCATCCAACAAATTTTGAAAAAAAAAATGTTACAAAATAAAAAGTGGGCCGACTTTGTAATATGGATGGAGAACGAGGTATCAATAGTACTGAAGGATCCCTTGCCTTTTTTCCCCTAGTTTTTGTCAATGGATCCTTGTTTGGCAATCCTTGTCCTTTATTTTCTTTGAATATTATGAACTTGTGGAATGTTCCTTGTAATTTATGGAGTTTGGAAATACTAACCCTTGTTTTTTGGCTCCTGATAAGAAACATAGTTTTCCTAGCATGGATTTTCCCTTTTCATTTAATTTATTTATATTTTCCTACTATTTGGATAAGATGGATTCTCATCCAACATTCATAGGGCCTTCTTTCCCTTGGACCTTCTCTAACATAGTTGTTTTTCACTAATAGATGAGTGATAACTTAATCATCAATCTTACAAAGTGAACACATGTCAGGCCCTTGGTTACTTCTCCTTTGCAAACGATCTCAAAGAAGTAACTTGTCTCTCAACACCAGCCACATATAAACACGTGTCTTCATAGGAGCTCTAATATTCCAAAGGGGCTTCCACCACAATGATTTTGTCTTGTTCTGCATTACAAAACATAGTTTTGTACCATAACTTTGCAATCTATTATCTTAGAATAGGATTCTTGGACCAAACCAATACCATTGCATACCATTGCATGGCAAAGGTATGCATTCGCAATGATATGCATATCAATGACATACCAATACCAATATCAATACCATACTATACCATGCCAATACCAATACCAATACCATACCATACCAATACCAATACCATACCATACCAATAACAATACCAATACCATACCAATAGCAATACCATGCCATACCAATATCAATACAAATCACCAATACCAATACCAATACCATACCAATACCATTGCATGGCAATGATATGCATACCAATACCATACCAATACCATTTCATGGCAATGGTATGCATTGGCAATGATATGCATACCAATACCATTAAATCCCATTGCATGGAAATGGTATGCATTGGCAATGATATGTATACCAATACCATACCGATACCAATACCAATGGGATACCAACACCAATACCATACCAATACCAAAACCATACCAATACCATACCATACCAATACCAATACCAATACCATTCCATACCAATACCATACAAATACTATACCAATACCAAAACCAATACCAATATGCATTGCAAATACCCTTATGCCTTGCCAATACCAATACCATAACAATACCATTGCATACCATTGCACAAAATTGGTATTCATTTGCAATGATATGCATACCAATACCAATACCAATACCAATATGCCTTGCAAATAACAATACCAACACCATTGCATACCAATACGGCTAATACCATTGCATACCAATATTAATATCAATATCAATACCATACCATACCATACCAATACCAATACTATACCATACCAATAACATACCAATACCAATATCATACCAATAACAATACCAATACCATACCATTGCATACCATTGCATGGCAATGATATGCATGCCAATACCATACCAATACCAATACCAATACCATACCGTACCAATACCAATACCATACCAATACCAATATGCATTGCCAATACCAATACCAATATGCATTACCAATACCAATACCAATACCAAAACCAAAACCAATACCAATATGCATTGCTAATACCCTTATTCCTCGCCAATACCAATACCAATACCAATAATGATACCATACCATACCATACCAATACCAATACTAATACAATACCAATACCATACCATACCATACCATACCAATACCAAAACCATATGAATATTATACCATACCAATACCATTCCATACCAATACCATACGAATCTATACCAATACCAATACCATAACAATACCATTGCATACCATTGCATGGAAATGGTATGCATTGCAATGATATGCATACCAATACCATACCAAAACCAATACCAATATGCCTTGTCGATACCAATACCAATACCATTGCATACCAATACGGCCAATACCATTGCATACCAATACCATACCATACCATACCATACCAATACCAATACCAATACCAATATCATACCATCGCATACCAATAACAATACCAATACCAATACCAATACCATACCATTGCATACCAATAACAATACCAATACCATACCATTGCATACCAATACCGTACCATTGCATACCAATACCAGTACCATTGCATACCATTGCATGGCAATGGTATGCATTGGCATTGGTGTGCATTGGCAATGATATGCATACCAATACCGATATGAATACCAATACCAATACCATACCAATACTATACCATACCAACACCATACCAATTCCAATATGCATTGCCAATACCAATACCAATATGCATTACCAATACCAATACCAATACCAATATGCATTGCCAATACCCTTATGCCTTGCCAATACTAATACCAATACCATTGCATACCAATACAATACCAGTACCCTACCATACCATACCAATACCAAAACCATACAAATACTATACCATACCAATACCAATACCATTCCATATCAATACCATACCATATCAATAACATACCAATACCATACTAATACTATGCCAATACCAATACCAATACCAATACCAAAACCAATACCAATATGCATTGTCAATACCCTTATGCCTTGCCAATATCAATACCAATACCATTGCACGGCAATGGTATGCTTTGGAAATGATATGCATACCAATACCATACCAATACCAATACTGTACCAATACCATACCAAAACCAATACCAGTATGCCCTGCCAATATCAATACCAATGCCATTTCCAATACCATTGCATACCATACCAATACCATATCATACCATACCAATACCATACCATTGCATACCAATAACAATACCAATACCATACCAATACCGTACCATTACATACAAATACCAATACCATTGCATGGCAATGGTATGCATTGGCAATGACATGCATACCAATACCAATACCATATCAATACCAATACCATACAAATACTATACCATACCAATACCAGTATGCATTGCCAATACCAATACCAATACCAATACCAAAACCAATAACAATATGCATTGCCAATACCATTATGCCTTGCCAATACCAATACCAATACCATTGCATACCAATACTACCATTACCATTGCATACAAAAACCAATACCATTGCATACCAATACTGCCATAGAATGATAGCGTAGGAGCCACAATAGCTGAAACCTGGTGCTCTGGAGCCAATACAACTAACGATTCATGCATCTGAGTCTCAGTTTGAGTTTTATCGATATTTGCAACTCGCTTCCTCAAGCCATTCAAGGACATGTGGCCAATTTGGTTCAAGGGCATAAAATCCAAATTGAGCAGCATAATAGAGTTTTGTAAGATCTCGCAAAATTATTTGGCCAAGGCCCATGCGACTACACTAGAAACAAACGCTCGACAAAGTGTTCTTGAAAATCGACCTCATCTTCAAAAATTGCACTATGCCTCATTGACCAAAACCCTAGTGCCGAAGATACTCCAACAACTGTTTTTTCGGATGACGAAATGATAGCGTAGGTGCCCCAGTAGCTGATACACAATGTTCTGAATACAATTCAACTAACGGTTCATGCATCTGAGTCCTAGTTTGAGTTTTATCGTGAGTTGCAACTCACCTCATCAAGCCATTTAGGGACATGTGGTCAATTTGGTACGGGGGCATAAAATCCAAACTGAGTAGCATAACAAACTTTTGTAAGATCTGGCAAGTCTGTTTGTCCAAGTCCCACGTGACTACACTAGCCAAAAAGACCCAACACAGTGTTCTTGAAAATCGACCTCTTCAGAAATTGCACTATGCCTCATTGACCAAAACCCTAGTGTTGGACATACTCCAACAAATTGTTTTCCTGTAGATGAAATGATAGCGTAGGAGCCCCAATAGTTGAAACAAGGTGCTCCAGATCCAATGCAACCGACGGTTCATGCATCCGAGTCATGTTATGAGTTTTATCGATAGTTGCAACTCGTCTCCTCAAGCCATTGAAGGAAATGTGGCCAATTTGGTCTAGGGGCATAAAATCCAAACTGAGTAGCATAACATAGTTCTGTAAGCTCCCACAAGTCTGTTTGGACAAGGTAAATCCAACTACACTAGCCAAAAATTCCTGACATAGTGTTCTTGAAAATCAACATCATCTTAGGAAATTGCACTATGCCTCATTGACCAAAACCCTAATGTCGGAGATACTCCAACAAATAGTTTTGCAGTAAACGGAATGATAGCGTAGGGGCCCCAGTAGTTGAAACTCGGTGCTCTGAATCCAATGCAACTAACGGTTTGTGCATCTGAGTCTCGGTTTGAGTTTTATCGCGAGTTGCAACTTGCCCCGTCAATCCATTCAGGGATATGTGGCCAATTTGGTCTGAGGGCATAAACTCCAAATTGAGTAGCATAACAGACTTCTGTAAGCTCCCGCAACTCTGTTTAGCAACCTTAAACCACTCTACTTCTTTAGCCACCTAAATTCATGCCAGTTTTATCGATATTTTCTACTCACCTCAATCCATTCAAGGACATGTGGCCAATTTGGTCTGGGGGCATAAAATTCAAACTGAGCAGCCTAACGGAATTTCGTAAGCTCCCGCAAGACTGTTTGGACAAGTCCCATGCGAATACACTAGTCAAAAATACCTGACACAATGTTCTTGAAAATTGACCTCCTCTTCAGAAATTGCACTATGCCTCATTGACCAAAACCCTAGTGTTGGAGATACTCCAACAAATGGTTTTTCGGTCATCGAAATGATAACGTAAGAGCCCCAATAGATGAAACCCGGTGCTCCGGATCCAATGCAACTGACGATTTTTGCATCTGATTCCCGGTTTGAGTTTTATCGATAGTTGCAACTCGCCTCCTAAATCCATTCAAGGACATGTGGCCAATTTGGTCCAGGGGTATAAAATTCAAACCGAGCAGCAGAATGGAGTTCCGTAAGCTCCCGCAAGAATGTTTTGGCAAGGCCCATGTGGCTATACAAGAAAAAAATGCTCGACAGAGTGTTCTTGAAAATCAACCTCATCTTCAAAAATTGCACTATGCCTCATTGACCAAAACCCTAGTGTCGAAGATAATCCAACAAATTGTTTTCTAGTCGACATAATAATAGCATAGGGGCTCCACTAGCGGAAATCCGATGCTTTGGATCCAATGCAACCGATGGTTCATGCATCTAAGTCTCGATTTAAGTTTTATTGCGAGTAGAAACTGGCCTACTCAAGCCATTCAGGAGCATGTGGCCAATTTGGTTTGGGGGCATAAAATACAAACCGAGCATCATAACGGTCTTCCGTAAGCTCCCGCAAGTTTGTTTGGCCAAGGCCCACGTGACTACAATAGCCAAAAAGACCCGACACAGTGTTCTTGAAAATTGACCTCCTCTTCAAAAATTGCACTATGCCTCATTGACCAAAACCCTAGTGTTGGAGATACTCCAAAAAATTGTTTTCCAATCAACGGAATGATCGAGTAGGATCCCTAGTAGTTGAAACCAGGTGCTTTGGATAAAATGCAACTGACGGTCTGTGCATACGAGTCTCGGTTTGAGTTTTATCGATAGTTTCAACTCATCTCCTCAAGTCATTCAAGGACATGTGGCCAATTTGGTATGGGGACATAAAAATTCCAATATGAGCAACATAACATAGTTTCGTAAGCTCCCACAAGTCTTTTTGGACAAGGTCCATGCAACTACACTACCCAAAAATGCCCGACATAGTGTTCTTGAAAATCGACCTCATCTTCAGAAATTTCACTATGCCTCATTGATCAAAACCCTAGTGTCAGAGATACTCCAACATATGTTTTTCCAGTTGACAGAATGATAGTGTAGGGGCCTCACTCGCTAAAACCTGGTGCTCCAAATCCAATGCAATTGATGGTTCGTGCATTCGAGTCTCGACTTGATTTTTATCACGAGTTGCAACTCACCCCCTTAAGCCATCCAAGGACATGTGGCCAATTTGGCTCGGGGGCATAAAATCATAGCGGACTTTCGTAAGCTCTCGCAAATCTATTTAGCCACCTTACACCACTCTAATTCTTTAGCCACCTAAATTCATGCCTTTTTTATCGATAGTTGCCACTCACCTCCTCAATCCATTCAAGGACATGTGGCCAATTTGATCTGGGGGCATAAAATCCAAACCGAGCAGCATAATGGAGTTTTGTAAGCTCCTGCAAGTCTATTTGGTCAAATCCCATGCGAATACACTAGCAAAAAATACCCAACACAATGTTCTTGAAAATCGACCTCCTCTTCAGAAATTGCACTATGCCTCATTGAAAAAAACCCTAGTGTTGGAGATACTCCAACAAATGGTTTTTCGGTCGACAGAATGATAGCATAGGAACCCTAATAGTTGAAACCCAGTCCTCTGGATCCAACGCAACTGACGGTTTGTGCATTTGAGTCCTAGTTTGAGTTTTATCGATAGTTGCAACTCACATCCTCAAGCCATTCAAGGACATGTGGCCAATTTCGTCTGGGGGCATAAAATCTAAACCGAGTAGCATAATGGAGTTATGTAAGCTCCCACAAGTCTATTTGGCCAAGTCCTATGCGACTACACTAGAAAAAAATGCCCGACAAAGTGTTCTTGAAAATCGACCTCATCTTCAGAAATTGCATTATGCCTCATTGACCAAAACCCTAGTGCCGGAGATACTCCAACAAATGGTTTTTTCGGTAGACAAAATGATAGCATAGGGGCTCCAGTAGATGAAACCCGGTGCTCTGAATCCAATTCAACTAACAGTTCGTGAATCCGAGTTTCAGTTTGAGTTTTATCGCGAGTTGCAACTCACCTCCTCAAGCCATTCAGGGACATGTGGCCAATTTGGTTCAGGGGCATAAAACCCAAACCGAGCATCATAACGGACTTTCGTAAGCTCCCACAAGTCTATTTATCCATCTTACACCACTCTACTTCGTTAGCCACCTAAATGCATGAATAAAATCATGTTTCATGGCTACAACCATCTATGATACTCTTTATTGAATTTACGGTCTTTATTATGTGTGATGCAACTCAAATTTCTTTGTATGTTGAGTATGTACCAACGTACTCCATCAAAATAAAGGGACCAACAATCTCGTTCCACAATTGTTGACTCACCCTTGAGTCAATTTTGTCTTGTTTCCCCAAATGAAGTGCCCAACTATGTGATAAACATTGAGATAAACATATCCCGGCCCATGAACCGACACCTAATCATGCACTTTACCAACACATATGATAGGTAAACTGAAAATAGGTTTGACCCACCATAAGAAACAATGAATAGGTTGTTTATATGTACATATTAGACCTAGTTTGGAGAGTTTAAGTTCCTCAGATTGTTATTTCCAACAGGAGATACTGAGAGTCTTATTAATATTTCTTCATCATGAATCTATGTTATTGTTTTTATCTACGTTGAGCACCTAGGGTTGTTGATGTTACTACCCATTTTTCTAATGGTTGTAGCACCACTACCAAGTGTAACAACATTTCATCCCTACAAGATAGTTTCCTAGTTCCTTGATAGATGTCGCAACATTGAGCATATTGTAAGTATTTCATGATGGTTCTCCCATAAAATTTTAAGTAACTTATGATCCATGATGCAACATCAAAGGATTCCATATACCATGAGCTTGTACAAATAACCTATTTATCTAATAGTTGGTCACACAGAAAACCAATTGTTTCTTCTATGTTGTCAAGTACCCTTGTGGCACAACACCTATGGTGAGAAAAATAATTATGTCATCCAAATAATTTGGTACTATGTCATGTCACCAAACATGTGCTATGTCACATGTTCTCAAAGTTGAGACCCTGTGAGATAAACCCATTGCCTTATATCTTGACTACCAAGGACATTTGGCAGGAAGTGTAGACTTGGTGCAATATCAACACCATCAACACATACATAGATGACTTCTTCCTCTTTCTAAAGAAAAAGCAAAGTGAAGACAATGATGAATTCCAAAGGGTTCTCATCATGGTCCATGACCCACTACTCCTTCTAACCTTTACTACACAAAAGAAACACAAATGTTGCATTGCTTCAAACTGAGAAAAAACCTAGTTCTCAAAATCGATGAAAAAAACAACTTCCGATGGATTGAACCCGAGAGTTAGGGGTTCTCTACCTAAAATCCTATGAAGGGAATCCAACGGAGACAATGATTCCTCAATCCAAATCTCGGTATTTGTTATATGCCCAGTTGAAAATCGCATCCCAAACCATTTTGGAGATTCTTGGCCAATTCCTCCTCATGGCATAAAAGCCTAACGAAGCAAAATTTTTGAGTTCCGTGAGATGATGCAAGTTTGTTTAGGCATGGACTAGGTGACCCCATTATCCATCCACTCACGAGGGATAGTTTCATAAATTAGACCTTGTTGACCACCTATTCAACTAGGGGGTCAAATCCATGTACCATGAAGATATGCATCATCATGTGCTACCAAGTCAGAGACTATTTGGTTCTACAAGGCATTTTTGGCCTCCAATGCATATTTTTGTAATTGGAATTTCCACACCCCTGCATGGGTTAATAATGTAATGGGTCTGCATGGATCATAGTTAGGTCGGTTATCTTAGGATTTCTTCATTAGGAGAGTTCCTTTCATTGAGTGATTTTTATCCTCAGGTTATTAATTTGTCTTTTCAAGCCTTATTAATCTCCTTTGAGTTTTTCACTCCCACAAATAATTCTTCCAAAGTGGTGAAAGAAATTCTAATGGATTCATCCTCTGGTAGCTAGTGTTTAGGAACGATGTAAATGACCATGTAAGATATATCAAAAAGTTTTGCGGAATTCCATTGAGTCTAGATAGTTTTTTTTTTAATTAATTAAAATTGCCTAAGGTTGGGTAATTTAATTAATTATTTTTTGATAAATATTGTAAAACTAGGTCCTTGGGCTTTTTCTAGGGGTATTTGTGCTAAAAAAAATGGAATGAGACCCCCTACACCCTTGGACCAAGTTTCAGCTCAGTCAGACAACTTTTGCTAGGTGTTTGTCCACCAAGAGTCTCAGTCAGTCAAAACAACAATTTTAATTGATAAGTCATGACATAGGAAAAATGTCATTTTTGTAATTTTTGAGCAAATGGATGAAAGTAAAGGTGGAAAGTGATGATAAAGACATTTCCTAACCTACCCAACCCATTTCCTAACCATTTCTCACCCCCTAAACACATTACCCACTCAAACCAATTCGCCCCCTAGGGGGATTTGCGCCCCTCCTCATGTGGAAACATTAGAAAGTGCATTTTGATGAGTTGTGGGCCCCTCCATCTAGTGGTTCACCCTTGATAGCCTTCCACCTCACCCAATATCCATGTCCCACACCCTCCACCTCCCCTCCACCTCATCAATCCTCACCCAAACCCTAGATTTGCACCCTCTCCTTGGGATTCTCACTCATGCTTGGTGATGGACACTTGGCAATGATACAAGAGGGGTCACTTTGTCTCTCAAGGTATAAATAGAACCCCTCCCTCACTCATTTCTCACCTTCTCTTGAGCTATTGTTATGCTACCCAATTTTTGCCTCATCCCTCTCTCATCTTTCATCTTGCTTTCATTCCTTCTTGCTCCATTTTGGAGAGGAGCTTGGAGCAATTAGTTGTTACAACCTCCTCATTTGGTTAATGAGAAAGAGCTTTGGAGGATCTTGTGTTCTTGAGATTTTGTCTTGGTGCACATGCATTGGAGGTGATCGTGTTCCTTGTATTTTTCATATTTGAGATCTAGAGTTAATATCTAAAACAAATTAGTTTGTTTGGATAAATCATACAATAGTGTAGTTGTAGATCTATTTGTATAGGATAGTGGGTAGTGAAAATTAGTTTGTATTACTTGTTTGTATTATCAACTATTGCTCTCATCTCACTTTGGGTTTCACAAGTTGCAGGTTGCTTCATTGGTTTGTAAGGTTGGCTTCAAGTTGGAAGCTCTCCTTCATAACCTAACTCAAACTCCTCTCTTTCTTCTTTCTTAGATCTATTTTTTGTTCATTTC
Source organism: Picea engelmannii (assembly GCA_009831015.1). NCBI lineage: Eukaryota > Viridiplantae > Streptophyta > Pinopsida > Pinales > Pinaceae > Picea > Picea engelmannii. Next base: position 275,370 of record ML777214.1, on the reverse strand, counting down.
ATATCATATTTGGTTTGCTAACACTCTTAGATAGGTCAAAAAATCAATAGTATTTTCTGAAATTTATATGTAGGAAATTTCTATTGAAAAACAAAAATTTTCTTAACTTTTCTGTGTTTTGCATCATTTCCAGCAAGCAATAGCTTGTTGGTTTTTGCAGGTTCTTACCAGGTCAAGGGGTTATGTTGCACATTTTCAGTCACAAAACACGCAAACAACTCTTCTTTTGGTTGGGTAACAATTCTCAACCTCTTTCTTATCATTCTAGCATTGTAGCAAGCCCTTGGGAGTCCCTTGAGGCTTGCATTCTTGTATTTAATTTTCTGTTCTTGTAAAGTTTTTTAGTGCCTACATCTTGGGTGAGAGTTTGGCAAAGTCACCCCCAAAAATCGTAAGGCTAGGTTGTATATTTAATTTTCTGCATAGTCTTTTACTTTTTCTTTGCCCCACTTGTCATTAGGACAAGGTTGTGTGGATAGGAGTGATTTAGTTTAGCCTATTTCATTTCCAACCCCCTTTGGCACAAAATAGGAAGGCTTTCCTCCACCTTGTGCCATTGTGAGTGGTTTGTATTTCTTGTTCTTTCATTTCAAGTTTTTCTTTCCTTGTTGCCTACACCTTGGATGAGAAGTTGGCAAATCCAACCCCCAATATAGTATGGCTAGTTTGGTTGTTTAGTTTCTATGTTGTGCTTAATGGGTTAAAATCATCTAGAAGTAGATCTCACACAACTAAACACTATCTTAAGCCCATGGAGGCATAGATTTAGATCTCATGCTTTAAAATCTCTTTTATTTGCAAGTTTTACTTTCCAAGCATTTATCTTATTGAAAATGGTCATGGGCAAATGCTGATGGTTTAAGGCAACTGAATCTCTTTATTTTGCAAGCTATTGTGGGTTTCCTTTACATGTGTTTCAAGTAATATCTTATGGTTTAATCAATTCATTTTCTTGCAAGTTTAACATTTCGGTTTTGGCATTATTTCACACATTTTGGGCAAGTAAATTTTACTTTTTCACACCCAAACACTAAAATTAACTTAGTTCATATGAATAATAATGAACTAGACTTAATAGGACACCTCTATTGACAGAACTTCTACCATTTAAACGAGGACTAGAGGAAGCAACGGAAGGTGCTAGGCTGGGGACGGTCTCACGACGCGCGATGTCCTTTCCGAGAGTACTTTTTTCCCTTGGGCTGACCTGTGGAGCTAGGGTAGGCCTTGTTGCCATACTTATTGAGCACTCGGTAGTTACTTGGTACAAGTGGGGGGAGTATTGGGTTGACACTTAGCTAGGATTCACTCTTCACTAAAAATAACTTAATCAATCCTTAATCCACTTCAACTTTGGGCCTCAATTTGTTATATCTTTATGGTATACATCTACACTTGCAAGAACTTCATTTCACATTTACATTTCATGGAATCTTATCTTATGGTTGTGGATTAATCAATAAGCAGTCACTAGTTGTGTTTTTGGACTTTTCCTTTCAAGCATTTCGTTTTCAGTATTTTGGTGTTTATCTCTTGGGTGTGATCCTTCAAGAAGTTGCGCATCCACCTGGAGGCACTCTCTTGATTGGGTCTTGAGTGAATTGTGTCTTTTATGCCATTGATAAGCAGTTTAATAGAGTAAGTTCTATTGTGAGCATATTTGGCTTGTTGTGTTGATGGTTTCTTCATCTTGAGTATCTTTAATTGCCTACACATACAAGAAATTTGTTATTTAACATCTTTGTATCCATTGTATCTTTTGTTTAGTATAACTTTATTGTAATCCTTAGACATTCTTTATTGCACCTTTGTATCTAGTTTGTATCTAATTGTGATCTTTGTAATCATTGTAAATCTTGTGTAATCAACCTCCCTTGAATCTAGTGGACCCCATTTCCCAATCCTAGGCACTAGTCTTAGTTGTCCTAGGGAAAGGTTTGATTGTCATATTGAATCATTGCATCTTGCATTGTTGTCTTTGCAACTCGCCTCCTAAGGCCATTCAGGGATATGTGGCCAATTTGGTTTGGGGGCATAAAATCCAAACTGAGTAGCATAATGGAGTTTTGTAAGCTCCTGGAAGCTTGTTTAGCAAGCTTAAACCACTATACTTCTTTAGCCACCTAAATTCATGGCATTTTTATCGATATTTGTCACTCACCTCCTCAATACATTCAAGGAAATGTGGCCAATTTGGTCTGGGGGCATAAAATCCAAACCGAGCAGCATAACAGAGTTCAGTAAGCTCTGACAAGTTTGTTTGGCCAAGGCCCATGCGAATACACTAGTCAAAAATACCCAACACAGTGTTCTTGAAAATTGACCTCCTCTTCAGAAATTACACTATGCCTCATTAACCAAAACCCTAGTGTTGGAGATACTCCAACAAATGGTTTTTCATCGATAGAATGATAGCGTAGGAGCCGTAATAGATGAAACCTAGTGCTCTAGAGCCAATACAACTAACGATTCATGCATCTAAGTCTCGGTTTGAGTTTTATCGATATTTGCAACTCGCCTCCTCAAGCCATTCAAGGACATGTGGCCAATTTGGTTTGAGGGCATAAAATCCAAACCGAGCAGCATAATAGAGTTTTGTAAGCTCCCACAAGTCTATTTGGCCAAGGCCCATGCGACTACACTAGAAACAAATGCCCGACAGAGTGTTCTTGAAAATCGACCTCATCTTCAAAAATTGCACTGTGCCTCATTGACCAAAACCCTAGCGCCGAAGATACTCCAACAAATGTTTTTTCGGACGACGGAAAGATAGCATAGGTGCCCCACTAGCTGAAACTCAATGCTCTGAATACAATGCAACTAATGGTTTGTGTATCTGAGTCCTAGTTTGATTTTTATCGTGAATTGCAACTCACCTCATCAAGTCATTTAGGGACATGTGGTCAATTTGGTCCAGGGGCATAAAATACAAACTAAGTAGCATAACAAACTTTCGTAAGCTCCAGCAAGTTTGTTTCTCCAAGTCCCACGTGACTACACTAGCCAAAAATACCCAACACAGTGTTCTTGAAAATCGACCTCTTCAGAAATTGCACTATGCCTCATTGACCAAAACCCTAGCATTGGACATACTCCAATAAATTGTTTTCCTGTAGACGGAATGATAGCATAGGAGCCCCAATAGTTGAATCTAGGTGCTCCAGATCCAATGCAACTGGTGGTTCGTGCATCCGAGTCATGTTATGAGTTTTATCGATAGTTGCAACTCGTCTCCTCAAGCCACTGAAGGAAATGTGGCCAATTTGGTCTAGGGGCATAAAATCCAAACCGAGTAGCATAACATAGTTCCATAAGCTCCCACAAGTCTATTTGGACAAGGTAAATCCAACTACACTAGCCAAAAATTCCCAACATAGTGTTCTTGAAAATCAACATCATCTTAGGAAATTGCACTATGCCTCATTGACCAAAACCCTAATGTCGGAGATACTCCAACAAATGGTTTTTCAGTGAATGGAATGATAGCGTAGGGGCCCCAGTAGTTGAAACCTGGTGCTCTGAATCCAATGCAACTAACGGTTTGTGCATCTGATTCTGGGTTTGAGTTTTATCACGAGTTGCAACTCGCTTTCTAAGGCCATTCAGGGATATGTAGCCAATTTGGTTTGGGGGCATAAAATCCAAACTGAGTAGCATAATGGAGTTTTGTAAGCTCCTACAAGCCCGTTTAGCAACCTTAAACCACTCTACTTATTTAGCCACCTAAATTCATGCCATTTTTATCGATACTTGTCACTCGCCTCCTCAATACGTTCAAGGAAATGTGGCCAATTTGGTCTGAGGGCATAAAATCCAAACCGAGCAGCATAATGGAGTTCAGTAAGCTCTGACAATTTTGTTTGGTCAAGGCCCATGTGAATACACTAGTCAAAAATACCCAACATAATGTTCCTGAAAATCGACCTCCTCTTCAAAAATTACACTATGCCTCATTAACCAAAATCGTAGTGTTGGAGATACTCCAACAAATGGTTTTTCGTCGATAGTTTGATAGTGTAGGAGCCACAATAGCTGAAACCTGGTGCTTTGGAGCCAATACAACTGACGATTCATGCATCTGAGTCTCGGTTTGATTTTTATCGATATTTGCAACTCGCCTCCTCAAGCCATTCAAGGACATGTGGTCAATTTGGTTCGAGGGAATAAAATCCAAACCGAGCAGCATAATAGAGTTTTGTAAGCTCCCACAAGTCTATTTGGCCAAGGCCCATGCAACTACACTAGAAACAAATGCCCAACAGAGTATTCTTGAAAATCGACCTCATCTTCAAAAATTGCACTATGCCTCATTGACCAAAACCCTAGTGCCAAAGATACTCCAACAAATGTTTTTTCGGTCGACGGAATGATAGCGTAGGTGCCCCACTAGCTGAAACTCAATGCTCTAAATACAATACAACTAACGGTTCGTGCATTTGAGTCCTAGTTTGAGTTTTATCATGAGTTGCAACTCACCTCATCAAGCCATTTAAGGGCATGTGGTCAATTTGGTCCGAGGGCATAAAATCCAAACTAAGTAGCATAACAAACTTTCGTAAGCTCTGGCAAGTCTGTTTGTCCAATTCCCACATGACTACACTAGCCAAAAAGACCCAACATAGTGTTCTTGAAAATCGACCTCTTCAGAAATTGCACTATGCCTCATTGACCAAAACCCTAGCATTGGACATACTCCAACAAATTGTTTTCTTGTAGATGGAATGATAGCGTAGGAGCCCCAATAGTTGAAACTAGGGGCTCTAGATCCAATGCAACTGACGGTTCGTGCATCTGAGTCATGTTATGAGTTTTATCGATAGTTGCAACTCGTCTCCTCAAGCCATTGAAGGAAATGTGGCCAATTTGGCCTGGGGGCATAAAATCCAAACCGAGTAGCATAACATAGTTTCGTAAGCTCCCACAAGTCTGTTTGGACAAGGTAAATCCAACTACACTAGCCAAAAATTCCCGACATAGTGTTCTTGAAAATCAACATCATCTTAGGAAATTGCACTATGCCTCATTGACCAAAACCCTAATGTCGGAGATACTCCAACAAATGGTTTTTCAGTGAATGGAATGATAGCGTAGTGGCCCCAGTGGTTGAAACCCGGTGCTCTGAATCCAATGCAACTAACGGTTTGTGCATCTGAGTCTCGGTTTGAGTTTTATCATGAGTTGCAACTTGCCTCCTAAGGCCATTCAGGGATATGTGGCCAATTTGGTTTGGGGGCATAAAATCCAAACTGAGTAGCATAATGGAGTTTTGTAAGCTCCTACAAGCCTGTTTAGAAACCTTAAACCACTCTACTTATTTAGCCACCTAAATTCATGGAATTTTTATCGATATTTGTCACTCACCTCCTCAATACGTTCAAGGAAATGTGGCCAATTTGGTCTGGGGGCATAAAATCCAAACCAAGCAGCATAACGGAGTTCAATAAGCTTTGACAAGTTTGTTTGGCCAAGGCCCATGTGAATACACTAGTCAAAAATACCCAACACAGTGTTCTTGAAAATCGACCTCCTCTTCAGAAATTACACTATGCCTCATTAACCAAAACCCTAGTGTTGGAGATACTCCAACAAATAGTTTTTCGTCGATAGAATGATGGCATAGGAGCCGCAATAGCTGAAACCTGGTTCTCTGGAGCCAATACAACTGACAATTCGTGTTCTTGAAAATCAACATCATCTTAGGAAATTGCACTATGCCTCATTGACCAAAACCATAATGTCAGAGATACTCCAACAAATGGTTTTTTAGTGAACGGAATGATAGCGTAGGGGCACCAGTAGTTGAAACCCGATGCTCTGAATCCAATGCAACTAATGGTTTGTGCATCTGAGTCTCGGTTTGAGTTTTATCACAAGTTGCAACTCGCCTCCTTATTGTATCTTTTGTTTAGTATTACTTTATTGTAATCCTTAGACATTCTTTATTGTACCTTTGTATCTAGTTTGTATCTAATTGTGATCTTTGTAATCATTGTAAATCTTGTGTAATCAACCTCCCTTGAATCTAGTGGACCCCATTGCCCAATCTTAGGCACTAGTCTTAGTTGTCCTAAGGAAAGGTTTGATTGTCATATTGAATCGTTGCATCTTGCATTGTTGTCTTTGCATCATAGGCTAGATTTTCCCCCAACCTTATAACTAATTAAAAAAAACTCCTAGAAATTAACATTAATCTCATCTAGAAACTAGGGTCTACCCCCCTTGGCTTCCCTAGGAGTAAGCCTAGATGGAAGAGGTTCAAGTCAAAGTAATAGTGTGGGATTTGAACCTAGGCATTGTGCCTGCAAGGACACATTAAGTGAGCCAGACTTAGCTCATGTTTGCAAGTGTGTATAAGGACGACAACATTTTTGGCATTGTTGCTAGGGATAAGCCTTTTATCCTTGGTCTAAACGACTTAACTTATTTTTTAAGAACTAAAAAATAAACTTTAGTCCCCAATTTTTTTAACTTGCATTTGTTATTTTTGTTTTCTTTCTTTCCAAGTGGCGACTCCATTGAACAAATCTAACAAGTTTACTATAGGGAGAAATCCTTGTGGGATGCTTGAAAGTCTTGGAGACAAAGCACTCACTGATATTCAATTCTTGTTCAAACTTAATAAATTTAACTTTTGTTTTCCTTCTTGTTTTTGCTTTGTTTGATGTGCTTGTTTGTTTGATAAACTTGGTCATCTAGCGACTCCACTTTAAAATAATTTGACAAAGTATTCTTCAAGAAGGAACTCATGGCTTGTTTTGGCTTCATCCTTGAACATGAGAAATTTTTTGGATGAAGCTAGCATGTTTCCCTTCTTGTCGGATCCTTAGTAATATTTTGGGTCCCAGATATTTTCTTCTTCAATGAGCGAACTCACGAAACCTTTTGATTTTTCAGGAATATTTGGTTGTCCTAATAATATACCTGAAGATGTTGTTGACAATGTGCTTACTTTTTATAATGGTGGTGATGTTTGTGCTCATGTCAAGGGCTTCTGGCAATTAATTGATGATTGGTATGATCCACCTATTTATGAGAATGCTCTTATGAGATTGTTTTCCTGGAATATTTTGGAAGGTCAGGGACCTGCTTGTAATTGGTTTCTTATTCATGAGGATAATTCGATCAAGACCATATGGGACTTTCTACATGACTTTTTGGAAAGATTTGGGGATGATCGGGATGAAATTTACAATGAATTGGTTGATGATTTTATGGAAAAATGGAAGAGGAAAAATCCTCCAGATATAGAAATGATCAGTTCAGATATAGAGATAGATGATCCACCAGATCCCATTGAGGAGATTAAAGAAGTCATTTTGAACATGCAGTTTTCCCACAATGAACAGTTTATGGCCATGGAAGATCATGTGGAAATCATGGAAGTTGACTTTACAGAGACTTGTATTGAATATCCGGATCCTATGGAACTTAAGCTTCGCAGTGAAAAATATAAGGAAGTTCATAGGGAAATTCCAGATGAATCCATGGATGAGTTAGTCATTTATTTTGAGGAGGTAAGGGAATTTTAGTTTGAAAGTGTTGAATGTATAGATAATTCAAGTCCCCACCCTCCTCCCAAGGAACCAATCTTTTGAAGGATAACTTTGAAAACCTTGAGGAAAACAATATGAATTTTCCTGTGGTATGTTCATTTTCAACCTCTTAACCAAGAGATGAATTAATGCAGAATTATGGGGAAATGGAAGGAAATTTCATCTTATCAGTTTCATATCATTATGAGTATTGGTTGGCCCTCCACCTTGACAGTCATATGCAACAAAGTATTAAAATTTTACACGGCTTGTCAAACTCCCACGTTTGGTTGAATAGAGGAAGGAGCATGATTCTTGGCTGGTTATTCTCACAAAAAGTTCCAAGTTGATAAAACTTGGGAAGGGGTCTTCTGTGATTCATCTTGTACAAGGATGTTTCAGACAATTGTGGCTTCATTCCATCCATTGCATGGATGGTTGTAACGTATCTCTAACCCTTCTCTTTTATTTCAGTTTTGTATTATTTCATTCATTATGTCATTATGTACTTAGATTTATATTTGTACCATAGTTTCATTTTGTAATTAGAAATGTTGTACAATGATTGTTTCTTTATGTAATTTTTGTTTATAGCACTTCATTTTGATATATATGTATGTTTATGTTGGGTATTGGTGAGCACGTTGTTTTGTAGATGCTGGATTCTCGTATGCTCTCCTTCCCAAGTGTGAAGATCACACACACGTCCCCATGTGGAGCTAGATGTTGACCACCTATTCAACTAGGGGGTCAACTCCATGTACCATGAAGATATGCATCACCAGATGCTACCAAGTCAGAGACTATTTGGTTCTACAAGACATTTTTGGCTTCAAGGACATTTTTGTAATTGGAATTTTCACACCCCTGCATGGGTTAATAATGTAATGGGTATGCATGGATCATAGTTAGGTTGGTTATCCTAGGATTTATTCATTAGGATAGTTCCTTTCATTGAGTGTTTTTTATCCTCGGGTTATTAATTTGTCTTTTCAAGCCTTATTCATCTCCCTTGAGTTTTTCACTCCCACAAATAATTCCTCCAAAGTGGTGAAAGGCATTCTAATGCATTCATCCTCTGGTAGCTAGTGTTTATAAACGATGTAAATGACCATGTAAGACATCTCAAAAAGTTTCGCGGAATTCCATCGAGTCTAGATAGGTTTTTTTTAATTAATTAAAATTGCCTAAGGTTGGGTAATTTAATTAATTAATTTTAATTAATTTTTGATAAATGTTGTAAAAAATAGGTCCTTGGGATTTTGCTAGGGGCATTTGTGCTCAAAACAAATGGAATGAGACCCCCTACACCCTTGGACCAAGTTTCAGCTCAGTCGAACAACTTTTTCTAGGTGTTTTTCCACCAGGAGTCTCAGTCAGTCAAAACAACAATTTTAATTGTTAAGTCATGACATAGGAAAAATGCCATTTTTGTAATTTTTGAGAAAATGGATGAAAGTGAACGTCGAAAGTGATGAGAAATACATTTCCTAACCTACCCAACCCCTTTACAAACCATTTCTCACCCCCTAAACACATTACCCACACAAACCAATTCGCCCACTAGGGGGCTTTGCGCCCCTCCTCATGTGGAAACATTAAAAAGTGCATTTTGATGAGTTGTGCCCCCCCCCTCTAGTGGTGCGCCCTTTCTATCCTTCCATCTCACCCAATATCCATGTCCCACACCCTCCACCTCATCAATCCTCACCCAAACCCTAGATTTGTGCCCTCTCCTTGGGATTCTCATTCATGCTTGGTGGTGGACACTTGGAAATGATCCAAGAGGGGTCACTTTGCCTCTCAAGGTATAAATAAAACCCCTCCCTCACTCATTTCTCACCTTCTCTTGAGCTATTGTTATGCTATCCAATTTCTACCTCATCCCTCTCTCATCTTTCATCTTGCTTTCATTCCTTCTTGCTCCATTTTGGAGAGGAGCTTGGAGTAGTTAGTTGCTACAACCTCCTCATTTGGTTAATGAGAAAGAGATTTGGAGTATCTTGGTGTTCTTGAGATTTTTTCTTGGTGCACATGCATTGGAGGTGATCTTGTTCCTTGTATTTTTCATATTTGAGATCTAGAGTTAATATCTAAAACAAATTAGTTTGTTTGGATAGATCATACAATAATGTAGTTGTAGATCTATTTGTATAGGATAGTAGGTAGTGAAAAGTAGTTTGTATTACTTGTTTGTCTTATCAACTATTGCTCTCATCTCACTTTGGGTTTCACAAGTTGCAGGTTGCTTCATTGGTTTGTAAGGTTGGCTTCAAGTTGGAAGCTCTCCTTCATAAACTAACTCAAACTCCTCTCTTTCTTCTTTCTTAGATCTATTTTCTGTTCATTTCATATCAGATTTGGTTTTCTAACACTCTTAGATAGGTCAAAAAATCAATACTATTTTCTGAAATTTATATGTAGGAATTTTCTTAACTTTTTTGTGTGTTTTGCAGCATTTCCAGCAAGCAATAGCTTGTTGGTTTTTGCAAGTTCTTACCAAATCAAGGGGTTATGTTGTCCATTTTCAGTCACAAAACACACAAACAACCCTCATTTTGGTTTGGTAACAATTCTCAACCTCTCTCTTATCATTATAGCATTGTAGCAAGCCCTCAGGAGTCCCTTGAGGCTTGCATTCTTGTATTTAATTTTCTTTTCTTGTAAATCTTGTTAGTGCCTACATCTTGGGTGAGAGTTTGGCAAAGTCACCCCCCAAAATCGTAAGGCTAGGTTGTATATTTAATTTTTTGCATAGTATTTTACTTTTTCTTTGCTCCACTTGTCATTAAGACAAGGCTGTGTGGCTAGGAGTGATTTAGTTTAGCCTATTTCATTTCCAACCCCCTTTGGCACAAAATATGAAGGCTTGCCTCCACCTTGTGCCATTGTGAGTGGTTTGTATTTCTTGTTCTTTCGTTTCAAGTTTTGCTTTCCTTGTTGCCTACACCTTGGATGAGAAGTTGGCAAAGCCAACCCCCAATATAGTATGGCTATTTTGGTTGTTTAGTTTCTATGTTGTGCTTAATGGGTTTAAATCATCTAGAAGTATATATCACACAACTAAACACTATCTTAATCCCATGGAGGCATAGATTTAGATCTCATGCTTTAAAATCTCTTTTATTTGCAAGTTTTACTTTCCAAGCATTTATATTATTGCAAATGGTCATAGGCAAATGGTGATGGTTTAAGGAAATTGAATCTCTTTATCTTGCAAGCTATTGTGGGTTTCCTTTAAATGTGTTTCAAGTAATATCTTATGGTTTAAACACTTCATTTTCTTGCAAGTTTAACATTTCGGTTTTGGCATTATTTCACACATTTTGGGCAAGTAAACTTTACTTTTTCACACCCAAACACTAAAATTAACTTTGTTCATAGGATAATAATCAACTAGACTTAATAGGACACCTCTACTGACCCAACTTCTACCATTTAAACGAGGACTAGAGGAAGCAACAAATGGTGTTAGCCCAGGGAAGGTCTCACGACATGCAGCGTCCTTTCCAGGAGTACTCTTTTCCCTTGGGCTGACCTATGGAGATAGTGTAGGCCTTGTTGCCATACTTCTTGGGCATCCAGGAGTTACTTGGTACAAGCGGGGGGAGTATTGGGTTGACACTTAGCTAAGATTCTCTCTTCACTAAAAAAAACTTAATCAATCCTTAATCCACTTCAACTTTGGGCATCAATTTGTTATATCTTTGTGGTCTACATCTACACTTGCAAGCACTTCATTTCACATTTACATTTCATGCAAGCTTATCTTAGGTGTGATCCTTCAAGAAGTTGCGCATCCACCTGGAGGCACTCTCTTGACTGGGTCTTGAGTGAATTGTGTCTTTTATGCCATTGATAAGCAGTCCAATAGAGTAAGTGCTATTGTGAGCATGCTTGGCTTGTTGTGTTGATGGTTGTTTCATCTTGAGTATCTTTAATTGCCTGCACATACAAGTAATCTGTTAGTTAACATCTTTGTATCCATTGTATATTTTGTTTAGTATACCTTTGTTGTAATCCTTAAACATTCTTTATTGTACCTTTGTATCTAGTTTGTATCTAATTGTGATCTTTGTAATCATTGTAAATCTTGTGTAATCAACCTCCCTTGAATCTAGTGGACCCCATTGCCCAATCCTAGGAACTAGTCTTAGTTGTCCTAGGGAAAGGTTTGATTGTCATATTGAATCATTTCATCTTGCATTGTTTCCTTTGCATCATAGGCTATATTTTCCCCCAACCTTCTAACTAATTAAAACCAACTCCTAGAAATTAACGTTAATCTCATTTAGAAACTAGGGTCTACCCCCCTTGGCTTCCCTAGGAGTAAGCCTAGATGGAAGAGGTTCAAGTCAAAGTAACAGCGTGGGATTTGAACCTAGGCATTGCGCCTCCAAGGACACACTAAGTGAGCCAGACTTAGCTCACGTTTGCAAGTGTGTATAAGGACAACAACAGACCCCTTACTCGAAATGATGCATTGCGTCAAATTGAGAAAAACACTAGTTCTCTAAATCAATGAGTAAAGAAACTTATGAGGCATGGCACCCAAGAGTGAGGGATGCTTTAGCTGAAATCCTATCCCAGTAATCCATCAGATTTGACGGTTCCTATATCTGAGTCTCGGTTTTCGTTTTATGCCCAGTTGCAAGTCGTATCCCAAACCATTTTAGGGACTCTTGGCCAATTCTTCCTCGGGGCATGAAAACCTAACAGAGCAGCATTTTTGAGTTCCATGAGATGTTGCAAGCTTGTTTAGGCATGGACTATGTGACCACAATGTCCATCCGCTCCTGAGGCATGGTTTCATAAATTGGACCCCTAAATCCAAATGTTGCATTGCTTCTTACTGAGCAAAACCCTCGTTCTCAAAATCAATGAAAATAACAACTTTCCAGGGATTGGACCTAGGAGTGAGGGGTGATATAGCTGAAATCCTATGTCATGAATCCAACGAAGATGACAGTTTCTCAATCTGAGTCTCTTTTTTCATTATATTCTCAGTTGCAAGTCGCATCCCAAACCATTTCGTGGACTCTTGGCCAATTCCTCCTCAGGGCATAAAATCCTAATGGAGCAACATTTTTGAGTTCTTTTAGATGTTGCAATCTTGTTTAGGCATGGACTAGGTGACCACATTGTCCATATTCTCCTGAGGCACAGTTTCATAAATTGGACCCCTTAATCCAAATGTTGCATTGCTTCAAACTGAGCAAAACACTAGTTCTCGAAATCAATGAGCAAAGCAACTTCCGAGGCATGGAACCTGGGAGTGTGGGGTGCTCTAGTTGAAATCCTATCCTAGTAATCCATCGGAGTCAATGGTTCCTCAATCTGAGACTTGGTTTTCGTTTTAAGCCCAGTTGCAAGTCACATCCCAGACCATATCGAGGATTCTTGGCCAATTCCTCCTCGGGGCATAAAAGACTAGCGGAGCAACATTTTTGAGTTTCGTGAGATGATGCAATATTTTTTAGTCATGGAAAAGGTGACCACATTGTCCATCCTCTCCCGAGGCATGGTTTCATAAATTGGAACCCCTAAATCTAAATGTTGCATTGCTTCAAACTGAGCAAAACACTAGTTCTCGTAATCGATGAAAAAAACAACTTCTGAGGGATTGGACCGGGGAGTGAGGGGTGCTATAACTAAAATCCTATGCTAGGAATCCAATGGAGATAACAGTTTCTCAATCCAAGAATCAGTTTTCGTTATATGCTCAGTTTCAAGTTGCATCCCAAACCATTTCTGAGACTCTTGGCCAATTCCTTCTCAGGGCATAAAAGCCTAATGGAGCAACATTTTTTAGTTCTATGAGATTCTGCAAGATTTTTTAGGCATGGACTAGGTGACCACATTGTCCATATTCTCTCGAGGCATAGTTTCATAAATTGGACCTCTTAATCCAAATGTTGCATTGCTTCAAACTGAGCAAAACACTAGTTCTTGAAATCAATGAGAAAAACAACTTATGAGGCATGTCACCTGGGAGTGAGGGGTGCTCTAGCTGAAATATTATCCCAATAATCCATTGAAGTTCATGGTTCCTCAATCCAAGACTCGGTTTTCGTTTTAAGCCCAGTTGCAAGTCACATCCAAAACCATTTCGGGGACTCTTGTCCAATTCCTCCTTGGGGCATAAAAGACTAATGGAGCAGCATTTTTTTGTGAGATGTTGCAAGATTTTTTAGGCATGGAAAAGTTGACCACATTGTTCATATTCTCTCGAGGCATGGTTTCATAAATTGGACCCCCTAAATATAAATGTTGCATTGCTTAAAACTGAGCAAAAAACTAGTTCTCGTAATCAATGAAAAAAACAACTTCTGAGGGATTGGACCCGGGAGTGAGGGGTGATCTAGCTAAAATCCTATGCCAGGAATCCAATGGAGACAACATTTCCTCAATCAGAGTCTCGGTTTTCTTTATATGCCCAGTTGCAAGTCGCATCCCAAACCATTTCGAGGACTCTTAGCCAATTCCTACTCAGGGCATAAAAACCTAACGGAGCAACATTTTTTAGTTCTGTGAGATGCTACAAGCTTGTTTAGGCATGGAATATGTGACCACATTGTCCATCCTCCCCTAAGGCATGGTTTCATAAATTGGACCCCTAAATCCAAATGTTGCATTGCTTCTTACTGAGAAAAACCCTAGTTCTTAAAATCGATGAAAAAAACAACTTCTGAGGGATTGGACCTGGGAAGGAGGGGTGCTCTAGCTAAAATCCTATGCCAGAAATCCAATGGAGATGACGGTTTCTCAATTTGAGTCTCAGTTTTCATTATATGCTCAGTTGCAAGTCGCATCCCAAACCATTTCAGGGACTCTTGGCCAATTCCTCCTCAAGGCATAAAAACCTAATGGAGCAACATTGTTGAGTTCTGTGAGATGATGCAAGCTTGTTTAGGCATGGACTAGGTGACCACATTTTTCATCCACCCTTGAGGTACGATTTCATAAATTGGACCCCTTAATCCAAATGTTGTATTGCTTTAAACTGAGAAAAACACTAGTTCTCGAAATCAATGAGTACAGCAACTTTAGAGGCATGGCACCCAGGAGTGAGGGGTGCTCTAGCTGAAATCCTATCCTAGTAATCCATCGAAGTCAACGTTTCCTCAATCCGGGTCTCATTTTTCATTTTATGCCCAGTTGCAAGTCACACCCCAAACCATTTTGGGGACTCTTGGCCAATTCTTCCTCAGGGCATAAAAGCCTAACGGAGCAGCGTTTTTGAGTTTTGTGAGATGATGCAAGCTTGTTTGGGAATGGAATAGGTGACCACATTTTCCATCCTCTCCGAAGGCATGGTTTCATAAATTATACCCCTAAATCCAAATGTTGCATTGCTTCTTACTGAGCAAAACCCTAGTACTCCAAATCGATGAAAAAAACAACTTCCAAGGCATGGGACCCGAGAGTGAGGGGTGCTCTAGATGAAATCTGATCCCAGGAATCCAAAGGAGATGACGATTTCTCCATCTGAGTCTCCTTTTTCATTATATACCCAGTTTCAAGTCGCATCCCAAACCATTTCGGGGACTCTTGGCCAATTCCTCCTCGGGGCATAAAAACCTAACAGAGCAGCAATTTTGAGTTCCATGAGATGTTGCAAGATTCTTTAGGAATGGACTAGGTGACCACATTATCCATCCACTCCCAAGGTATGGTTTCATAAATTGGACTCCTAAATACAAATAATGCATTGCTTCAAACTGAGCAAAACCCTAGTTCTTGAAATCAATGAGTAAAGCAACTTCTGAGGCATGGCACCCGGGAGTGAGGGTGTTCTAGATGAAATCCTATGCCAGGAATCCAACGGAAATGACGGTTCCTCAATTCGAGTCTCGATTTTCATTTTATGCCTAGTTGCAAGTCGTATCCCAAACCATTTCGGGGACTCTTGGCCAATTCCTCCTTGGGGCATAAAAACCTAATGGAGTAGCATTTTTGAGTTTCATGAGATGTTGCAAGCTTGTTTAGGCATCGAATAGGTGACCACATTGTCCATTCACTCATGAGGCATGGCACGCGGGAGTGAGGGGTGCTCTAGCTGCAAGGCATGCAAAGGAAAGACATGACATAGCATGATAAGGAAAGGTATTATATGAAAAGGCATGGTATGGAAAGACAAGTCATGGCAAGTGAATGCAAGGCATGGCATTGAAAGGCATGGTATGGAGGGGCATGGCATGGAAAGGCATATCATACGATAGCAAGGCATGGCATGGCAAGGCATGGCATGGAATGGAATGGCATGGCATGGCATGGCATGGAAATGCATGGAAAGGAAAGCCATTACATGGCATGGAAAAGTATGGCATGGTATGGAAAGACAAGGCCAGGCATTGCAAGTCATGGTATGGTGGGGCATATGGCATGGAAAGGCATACCATACAATAGCATGGCATGGAAAGTCAAGGCATGGCATGGAATTGCATGGCAAGGCAAGGCATGTAAAGAAAAGGCATGGCATGGCATGGAAAGGCAAGGCAATGCATGGCATGGCAAGACAAGGCAATGCAAGGTATGGCATGGCAAGGCATGCAAAGGCAAGGTATGGCATGGCAAGGCAAGACATGATATGGAAAGGCATGGTATGGAAAGACAATGCATGGCAAGTGAATGCAAGGCATGGTATGAAGAGGCATGGAAAGGAAAGACATACCATATGATATCAAGGCATGACATGGCATGGCATGGAATGACAAGGCATGACATGTCATGGAAAGGCAAGTCATGGAATGGCAAGGTATGCAAAAGGCAAGGCATAGCATGGCATGTCAAGGAAAGACAATGCATGTCATGACAAGGGAAGGAAATGCATGGCATGACAAGGCAAGGGATGGCATGGCAAGGCATGCAAAGGCAAGGCATGACATGGCATGGCATGGCGAGGAAAGGCATGGAAAGGCAAGGAATGGCATGGCATGGTAAGGAAAGGAAATGCATGGAAAGGAAAGGCAATGCAAGGCATGGTACTGCCAGGCATGCAAAGGCAAGGCATGGCAAGACATGGAATGGCATGGCAAGGCAAGGAAAGGCAATACACCTTGACACCTTTTGTAACATTTTTGTCATAATTTTCAACCCTTTAGGGCTTGATGTATTGAATTTTTTCTTTGGAAGGATTGACATTTGGATGTGGTCTAGTTGAATGAGTATCAAAAGCATCTTCAAAATTACCTATAAACTAGTTAATTCTCAAAGGACCTTTGAAGCATATTACAATGGGTCAAAATGTCCTAGAAAAATATTCATTTGTGAAATATAAGAGAAGAAGACATATAGACCAATTAACTCTCAAAGGATTTTTATAGGCAAACATAATCATATATAGCACAAAATGGAGAGGGTTGGCACTTACGGTTATGTAATAGAATTTACAATTGATAGTTAAAATGTATAACACATTTTTTTACGATCTTTACTAACATTTATTGGAATTGTTGCATGTTTTACAACATTGGAGCAACTTCTTATTTGTAACTTATTTGAAATTTTATTATGGTATGTGCACTTTGATATGATGTAATATGATTATGGTTTTGTTTCATATGTTGTAATATTAGAAATATAACAAAAAAATTACATGTTGATGAAATAAATATTAACTTTTCATTTTGAATGTTCTTTTTTGCTAATCACGGGTCTTCCAGAAGATCCAATTGACTCTCATGAGATAGATCCAGATTATAATGGGTCTGATACAAACACAGGAGATGATGATGATGAGGCAGATGAAGAAGACACTGTGAATGAAGATGATGATGACCACATTGATGATGATTAAGATAATGATGATGACCTAGTTGTTGGTAGTAGTCAACGACATTGAACATATAGACTCCATCATTGATCATTGTTGATATATCGTTATGATGCCTATTTTCATGTTTACTATCATATGTATCATTTTCACCTGCAATACCATATTATTGAGTTTTATCATTTTGACTTATATCATTTGGACATATATCATCTTAACTTACGTTGACTGTTGGCCATGTATCATTCTGACATGTTATTGATCTACTGTCATATTTGAATTTCACTTGTTGTAGTTATATATGATGATGATCTTATCAGTATTAAAGATATAAGTTGTTTGACATGATACTTATCTAATATTGATATATTTGACTAGTTTAAATATAGATGATGATCATGTTATAATCATTATCTTGTTATTTTATATATACTGTATGTTATAGATTTTATTTAGATGGAGATTTAATAAGTATAATGATGTTGTTAGTTTGTATGGATGTCCAGTTCCCTAAAAATTCTTTATAAAATCTATCATATAAATTACTTCAAATGCAATATGACTTACTCTATAATAATATAAGTTTTTTAAGATGCATGATATATTTAACTAATTAAATTGAAATAAAAAAAGTTATATTACTAAATGGAAGCTAAAAGGACACAACATGGGTTGTTAAAATGGAAACAAAATGTGGCTCTAAAATGGAAGTAAAACTCAACATTAAATTTGAAGCCATACTTGGAGCTATTTCAAGTAGGAAGCTAAATTGGTTGCTTAACAAGAAGCAAAATGGGATGCTAATTAAGAAGAAAATCCCAACACTAAAAGGAAGCAAACCATGGACCTAAAAAAGAAGAAAAACTAGACGCTAAAAAAGAAGCAAACATTTGAACTAAAAGGAAGAAAACCATGGAGCTAACAAGGAAGCAATTATGGAAGAAAAAAAAGATGCAATAATGGAAGCACATCTTAGCATTAATTTAGAAGCCAAACTAGAAGCTATTTTCAATGCTACACTAGAAGCAAAACAGGAAGCATGATTGGGAGCTAAACCAGAAGCTAAACTAGGCGTTAAACCAGGAGATAAACTAGGTGCTAAACTAGGAGCTAAACCAAGAGCTAAACTAGGATTTAAAATCAGAGCTAACCCATGAGCTAAATCAGGAGCTAAATTAGGAGCCACACATGGAGGTAAACTAGGCGTTAAACTAGGAGATAAATTTGGCGCCACACATGGAGCTAAACTAGATGCTGAACTAGGAGCTAAGTGAGGAGATAAACTAGGTGCTAAACCAGAAACTAAACTAGGAGCTACACCTGGAGCTAAACTAGGCACTAAACCAGGAGCTAAACTAGGCGCCACACTTGGAGATAAACTAGGCGCTAAACTAGGAGGTAAATCAAGAGCTATTTTGGGCATTATTTGGGGAGCTATATCTCAGTTTAGGCGCTAAACTAGGTGCTAAATCAAGAGCTAAATTGGGTGCTAAATTGGGAGCTAAATTGGGCACTAAAAAGGGAGCAAAACTAGGCACTAAAGAGGGAGAAAAACCTGGCACTAAAGAGGGAGCTAAATTGGGCTCTAAATCCGGAGCCCAAGTTAACATGTCGTTTAGCGCCAAGTTTTGTGCCATCCCATCGACCCAATTCATGTCCTCAAATGCACTAAAATTCAGCGTTAAACTAGGCGCTAATGGACTATTTTGTTGTAGTGTCATAAGGTTAACAAAACAAGAAACTAACAATAATTGTGAATACACCACACTTACATGTGCAAGAAGCAATATACATAATAACAACAATTACTTATATGAAACAACATACAAGAATCAAACCCATGTTAAACACAGATAATTAAGCATACAATAACTAAGACAAGCACATAAAGACACTTATCTTTTATGAAAAGTCACCAACTACGCACAGAACTCAGACGTTACTCCCAACCATAGACTTTATTGCTCATATACTTTCAACAACAGGTCACCCCCGAGCTGAGGCTTAAAATCTAGTAGGGAAAAAGGGTTCCTAATGTCAGGATAAGGTCTGATACTAAGAAGAATTACTCAGTCCAAGGTTCCCGTTGTTGCAACTAGTTTACAATATCTCATTCCCCACGCACTTGTCACACCCAAGGAAGTGTGCCCCTTCTCTGATCAACATTCCATCGACTGCCCCACTTCCATTCCAATATTCCTAGCAACATGCCGAACAGGAAGTCTCCGAGCCCTGCAACTAATGCACATCGCACCAGGGAACAATTCCCAGCAAAATTCTCAGCTGGAGAGAATTCTCATAGGCCTGACAACCTGCCTCTTCAAAAGCAAAGCTCCGGTTACAATACAAAAAAACCCTTTAAAATATTCTCTTTGCAAATAAGATAATAGTAGAATTTTCCATATAATATAACCCCTTCTGCACACGAGAGTGAATTACTCCAAAAATGAGAGATCTCCCACGAAATACACTAAGTCCAACAATATATATTGCATGCCTTCAACTCGACACTTGTCACCTTCAAAAGTAACTTTAGCCACTTGGTGACTTGTTCCCTTCCCTTGGGAACTTAGGATAAATAATTATCCATAACTTACATTTTTCTTGAAATATTATAAAATATTCCCTAAGACTTAAGTCCCACCCCCCTTTTCCCTTTTTTGGTGGAGTTCGCCCCCCATCTCTTTTCGTCTAATATGTATGCACACAACAATGTAATATTATATTAATAACTTGAGTATGATTACTTTTACATGGATAGGCGCATTAGCCTATCTGCGTCCTAGCTCACCAGCCTCATAATCACACAGGCTCTCATACCTCATATACATATACATCCATATATATATATATAACTCGGTCTCATGCACAATTCCAGGTAATCCTCGTGCACTTACTCAAGTGCACACAACACTTTGAAATGTGTGCACCCTGTCTTTGATAACAATTCTCGTGCACTACTCAGGTGCGCGCAACACCAAAACTTAGTGCCAACATCTCACTAGCCAATATGTACATTTACATTAAGAATTGGTACCAGCAACTCGCCATCCTATATGTGCATTTATATTAACAATTGGTACCAATGATGTAACATCTCGCTCTGGCGCACTGAGAAAACTTATTCTTTGAGGACACTTGCTCGCAAGTGATCCGGACTATTATGATATTAAAACATTTGTCCTTGATTATGATGCATTATGGTAGATGACATGATGTTTTACTTCTTTGACATAGACAGGTTCTATTGACTCAGTTTTACTGAGTGTGCAAGGTTTTGGACCTTGAGGATGCAGAAGCATCGATGGAACCCCTTGGACTCTAGATCGAGTCAGGGAGTGTGCTATTGGGGTTGATTGTTTAATGTGATTTTAGTACATTTGATTAGATGATATGATGTGGACATGTTCTGACACGATTGTTGATGATGCAGGCTGATGATAGCTTGTTGACCAGACTCACATATGGAGTAAAGGGGCCACACATGATTACCAGAGAGGTTGAGGGAGAGGTGTGGACAACAGCCCTGCCACAGCCTACTAGCACTCCTGCCGTGGCTCAGACTGTAGGTTAACGATTACCTAGTTCAATAGGATCCACAATGTCGTGAGGGAAGACCGCGACAGTCGCTCATGATGACTCTAAGGGGCATGCAATAAGGCGGGGGCCTTATTCCTTAGAAGTCCTTAGTCTCCCACAAGTTCACCTGGCGGAGTGTTGACTCCAGGGGTTATTGATGTCTACCAATCAGTCAAGAAGCGAGTGGCACCCTTGGAGCACGTGGTGCATCCTGAAGGGAACATCACGCAAAAGAAACTAAAGAAGCGAGTGGCACCCTTGGAGCACGTGGTGCATCCGGAAGGGCACGTCGCGCAAAAGAAACACTAGAGGCGAGTGGCACCCTTGGAGCACGTAGTGCGTCCTGAAGGGCACGTTATGTTGAAGATGATAGAAGGTTGAGCCTAGATGGCCCTAAGACTTTTAACACATTAATAAATTTTAAAACAACTCCCCTAATTAAATGTCGCCCAGTTCAGAAATTAAGTCCTAAGTCTAAAACTTCTCTAGGGGTAAATTTTTTGTCTAACCTTAAGAAAAATACCCTATAAAAACAAAAAAATAAAGAAATTAAATGAAAAACCACTTAAGTAATAGTTTTAGTCTTCATAAAAATTTTGGGGTAAAATGAAGAGAGTAAGAATTTAATTAAAATCAGTGGATTTAAAATTGTAAAGAAGAATTTAATTGTTTAACTTGTGAATGTGTAAAAGATATTAAATTATTAATAAAAAGGAAAAGAGGTTAATTTGTGCAACTACCATTTTTGGCTCTAATAAAAAGGGGAAAGAAGGGAATAATAAAAATTAGGAAACTAAGGAATGGAGGAAACATAATAAGGGAAAGAAAGGAACTTATGGTAAAAAGAGAGATCAACTTAGTAACGAATCTGCAGTAAATAACCTTCTAAATTGAACTAAATTAGCAACATCATTTTAGGGAAAGTATTTAAAACCTGTAAGGGAATCTAGGGACACCTAGGAGTAAAAATAGGAGTAACTCTAGGTGGGTGAGGGAAATAAGACAATTTAATAAATTAAAGAAAATAGTTAATGGAGAAATGTGGGGGATGAATGACACTTGTACGAAAGAGAATTTTTAGAAAATTTTATTAAAAATTAAAGTAAATGAAATTTGGGGAAAGTGGAAAGTTCTAAAACTCTATAAAAGAGAGGAAGGAAGAGGAAGAAGGGGGATCAGTTGTTAGTGTAACGTTACACTATCGGATTGTGACTTGACTGATTACTTGTGGGGAGTTTGGATTTCCAGCTCGGATAGGAATGGTAGCTCGGCCTTGCGAGGCGAGCTGGAAGCTAGAAATACCATCTGGATAGTGGGTGGCCCCTTTGCGGCTCAGGGGGCTAAGAGGGAAGTAGAGTACCCCTAGCATTGGCTGGGAGGTACTGGTGAGGTCTCGAGGGTCAGTGAGCAGGAGCGGCACGGAGCGCGCAAACATCATTCGAGGCAGGCGAAGAGGCAAAGGTATGCTTGTTTATTTGGTAGAATAGAATGCATTAGGATTTATGATGTAGATCTGCCTGTTTATTGGAAAAGTGAACTGGTGTTAAATTTTATATAACGTTTGTTGTATCTTCCATTTTCCTTCGACGAATCGCAAAGGATAAATTTTATACAACGCTTGTTGAAACTCCTGATTTCATCCAACGATTGCTAAATGTTAAATTTTATATAACAAATTGTGGCACCTCTGGACTTAAATTCATGGTAGAGATGAGTTTAGCTAGCCTAGAGGCCACTCCTTTACAGATTTTAAATTTAACTGTGTAATTATTATTTACAGGCGAACTTGTTTCTGTCTGATTCATCATTTGATAATGGTCATTAATCTCTGCATCAAGGTCGATTTGTATGAAGGGTTTAGGCGTGGAAGTTCTGCACTGAGTGCTAACTTAAGGAGTCCAGGAAAATCAAGTGCTGTCGACAGTCCGCAAAGAAAAAAATAATAATAATAATAACTCTTAATGTTTTTGCTTTTCAGGAATGGCCCCAACCATGCACGCAAACGCCCTTGTCTAGAATCGCTCCCAGCCATTTCAGAGGGCAGTTATTGTCTTCACCTTTATTGCCTTAGGCTCTTAGCTATTATGAATTGGAGTTGTATACGCATGGATGCGGCTATTTCGTAGTTCTATTATTACTGTGTGTTAATAATTACAGTGTATGAACCTTAATGTCAGTTAACACTCATAGACAGGGTGTGGATTTTAGTGCATAATTATGTGTGTTAATGCGGTAGGTTACTGTGGGTAAATATTATGTATAATACCATGGATAACCATCACCATTATTGTGTAGACGTCCTGTGATAAGTGTAGTGTGTAATGGTCGTGGCCTCCCTTGATATAGAAAAAACAATTGTTATAGCATATCACGGATAGCCATTGCATGCTAAGAAGTTATTGCAAAGGCAAATTTATATTCTGGGCATGTCAGCGACTGTATTTCACTGGCAACTTAAATTCGAACCTCAAATGGCAATTTTGCAATGTTAGTGCATGATGGCTTCTCATTCGGCGAAATGGTTCCTGTAAACCTGGCTCTGATACATTCAGAAGTGGCTTCTGTGCAGATAGTCTTCCTTTTGCATTGATAGTTAAACAACAGTTTCTCCTTACGAATGCGTCTAATTGGAAATTGTTTTACTACAACATTGAATCGTATTGATTTTAGCAATATAATGGTGGGTGTAGTGACTATCTTGAACTTCCACTGAAGCGAGTAGCGAGAACAACCTTGATTTAGTAAATCCACGATTTCGGTTCAATGTTTTAGTGACAACGATTTTATGCTGGGCAACGAGTTAATTTAACCTAGAACAGAGAGCCCTTTTTTTATTTATTGGTTTCAATCCAGACTTCATTTTTAGTGACCTCCACTGAGTTTCTGGCAACCGGTTACTCTCCATAGTTTTGTTTTTATTTTCTGAACCTTCAACCTTCAACCTTCAAACAACCTTCAGATAAAGGGCGTAATCTAGAGTTAATTACCTTTTGGTTCTCGTTTTATTGAAAAGTTTTAATAAGGGAACGGTTGGAATATATATAAATCTTTTAGGGTTGTTTTGTTAAATGAAATAGTTCTTTTCTCCGTTCCATCAAATCTAGATATTTTACATGCTATTTGAATGTGATTGGTCTGGTAATATATGTGTACTCTGGAGATAAAAGTCCATCTTAAGATTTTCTTAGTTATTGCACTCATTTTTAGGTTAATGTTGGTGTTTATTCTGATGACTCCGTTAAATGATTTTTGAATATCGAGTTAAGTTGATTTAGGATTAGAGATTAAAATGTTAGTTATTGCGTTAATTGATAAATCATAGCTATTCATTATTTTGATTATGATTAATGAATGAGTAAACAAATTTTGGCTGATTGCGTTAATTATTGAATTATAATTATAGATTCATGTTTAATTATGCTTAAATGATGATTTACATCCATTCATTATTTGATTATAATTAATGAATGAGTTAATGATTTTAGAAGGCACAAAAGGACAAGTGCAGTGATTATCATTGATTTAAAAGGACAAATTAAATTATTATGTATATGAGGATTAGAACCTAGGGCATGCAACCAATAGTGAGAATCCATATTTATAAAGGATTAATCATCCTTATCCATTTTTGTGCTTAATCAGTTTTGTATGGACAAGATTAAATATGATGGAATTACACTACCTATTTATTGACATTAAGTTGATATAGAATTGATACTTGCAAGACATTCAGTACAAGTAGCGTAATCGTAATTTTGTCAAGATATAATAAATTGTTCTAATTATTGATATTAGGATTGCATTTATGATAATCTAGATTGATTAAACCTGTCCATCCTCACTTGTAAACTTGATTATTCTATGATGAATCGATGATTGTGGACTCTGTGGATTTAGCTAGTTGCATGGATTGATTATGGTTGGTTGTTGTCAGAGTCCTTCGGACTTGCGCCTTCCGTAGAGGTCGTGGTTGTTCATTAATGTTTGTTGTACTTGGTTGCAATCCTTTTGTCGCTTGGACTGCTTGTGTCGGGCAAGATGTAGACACCTCCATGTTTCTCAGAACAGTCATCATCCCTGAGACCTTAAATGGTTAAAATCGATGGGAACCTGGGCTTGAGCATTGCTTATGTGTCTTGGAGGTCCTAACCATTGCAGGGTAGGATGGATGGGTAGTCAGTCTTACTTATTGTCGATTGATCATCGTTAAATGCATGCAGTTACTTGTTGTGCGTCTTATGTCGTCTTGTTGTGTTCATCGTGGTTTGCGTCTTGTTCATCGTCGGGTGGCGACGCATAGTCGAATGTGTTTGTTTCCCTTGTACACACACGCACACACTTATAAAAACAAAAAAAAAATTGCACTTGTTAGAAGAGGTTTGGCGTCGTAACGAGGAGGATTGTTACAAATGACTCACTAGCCTATATGTACAATTACAAAGGGTTTCGGATTAGGGACATTACGTTCCACTCCCCCTTATTTATGTACTGTCCTCAATGCATCATATACACATGTACATACAAAACTTCAAAAATCTTCAAAAATACGCGGATAGTCTACCCGCATAGCATCATCACGCTTCCAAGTTGCATCCTTAGGACCATACAAATTCCATTGGACCTCTATCAGCTCTATGGCTTGATTTTGGAGCTATTTGACTTTTCGATCCAATATGCAAACCTATCACACTCACAAATTGCCTTCTGGCTCCACCTGAATCACATTCCAATCAATAATATGATTAGCATCAAGTACGTACTTATTAAGTAATGATACATAGAAAACATTATGAATACACAAGGATGCAGGCAATGCAAGCATATATGCGACAGGCCCAATCCTCCCTAGGATTTCAAATGGCCCACAATAGCGCACTGCCAACTTAGAACAATTCCCCAACTTCAGGGAATTGCGTCTAGCTTTCACTTTTAAGAACACATGGTCACCCACTTTAAACTCTCTGTGGGTTCTTCATTTATCTACACAGTTTTTCTTCATGTCTTGGGAAACCTTTAAATTATGCCTTATCTTTACCATCTGCTCTTCCATTTCCTAGAGCAGATCTAACCCAACCACTACGCGGTCTGTTAGGTTGTCTCAACTCACTGGCGTGTTGCACTTTGACCATAAAGTGCCCTTCTATTTAGTTTCTAGTTCCCAACAATGCAATCTAAGATATTTTTATATTTTGTAGCTAGAGAGAGAAAATTTGGGATTTCAACTTTTTTTTGTGGTTTTTCTGATCATATTTGCACATCACTGTGGTTATAACAAGCCAAAAGACCAAAAAGTGGGTTTAAAAGGTAGTGACATGATTCTTGTGATAAATTGGACCAGTGAACTCTCTGGAAGTGTCTTTTAGCTGAATGATCATGTCTGCTCTTGACTGTGGTCATTACATTGATTATGATATGAGGTAATTATGTTTCTTAACACTAGCTAAGTTACATTGTTTCTTACTACATACATAATATGATGAATTGTTGAGCTAGGTTAGAAGGGAGAGAAGCAATGCCCTAAATGGTTGTGTTTTAGGCTTTCCTTATTAGAAAAAATTTGGTAAAGTTCTTATGATGTCTTTTTATGGTTGTGTGTGTAGTCTTGTTGAGTTATTTCTTATTGGATGAAAATAATGTGAAAGACAATGTCAAACCATGGATGGATATAAGGTAACCGTGGGGAGGTTTAGTTAGCCATTACTTTCCCTATAAATAGGGAACTACTTTTCCTATAAATACAAAACGGTTTCCCCAACTGAAAATGAATCTACTCTCTAGTAGGCATGTATTGCATGCAAATATATGTGTGTCCAAAACAGAATCTGCAGTACAGGTGAGAAAGAAATCCAGAAAGAAATCATCTTCTAGATCACATAACACCTTAGAATAAATTACAGTTGTTTGGATAATACAAGGATGCAGGAAAATAATGTCCTTTAACAAATTATGCATTCTCTTAGCAAATATTTTGTGTCTCAACTTTTAGGATAAGTTTTTCAATAATTTTTTAATTGTGTAAATAATCAAGAAAACATAAACAAAATATCTAAATGGAAAAAGAAGCTCAAAGCGATCAAAAACCATTCTAGGCTTAAAACCATAGAAAGGAAGGTGAATGCTATTTTAAGAAGAGACTCCATGCTAGGATTCTTAAACAAACCAGTGGCTAAAACTCTCTGATACAAAGTGCCCACCAGTATAAATGAAATAATTTACAAGAGATTAAATAGTACAACCTTTATTAAATAGTACAACCTTTATTAATGTTTACCTCATTTCCCATACGATCAACTAAAAGAGGTAAACACATGGATAGTTCTCCTTGAAGTTTATCATCAAATGTTGAAACAACCAAGCCTGTGCAAGAAACTGTACACTCCTTAACCTCCTCAAAAAAAAATGGAATATTAGAAAGAACAGATAGAGAACTGTCAAAATAAAAGAAAGTCAAGTGTTGTAAAATGTATACATGCAATGGCCTAAGCTTCATTTTGGTTTGCCATATGCATAAAAATAGCCAATATAAGAATTAAAAGGAATAAATTTACAAACTACATCGAGGCAAAGACCAGCAAAACCACACAAAAGCATTCATTGACTATTGCCTATCAATCTCCAATCTTAAAGGACCATAGTTACATGCCTTCTACTGGATCTGACATACCAACTAATCTTTTCAACCATATATATTCTGAAATCTCTAAGGGTGATTTACACTAGGCCTCTGTTAAACTATGCAGATTACGTTGGGGGATTACACATAGCCAGTAGCATTCCTTCAAATTCCATAACCATAGCCTACAGAGTCAAAGGAGCATAGGCAGGTGCGCTGACCTGATCCGGGTTTGCCAATCACATTAAAATAGCATTGTTAATTGAGGGAACATATGCCTTAAAATCGAAAACTGAAACCCAAGAATAAATCTCGTAACCTGAAAACTGAAACATATGTTACATGTTGTAAGCCTGTAACATAATTTATAAAAAAACTTGTAGCTTAAGAATAAATCTATGAAATACTGAAACCTAAATGAAGACATTTTGAATTATTATATATGGAATATATTAAAATAGAAATATATATTCTCGATGAATTACCCAAACCAACTCTCCACGGACCTGCAGTGCCTCCCAAAGAAATATATAATATTAATCGCTGATAGCAAAAAGCACAGGACAAAGTGGATAGAATTTCTTGAAAAGCAGATCAAGCTTTTTTGGAGAGAGACGAGGGAGGGAATTTATCCGTTAAGGGCAAAGCGGAAGGGTAGAAGTGGTGTATATATATGTCTAGAGGAATAGTTGAAGCTAACATTCTCCTCCTCTATCATTTGCGTTGGCAGGGAATTTTGTTCTGTTTTCAGTGGAAGCGCTTCCTCTTGTGTGTGTCTATCTCTGTTTGGTTGTGACTCTGTCTGTGTGGTTCCTCTGTGTCTGTATCGTGTCTTTGTGTTGTGTGTTTGTCTATTTCATGTAGCTTTTGATAGAGGAGGCTGCATATAATTTAAATTTCAATTTGATCTCCTGGATCTGGACCAAAAGGGCAGCAGAAAGATGCATGGATGAATGAAGGACGCTGTTGATCACCGTAGCAGTAATATTTGCAGCACCCATGACAGGTATGTTATCTGTATTTATTTTATATTCCTGGTTTATTCATGGTTTTGAGTCCATAGATTAGATTAGAGTTTTCATGTCTAATTAGCAGACTTAGTTGTCCTTCTTCATCAAATCCCATGACCCGCTGTCATTCCGGCCTTTGACCAGATATTTCCTCCCCTGTTTTGAAGTGATTTTTCCTCCCTCGTTTATTATTGAGATAAACCTAGCTAAATCTACAAATTAAATTATAATCCTTAGCGAGATTGAATTCCAGAGCAAGGGTAGAAGTGGTATATATATAGAGAGAGAGAGTGTAATAGTTGAAGCTAACATTCTCCTCCTCTATCATTTGCATTGGCAGGAAATTTTGTTCTGTTTTCAGTGGAAGCGCTTCCTCTTGTGTGTGTATATCTCTGTTTGGCTGTGACTCTGTCTATGTGGTTCCTCTGTGTCTGTCTGTATCGTGTCTTTGTGTTCTTTGTCTGTCTGTTTCCTGTAGCTTTTGACAGAGGAGGCTGCATTTTATTTAAATTTCAATTTGATTTCCTGGATCTGGACCAAAAGGGCAGCAGAAAGGGATGCATGGATGACTGAAGGAAGCTGTTGATCAAGGGCTGCAAGGACGTTGTCCTCTCTCTAGCACTCTGTGTCAACATGCCATAACATGGAGTTGGTTTCTGAAGGTACCTCCAACTTTATTTCTCTTGCAGTACCTACCTGACCACTCGTTTTTAATTTATAATGTTTTTTTAAAGTTCTTGCTCTGTTCTTGGTCCCCAATCCCATTAATTTTATCTCATAACCCCTCACAGTCTATCGCGTCATCTTGTTTGTTGTAGCAAGCTAAATACCTCTGTAATTATTCAAACCAATCAAAAACCCTCTGCACTTGTTCAAACCCTCTGTAAGCCCTTTGTAATTGTTCAAATCCCATAAGCCCTCTGTAATTGTTCAAACCAATCATAAGCAAGCTAAATACCTCTGCACTTTGTATGATATCATGATCTACGAAAGCTACAGGCTACACGCACCCTATAAAAGTAGATAAGTAGATGCAGGCCATTTCTCTTTAGTGGATACTCGCATGTCGATTGTCTCCCATCCAATAGCGTTATTTAGGGATGTGCCCTCCATCCAGCATTTCACTGTTTCGCTCATATTTTTTTAATTTAATAAGTAGAGGATTTTTGTTTTTTTAATTTGATTTACACGAAATCTGATGGAATTGAGAAGTATACAAAATTTAAATTTCGACAAAATCAGTAGATTAAAGAAAAACTTTGTCCAGAAGATAGGATTTTTTGAAAAATCAACCAAAAAAAAAAAAAAAATTGCTTCACTATCAACATTTTATCGACCTTTGTTTATAGAAATACTTTGGTCCAGTGGTTAATAGCAATGGAAATGTGTTTTATATGCTTCTCATTCAATGTTTTTTGTTTTTTCTCTTATAATTTTAATCTCATTAATCCGCATTTGCCTAACCAGCCTTCCCTATACTCACTATTACATCCTTCTGATCACACTAACCATCAATGCTATGATCCACCCTATGCTGCAACCTGCATATACTTAGCTGAAGAATCACTATAACTCCTTTTTTATGTCAATTTCATTCGCAGCCAAGAGTATTTGAAAAGGCTTAATTCATTTTGATCTCTCACCATAATAAATCCTTTTTTACTGCATATCCATTCGCAGCCTAAAGATACTTCTGAAAAATATTTGAAAGACTTAATCCATTTTGATTGTAATTAATTTTCCATATATCACTCCCTCCCTATTATTTTTTCGATGTAATCCCTATTCTATTTTATATTTAATAACTAATATAAAAATAACCCTACAAAAATGATGACTTGTTTTATTTCATATTTATATTTCAAAATATATCCCAATTTTCTTTATGATCTTCAATATTTAGCCATAATCTCATTTACTTGTAATATAAGATCTTGTTTGTACTTTTCAAGTATAATCTTGCCCAAGTTTATTATAGTTATATTTGTATTCTTCAATATACAGTTTTGTTTAGAAGTTTTTGGTATATAATATTAATTTTGTTTATTTATATTATATAATTTTATTTGTATTTTTCAATATATAATTTTGTTTAGTTTTAATATATAACAGTTTTGTTTGGTGGTAGTCTAAATGTTCTACTAAATGATTTTTTCTAGTTATTTTTTTTAGGAGACATTTGCTAGAAATAAGATAAGAAATTGTTAGATTTCTAGATTTGAGTGATTATTTCTGTATAATCCAAGTGTCACAGAGATTTTTCAGCATGTTGAAAATATTTCTACATTTATAAATGAATTTTAAAAAACAAAAAATAGTAATTTAGTGCAAATTTATATAACCTAATTCCAGCTAGAAAAATCATTTTCTATAAAAGTTAGACAATATCTTTAGTTTGTAGTATCACTATATAATCCTGTTTATTTGTAATGTTTAATATATAATATTGTATTTTGATTGGAATCTTTAAGATAATAATGTGATATATAGTTTATTTAAATTTGAATTTAATATAATATATATTATGTATTTTTACATAAGAAGATAATATATTATAAATATAAAAAAATAATATGATATCTCCATTTTTTAATTTTAATAATTTGTAATTTAAAAAAAAAAATTAGTTTTTTTATTGTTTTTAATTAGTATTAATAGATATTTTCACACATGCATTTATAAATAAATTTTATTGATAAATTGTATATTTTTTTATTAATGTAGGGATTGTAATCTATAAATTATATTGGTGTAATTTTCAAGGACATCAATGCAAAAAAAGACAATAGTAATAATCATTATCCTTTTCAAATTTTCCTATATTTAGAGTAATATTCATTATATTTTTCATATTTTCCTAATATTTAGATAGAGGTCTTTCTCTCATATTTAGTTTGTTTTATGTTTTGTGCTTTGTTTCAGGTATCTTTTAGGTATTGATGGGTATCTTGTACCTTGCTTCAAGTATCTTTTAAGCATTAATAGGTTGTTATTTGAAACTGATTTTACAATAGAACTACATGTTCTACTATTTTTCATATGCAATGGTTGTATCAAAATGTATGTTTAGACATGATTCAAGATGGGATGGCAATTTTGTAAACACATGTACGAAGACACATTATCATAATACAATTTCTTATATTTTTTAAGGAGTGGGGATTATACCCCTCCAAATGCTCTAGAGGATGGGGCACCCCATCCTCTTTAAAGTAGTGTCTTGTAGCATTGTGTGGTATGTGTTTTCACATGTATTATTTTTTAACTCTCTTAACACTCACACACACAAAAGTTTTATGCTTCCTCTTACATAAATTCTAACCATTTTCACTTACTAATCACTGTATATTTTTAAATCTTAATTTCTACACACTTTATTACATGGTATATTACTTTTTTAACTCACTCTCTTATATATACACTAATTTATTAATTCCTCTAACATATTAAATATTTTTAAATCTCAATATATACACACTTAAATCTTAATTTCTACACACTTTATTACATGGTATATTACTTTTTTAACTCACTACTCTTACATATACATAATTTGATAGTTTCTCTAACATATTAAATATTTTTAAACCTCAATGTATACACACATTATCACATCTGAGAATTCATTTTATCACCCTTTCTCCTCTTTTACCTTCTTTTTTTTTTTTAATTTAAATTATTTTATTTTATTTGAATTATCTTATTTTATATTTAAGTTTTTTTATTATTCAATAAATATCTATATTAAAATATTTATATAATATAATATGTTTTTCTATATCTTATTTTATATTTAGGCATTTTTTAATTCAATAAATATCTATATTAAAATAGTTTATATAATATAATATGTTTTTCTATATGTGT
>ML777214.1:165133-190047 GCA_009831015.1 Picea engelmannii | reverse complement strand
AAGATCCTTCTAGAAGCGGAAGCTTCTATTAGGTCTTCTTACATCCGCCTTATTCTATTTTATTGAAAGGTCTTATTAATATTGACCTTTATTACATCCGAATACATTAATCTACCTATGTGTGGGTTAGGACCTTAACACCATCACCCTTCAGACAATTTCCTTCTCTTTCTTTACACTAAAGCCTTTACAGGACAGATGGGTTTTCTCCTTAGAGATAAATCCCCTAAAACAATCCAAGAGGCCCAAGAGGTGGCTACAAAAATCGAAAACAATATATCATCATCCAGAGTTGAACCTTTCTCTGCCCCAAGAGTCAAAATAGATGCTAAACCTAAAATAGTCCATAATGTCAATCCTACCTCAGATATTGGTGCTATCTTGGAAAATATACAATTGACTGTAGATGGCATGGTAAAAACCCAAGAATTAATGATGAATAGGATTGTCAACTTGGAAAGAGCTCAACAGCAACCTCTTAGGGCTCCTTAAAGAGGGAAATTCCAGAAAGGGACTCAAGTTTTCAGACCGAAAAATGATCAAATAAGTTCCTAATACTTTAGGCCCCACAAACATGGTAGATGAAAACACATGGTACTTGCAGTGTAGAGACTCACATTGTGATCATGAATGTCCCCTGAACAATGGTGAACATGACCAAGTGAATATTATTAATCATATCATTAAGGGTCCACAATGTTGCCAAAATAAAAGTACAAGAAGGATAGGTCCAAAAGGATCATTGCGGACTCCATTAAAGATCACGTTATCCCTCAAGTATCTTCCAAGAATACTCCAAAATAGATGGTTGATTTCCTAACCATAATGTATGAAGGAAATAACATCAACCGAAAGATGAACTTGAGAACCCAACTCAAGAATACAAAGATGTAGAAAGGAGAAACAATTCAAGACTATTTATCTAGGG
Organism: Picea engelmannii; assembly: GCA_009831015.1. Lineage (NCBI taxonomy): Eukaryota > Viridiplantae > Streptophyta > Pinopsida > Pinales > Pinaceae > Picea > Picea engelmannii. The sequence continues at coordinate 189,119 of ML777214.1, read as the reverse complement.
TTACTCATTTCAAAGAACTGTTAGAAGCAATTGGAGACAACTTGGATGAAGATGAACTCATCATGACAACTCTTAATGGTCTCACAATACCCTGGGATGCTTCCATCCAAACTATATGTGCAAGAAAAGAGAAACTCCAATTTAATAGTCTGTGGGAAGAATGTGTTCAAGAAGAAGCAAGGGTATCCAACCAATAAGTCGTACTATTAAGGGATGAAGATCAAGCCCTAGATGATCATGATAAAGGAGGAAATAAAAGGTATCATTTCCAAAAGGAGACCCATCTTCATAAAGAATCTCACTCCCCAAATATATTCACCCATAAAGAATCTCACCCTCCAAGGAGATTCCAAAAATATCATAAGGGTCAAAGAAAAGAAAAATATTTCTCCTCTTATCAATGTTATCATTGTGATAAGATGGGACACATTGCTAATAATTTTCCTGCAAAAAGGGAAGAATACAAGAAGAGAAATAATAAAAGACATCATTCCCATGCAATTGAAGATGATGAGCCACCCACAAAGTTGACTAAAGAAGAGATTGAAGATTATGTTTTATTTTCCTCTTTCTCGAGATCTATGACACCTGGAGAGGATACTTGGCTCATAGACAGTGGTGCCTCTAAGAACATGACAGGTCAAAGAGACATTCTCTATAGCCTTATAGAAAAGGACTTTCCCCATAAAGTTTCACTTGGAGATGATTATCGGTATCCTATCAAAGGAATGGGAGAATCCACCTACAAACTTGATTCAGGGACTCCGATGAGAATGAAGGATGTACTTTATGTACCATGTTTGACAAAGAACTTACTTTCTATCTCAACTCTAGATAAGAAAGGATTCATGGTTGCATTCATAGATGGTGAAGTTATCATGTGGCCTAAAGGAAAAACCATAGAAGATGTAATTGATATTTTAATAGAAGAAGGTTGTTTGTACAAGTTAAAAGGTCACTCAGATGCAACCTTGACTCACTCCACTGAGATTCCTTATGAACTTTGGCATAGAAGACTAGCTCAAATCAACTACATAACCTTACCATATGTAAGAAAGGTAGTTGTTGGTTTATTAGAATTCAAGGTTTATCATGAAGGTGTATGCAATAGATGTGCACAAGGAAAAAATATAAATAATCATTTCCCAAAGAGCGACAGTAAAGTAGAAGAAATCTTGGATCTCATCCACTCAAATGTATATGTTCCAATGCCATCAACCTCTCTAAGTGGGTATGTATACTATGTGTCATTTATTGATGATTATTCTTGCAAGACTTGGGTTTATTTCTTGAAATAAAAAGATGAAGTAATCAGAAAGTTCAAGGAATTCAAAGCCTCTGTAGAAAATCTCTGTGAAAGAAAGATCAAGATACTCAGGTCAGATAATGGAGGAGAATACACCTCAAATTAATTTGGAATCTTTTGTAGAGATTTCAGGATTAAGAGGAAGCCCACCACTCTCTATAATCCTCAACAAAATGGTGTAGTAAAAAGAAAGAATAGAACAATAATGGAAGCAGTGGAGACTATGATCCGTGATCAAGATATTCCAATGCACTTATGGGTTGAAGAAACAAGAACAATAGTTTATATTCAAAACAGATTATCCCATAGTGCACTTGGATTCAAAAACCCAGAAGAAATGTTCATGGGGAAGAAGCCAAAAGTAAGCCATCTAAAAATATTTGGTTGTCTAGTGTTTGTACACGTTCTGAAAGAAAGAAGAACTAAGTTGGATCCTTCAGGAAAGAAGGGAATATTTGTTGGATACTGTGAGGTCTCTAAGGCCTTCAGAATTTACATACCAGGTTACCATCATATTGAGATCAGAAAATATGTAACCTTTGATGAATATGCAACACTCAAAATATCAAGAAAATGCCAACTTAAAGAAGTATATGAAGAAGAACCTGTAGCTCCCAAAGTTGCAGAACCAGTGAAGGAAGTTACAGTTACTCCTGATGATGAGATTCCAGTAGATCATGATATGATAGAATCTCAAGAACCTCCCCAGATGACGATCTCTCACAAGAGAAATTCATCTTGGGCAAGGGAACTTATTCAAGATGGAGAGAAGTATGGTGCCCCAGAAGGAACCATGAGACAAAGCAAGAAACCTAAGCCATTCTCTAGTTATATGGCCTTGATGTGTGATCTCATAGAAAAGGAACCTATTTTCTTTGAAGATGCCATTTAGAATAAGGAATAGGTGGATTCCATGAAGGAAGAATACATGTCCATTATAAAGAATTATGTATGGGAAATAGTTCCCAGACCAAAGAACAAAGATGTGGTATCTTCCAAATGGATATAAAAGATAAAACATGCTCCAGACGAAAGCATTGAAAAAAATAAGGTAATATTTGTAGCTCATGGATTTTGTCAAAAGGAAGTCATTGATTATGAAGAGAAATTTTCTCCTATAGCCATATACACTTCTATCAGAACCATCATATCTCTTACAGCCAAAATGAAGTGGAAGTTACACAAAATGGATGTGAAAATGGTCTTCTTAAATGGTGTTATTGAAGAAGAAGTGTATATAGAACAACCAAAAGGGTTTGAAGTTGAAGACAAAAAGACTCATGTATGCAAGTTGAAGAAAGCTATGTATGGGTTGAAGCAATCTCCTAGAGCTTGGTATGGTAGAATTGATAGTTTCCTGATGAGCTTGGGATTTACCAAGAGTAAAGTTGATTCTAACCTTTACTTCAAGGTTATGAATGATGAGCCAGTTATATTGCTATTGTATTTGGATGGCTTATTCTTAACAAGAGAAGAAAATTTCATCACAAATTGTAAAAAGAAGCTCATTGCATAGTTTGAGATGAAAGAACTAGGCTTGATGCATTATTTCTTGGGCCTTGAATTTTGGTGGAGCCCAGAGAAAATCTTCCTTAACCAAGGGAAGTATGCAGCTGAAATACAGAAGAGATTTGACATGTTGGAATATAAATCCATGAACACACCCATGGAAACAAAGTTAAAGTTCATGGTTGATACTTCGTCAGAATTGGTTTATGCTACACTATATAGACATATTATTGGTCCATTGATGTATCTGATGAATACCAGGCCAGATATATGTTTTTTTGTGAACACCTTGAATCAGAATCTGGTAAAACCCAGACGTGTTCACATTGTAGCTGGAAAGTATGTGATGAGATACATTAAGGGTACGTTAGATTATGGTCTCTGTTATACTGGAGATCGTGACATCAAACTGTATGGTTATACTGATTCAGATTGTGCTAGAAGTGTTTCTAATAGAAAGAGAACTTCTAGATGTTGTTTCAATCTAGGGTCAGCCATGACTTCATGGCAGAGCAAGAAGCAATCCAGTATTTCTCTCAACATGCCATAAGCGGAATAGATTGTTGTATGTTCCACCAGTTTTGAAACCATATGGCTTCGAAAGTTGTTGACAAGTCTATTTGATCTAGAGATGGAAGCCACCGTGATTCAATGTGATAACCAGAGTTTCATAAAGATGACAAAGAACCCAACGTTCCATGATAAGTCTAAGCACATAGAGATCCAGTATCACTACATTCGTGATATGGTGCAGAGGGGAGTTGTAAAGCTCCAATATGTTAGCACATATGAGCAGGTTGCAGATGTGTTGACCAAGGCTCTATCTCGTGTGAAGTTTGAATACTTTCGAGACAAGATTGGTATAGTCTGAAAGGACCTCCCTCAAAAGGGGGAGTGATGTTGATGATACTATGGTATCCTGACCAACATCGAGTAGCTCCATTAGGATTTGATATCCTAGGGGATTGATCATCCCTGGATAGATCATGAAGGTCTGGTAAGGACGGTTTGTCTGAGTACCTGTGCATGTATATGCCAGTTGTGGTCAGTAGTGGTAGCTCTGTTAGTATTTTATATCATAGGGAATCTCTTGATTCTTGGGTAAATCCCGAATATCCGGTAATCCGGTAAGGACAGTTTTTCAAAGTACCACATGGTAGCTCCATTAGGATTTTATATCCTAGGGAATCTTATGATTCTTGGGAAAATCCCGAAGGTTCGGTAAGGACGGTATGTCATAGTACCACAAAATGTTGTTGTTGCACCTACCTCATTATGTTTCCATATGATGAACATGTTGTTATCTCAACCTCGTTTTGATGATGTTGTTGTTTCAGCCTCATGTTGTTATTGATGACGTTGTATCATCCTCGTGTTGTTGTTGATGATGTTGTATCGGCCTTGTGTTGTTGATGATGTTGTTGTATTAAGATCATGTTTTTTATGATGGTGTTGGTGATATTGTTGTCTTAGTGTTATGCTAATTGATGTTGATGCAAATGATGATGATGATGCTACTCCAGCTCCATGTTGTGAACGATGATGTTATTAATGATGAGAAAAACTATCGATGATTTGTAGATATGCCATTCAATGTTCTAGATGTTGATGATGTTGTTTCCCTCTCTCTCTCCTGATGATGGTGTATTGGGTTATGTCAGTAGAATACCCTTCTCGTTAAGGGGGTTTAATAAAGTGGTTTTAACCACTATTGGAAGAAGTTGGCCCTACTTGATGAAGAGACATAACCCTAGTGTCTCCTAAACTAGTATTTATAAGTGAGGAGGATGCTTCATTTGTTCACTCACTCACTCACACTTCTAGTGCACATATTTTGAAGGTAGTTGTAGTTGCAATAATAAGGAGAGAGAGGCGCAGGCTCAGTTCTAGTCTTTTCTTGGTGGTTTTGTCTTAAGTCTTGGCATTGTATTGGTAATCTATTATTCAAAAAAAAATTGTTGGGTTTTCTCTCCGATGAGGGTTTCCCAGGACAAAATGGTGTGTACCTTGTGATTGTGTTTCTTTCAGTGACCCTACTTATGTTGTTATGCTCTGGTAAATTGAAAAGAACTTAATAACATCTCTAAATTTAACAGGCCACGTCACCCAATCTCAACTTTTGTCGCTCTGAAACCAATCTATAACATTCTCATTACCAAACTGCTTTTGATACCAAACTACAACATCATCCAACTTACTATTGAACAATGCTAATCCAAAATTCATTGTGAGGATTATATTCTAAACACAATTTTTTGAAGTATCACTTGAAGTAACGTGCTCAACCTCAAGCTAAGTCATGCCACACTAGCTTTATTTTTTTTACGTAACTTAAAACATAGTGGAAGTAATACAATACAACTACACACAAGCATACTAAACACACAACATTATTATGTCTGCAACCATTATGTCATCATTACCAAATATGTCCTACTTGTATGCAACGATTGCTTCTCTATGCACAGAAGTAAACCCAACCTCTGATGCACACAGAGTATTCTTTGTGCAAAGGCCATTTAAACCTCTTCTTGAAGACTCATAACCCAAAATCATAAGGTTAACATAACATGAAACTAATAATAATTGTCATACTCAAGCACAACTATAATAATGAATATCCACACCACACTTACATGTGCAAACAACAATATACAGAATAACAACAATTACTTATATGCAACAACATATATTACTCAAACCCATGTTAAACATAGATAATTAAGCACATGGTAAATGAGACAAGCACACAAATACACTTATCTTTTATGAAAAGTCACCAATCGCACGCAGACCTCATAAGTTCCTCCTAGCCATAGACTTTGTTACTCATATAATTTCAGCAACAAGCCACCCCCTGTAACACCTTTGTTTCCCCCAGTTTGTAAATATAACTATATGGGCCAAGAGACTATAGAAAACTTAATATGTGTGAATATTTGATTTGATGGACCTTTGCATAAAAGGTCAATGAATGTGAATTTTGTTATTTACTAGAGAATGGATAAGTGTTGCATGACTGTTGGAAGGGGTTGTGCTAAGAGAGACCACGAATGCTATGAAAGAGATGGTGAAGGGGACCAGGAATGGTTTCATTAAATTCTACCAGACCAATACTTTGTAGGATTTAATTTCTCGGGATCAGAACAACCCTATGACCCAGGAATGAATTATAGTCAGGTTGGTAGGTGGGAAGACCTCCACAACATTTAATGAGGGGATGGGGAATATTTCTCATCTGTAAGGCTTCCAGACCTAACCACAGAGTAGGAATTCGAGCCACACATAATCTTGTTGAGGAATGCAAGAAAGGAAGGCATGGTGGGCAGAGGAAGACCTACGAAGAGTGCAGAGATGAGAGACTTAGCTCTCGGGTTCAAGGAAGAACTGTGAAAAGAGTGTGTCCTAATCGCAGGAAATAGAGACTGACTCAGGAGAAGGAGAGTAACTTTCGTCCCTATCTATGACTGAGTTGGGATAAGGAGAGTAACCTTTTTCCCTATCTATTTTTGTGCCAAGAGAATGAGAGTAACCTTCATCCCTAACTTTCATTGATCTGGAAGAAAAGATTCAATCTCAAAGCATCATGGTCTAGCTCGGGGGTGGCCAGTGGTAAATCCATTAGGAGTGACTGAGCCTATGGTTGGGTGGAAATGGCCACCCTTTTCAGTAGTCGTATCATGTCTTATGGTTTTGATAAGTGTTTTCATGCTTTGTGCTTTGAAATGGAATAATGAATGAATTCATGTATGTATACATTTAAGATTGGCCTCTGTATTGACTGATCGATTGATGTGTATGTATTTATCTCCTTGAGGACTTATGCTTCTCCTTGATTTTCCATATGCTCAATTTTAACCCTCAAAGTTGTTTTCCCCAGGGATTTAACTCACCGTTCGAAATTCAAAGCAAGCCTCTTGGCACCACTACCATCTCTGTAATTCCATGAGATTACCTGCCGTATTTTAGAACTTAAAGTTCTGCGAGTTAGGAATGTGTTTCCTTCAAACCAGTAGCCTAATAAACCTTAGTCTCACACCCATGACCTTAACTAAACCTTGACTAAGAGAGATATTATAGCTTGAGATTCACCAGAGGGTCCATATGAATGGGGTCTAGGAACCCTGCGCTAAGTCCAAAAGGAGCTAGCTCTTGATGGATTTGGAGATTTGGGAGCTCGAAGCCATGGGATGTCAAACTTTATAACTGTCAAAAATACTCGAATGTCAGAGTCGCGAAATTTTGTGAGTCGTTGATCTCGGGAGTCCGTTGGGGCCCCTTCTCGACCATCTAATTGTCTAGTGGAAGGTTTTGTGGATAGTACTTTGGCGAAGTTCCACTTCAGGATAATGGAGATGTGTTAGCATCAAACTCCCTGAACATCAAAGTTACGAAGTGAAGGAGAGTCATATATTTGGTGGAGCTCATTAGGAGCCTCGCCTACCATCCGATCATCCAGGAGGAGGAACCCACATAGTGTACTTCGATGAAGTCTCACTTCGGGAAAATGAAGCAGTGGTGGAGCCAAAACACTTGAAGGCCGAACTCGCAAAGTAACTTGGACCATAGATCTGGGGATCCTTTGGGTCCTATCCTAGCCATCATATTTACGATGTAGTCAGCCCGGCACTGACCAACTTCGGGAGAAAGAAGGAGTTTTCATCGCAAAACTCCCAAACATTGAAGCCTGAAGTGACAAGAGTCGTTGATTTGAGAACTCTTTAGGACTTATCCTAGCCACCGGATCTAGACTATGGTTAGCCCAGCACTGACCAAATTCAGTAGAAAAGAGGAGTCTTCACCACCAAATTCCTGAATGTTGAACTCCTAAAGTAACAAGAGTCGTAGATCTATGGGTCTACGTGTCTGAATCTTGACTGTGAGATTTGAGGGATGCTAGAAGGTTGTCAGTCCGGAGTGACATGGTGCAATGATGTCACCCAGGGTGATGTGGACCCATGGTATATGTGCCACGTGTCACCTATATTCATGCATATCATATACCCTATAGTCCCATTGGAATGTGACACGTGTCACCCCTGGCCCCTTACACTTGTCAACCCCCGACACAAGCCCTCCTAGCCAAAGTGGTTGGTGAAGTGAATGGAACTTTGGGAGTCCGAGACGTTGGACTCCAGAGGAATTGGGGTATAGCCTTTTAGGGATTCCATCCTAGCCATTGGCATTGGGGAACACATGGACCCATATCCTGTACTCTGAAGGTTTAACACACTAGAAGGAAGAAAGCATAAAAGTTTAAAGACCCTAAGTCGCAAGGAGATGGAGGAGATCTGAACCGTTCCTAAACTAGGACATGTGCCAGTATATCGTTAAATCCAGAGGAGAGTCACTCTGGAGGATTTGAAGCTTGGTGCTTCGAAAATCCCTGAATCCTGGAGTAATGGAGAGGATCTCAACCATCCATCATTTGGGGATGCATGGAGGGTGACTGTTACTTCGGAGGATAACCCCTTCAAAGAAAAAGTGGAACAAGATTTCTTGAAGGCCCGAAGCCCTAAGTTCACCCGATATGTCAATCTTAGAGGACATGTGTCATAAGATCTGTCACTCCAGAGGAAGGCTCATTGCAAGAGTTGAGAACTCTCGAAGGCCAAAGTGGCATAGTTCATCGTAACCATTAGTAGTGGAGACGTGTGTCAGGATATCTGTTACTATGGAAGGATTTCACTCCAGATATTTGCATGTGTGAAGACTTGGGAACTGTTGAAGCCCGAAGTCCCGAAGTGAATCAGAGCCATCAATTTTCTAATGACACATGGCATCAGATTATGAACTTCTGAGATTTTCCACTCTAGAGGATTCACGTGGTGGTTGTTTAGAATTTCCCGAGCTGTCAAATCCTGGAGTCCCGAAGTGAATCGAAGCCATCGATTCTCTGAGGACACATGGCGTCGAATTGTGAACTTTGGAGATTTTCCACTCCAGAGGATTCACGTGGTGGTTGTTCGGAATTTCTCAAACTTCTGAAGCTCAGAGTCCCGAAGTGAATTGGAGTCGTTGATTCTCTGAGGACACATGGTGTTAGATTGCGAACTTCAAATATTTTCCACTTCTGAGCATTTTCATGGTGGTTGTTTGGAATTTCCCGAAGTGTCGAAGCCCAAAATTTTTTGTGGGTCATTGATCTTAAAGAAGAATCATGCACCATTGATTAGCAAAAGGACACATGGAAGACGAAGTTCCATCTCATTAGAAATCCACTTCAGAGGATTTGTGGAGTGTGTATGCGGATTCGGCCAAAGCCCAAATTTATAAGGAGGAGACTGGGTTGTAGATCTCAGTGAGGAACAAGGATCGTTGATATTGTTTCTATGGTTCCAAAGGATTGTGCCTCCAGAAGAATTGGTCACAGCATGAGGCGAGAATGCCCAAAGAGCATTGGGAAGCCATAACTTGCAACCCAAAGCTCGGATTTGAGCCTGGTAGCAGTCATTAGAACACTACGGGTAAGTAAAAGAGGATGAAGACCTTAGACAGAGGATTTGATGTTATAGGATAAATCGATATATGCGGACACTAACAGATCTCCCTAGATCCACCTGGATCTAGAACAAAACAGGACAGGACATGACACTTTCCCTAAGCAACTATCATTGAATTTACTACCAAAGGAGGAATGAGTGACATACCTTTATATCGATTCCTTAGGTCTTTTTTGTTCCTACTTCGCTCCAATGCTCTTGCAAGATTATATCCAAGACAACACAAACCAACCAAAGTGAATATAGTAAAGTATATTCAATGACGACCTATGCATATGATCAAGGAATTATGCAATAAAATAAGAGTGATTTTATGGGAAAGGGACATGCCACTGTATTATATTAATATGAAAGTAGAAGATACAACCAAATTGCCTTGATGTCACAAGCTTCCTTTTGGTGGTCCTTCGTTCCAACACAGACACTTACTCCAAACTTGCATGAAGAAGATCCACTAGGGCTTGATGGACAAATGGAATCCTCAAGCATCAATTCAAATAGGATTCCTCAAACAATTCTGAATCTATTCTTTTATCAATTCTTTATTCAATCATGCTTAACCTCTTCCTTGAGAAACCCTTCATTATATAGGAGAAGGAGAGATGGTTAAAGGGACGAGGATGATCCCTCTAAATCTAAGAAGTCAATAGGATTCCAACCATGCAAATGCCAACTCATTTTCTAGAAAATCCTCTTCTAGAACCTTCGTAATTTCCTCTTCCTTTTAAGCTTTGAAACAAGTTCACACCCTACCTATAGAGTAGATTACGAACACCTCACAGGCTAGGTATAGGGTTACCTACAAGAATTAGGTTTTCTCACACCCAACAATACATGTGGCCTACGAAATCATCTTAAAAATATGTTTTATGGAAGAAGACAATAGTCACTTTTCTCAGGAAAAAGGTCTTTATGAGAGCCTGAACACATAACTATAGAGACATCACTAGAGTGACCAAAATAATGTGTAACAGAATGCCCCCCAAAGTATGAGGCTGGAACTCGTGACAACTGAAGTACTTTGTAAAATGTGTGTGTGTGTCAGAAACAAGGATCACACCTAATCAGAAACCTGCAAACAATCAAGCATCTGCAGAATATAATATCAGTTCTGAGGTAGGCATTCCCATGCTCAGACCACAAATGCATGAAATCATAAATGTAGGCCATGGAAACCAATCATACACTGTGGATCCATGTCATCAAAATGCTACATAGCCACCAGGAATACACTGTGGATCTATGTGTTAGAAGACTCAGATTAGGACATAGCCACGCGACATACAAAGTGGATCTATGTGTCAATACAAATCATAAATACTCCAGTGCAACCTGGGCCAAAAAGATGAGACCCAGGGTCTTCAATCTCGTCGTCTGAAAAGTATGAATCTAGCCATGTGATTACATGTGTCGAAGTCGAACATGGTAGAAACCACTCGATTACCGGTCATTGATGAAAATAGTTAACAAGTGCAAGGGAAATCACCATTGATGTCAATGACTCCCAAGGTACCTAAGTACAATCTGAACGAATGTGAATAAATGAGTTGAAGTTGAACACTCGGCGGAATCTCTTGATCAGGGACCAATGATGTGAATCCATTGTCGAAAGTGAAGAGACCTGCCATTAAGGCATGCAGGTTCTAAGGTACTAAATGATTTCTAAGTCTTATTCTCGGATAATGAGTTGGAGTCGACGGAAAAAGACTCGTCACGGGAGGGCCTTGATGTATCCCCCATCAATGACACGAAATAAGTAACAGATTTTGAGGGTAAGTCAAAGTATGAATATGATTTGAAACGAACACAGGGAAGGCCGACATGGTAAGAATGGACAACTGTAGATGACCGACTCAACGGAGGGCTTGTTTGGACTTCTCTTGAACATATGAACGACACGACAATGGTCTTGGCAACATTGACTCAAAGACGACCCAAGATATGACCTTGTAGCTAGTCAGATGAGAGACAAATGGATTTCCCAACATGGATTCAAATGACGAACAGGGGGTGTCATGTTAAAGAGCGACGCTTACTGCCAATAATACAAATACAAAGTCATATCCCTTTCCCAAAATTTCCCCCACCATTTCTGGCGAGTACCTCTTTATTTTTACACAAGCTTGATGAGGATAACATATGCTTGTTGATGTAAGCTCATCCTTCAGATGAGTCCCTCAGAGTATATTTAACGAACCCTAGGAAGAGTGGTTCGGTCCCATAAAGGGTCTTTCAATGTTTGTTTAATGAGTCCAAAGATAGAAAACTCGGGGGTTTTTCATGTTTCGAGAGTCTGAAAAACACTTAAAGAGAACTCTCCCAGTTCCTTTTTCGTAAATTAGTTCGATGAGACCGAAAAAGTGATAAATTATCGCTCATCAAACGTTTTCTTCAAATACTTTTACGAGCATGAAAAGAACAATATCGCTCGACAATCTTTTCGTTTTTATGGAGCATGAAAAGAGATTAAAGGATACTCCCTTATTTTCATTGTTTTCATGTTACCATGATGAGTACTAAAAGACGACAAAAGTATAATTGGTTGCATTCTCATGTATTTTCGAGCATGAGAACGAACGAAGAATGAGCTCGAGGTTTTTCCTACAAAACCCTAAAAAGGTATTCGTACATGTGACGAAAAAAGGAAAAAATACTCGTACACCGTTGTTCAGGCTTCTAGGGCTTCTATCTGTGAAAGACCGTACTCACAAGGCCATTAGGGCATTAGGTTTTTTAAGAAAAATAATAAAAATAATATAAAAAATTAAATGAGAAATAGTAAAAAGTGAATAAATATAAGTGAAAATCCCTTTTTACCATTTCATTGTTACTTTTCCAAAAACTTGTCCAACACACCTCTTTTTTCCCAAATTTATTTGCTCGATTGCGGGAGGTAAAGGTGGTCATTCGACAAACACTTTTGGACAACGAGGTAATCTTCTGATTCTTCAACTTTTTCATGGATTAAAATTGATTTTTAATGGAAAATTTTAGTGTTTTGATTCCATTTAGGGCCAGTAGGTGCGCTCAGGCATTCTCGCAGGTGAGTCATTTGAGACCTGCAAGAACCTAAGGTTCTCGCAGTTGGGATTTAGTGCACCTGTGAGAATCTAGCACTGTGTGCAAGCTTCACCTACGAGGGCTAAAAAATGGATTTTCATGCATGTTTTTACTCAATAAAAATTTATGCAAGAGGTTAAAACAAGTTGCTAACTTCCTTCTCATGGCTCCATTGCAGGTGTTGATCATCATGATGTTGGAATGGAGGGAAAGCGAACATGAGGAGGATGATGCCATTGTCAGAAATGATCCGAGTATAGTTGTTGCCCTCCATGAATGTAGGCTCTTAAAAAATTTCAATATCCTAGGGATGAGAGCCCAACTCAGATTGTTAGAGTACATGGTCCACATGTGGGATGTGGATCAATAGTTATTTCTGTTGATTAAGGTTGGTTGTCATTGATTTCAACCCTTGAAGAAAGCCCCATAGCACAAAGTTTTGGGTAATAAACCCAATATTGTTTGATGTAAATATGACTCATTATTGTTTTTTCATGGTTGATAAGAAGTAAATATGGATGAACTCCAAAGTGGTCCCCTTATGGTGAAAGCCCTCATGGGAAGACGCTTTGTGGAGTAAGAGAACCCATGCTTAATTGTGGAATAATGAGATGAAGGAAAGTGAATTTGTTAGGGAAAATATCCTAGATGGATAGTGCTTGTCATGTCATTTTCGGTGGTATGTGTAACGTCACATAATTCCTCACGGTTAGAGAGTTATGGCCATGAGAAGTTGGAGACCCCAGGTTTGGATAGTGGACCCAAGTTTGTTTGATGGGTAACGGTATGAGTTATGATATATTTTTAGATAATACTATTCTATGTGGATAGTACATTTCATGCCATTTCTGGTGGTATGTATAATGTCACATAACTCCTCACGGTTTGAGAGTTATGGCCCCAAAAGCCATCATATGTCATCTAGAAGCCCCAAAAGGTCAAAGTAATGAAAGTGGTTTAAGAGATTTTAAAAGGTAAATAATAAAGTGAAGTGATGAGTGTATTATAATTCAAAGTGAATAAAAAATAAATAATTTCAATAAAAAATTTAATGGGGAAATTAGAAGTGGACCCAACCCTAAAATAAGGAAAGTGGGCCAAGTGACCTAGAAAATGTTTTTAAGGAAGCTACTTGGAGAGAATAAATAAAAGGCAAGGCTCTCTCATTTGAATCACACTTGAGAATATTAAATATCTATAGGTTTTTAAGGTAACCAAATGATATCTAAGCCGAAATTCTTAGTAAAGTGAAGAAAAGAAGGCCGAAATGCAAGGAAGGATAAATTCTTTTGATGGTGCTTTCTAAGGTATGTTATTTACAGGGCATCTCACCATTTTCACTATAACTTTTTGTATATAATGATTTAGATCCTAAAATTGCTATGCAAGTGATAAAACATATCCAAGTATCTATGGTAAAATATTCAGCTTGTGGGTATTTGTATTTTGGGAGTTACACGCCTTGGAAAATAGGGTTTGTGGTCAGTCCTGAAACTTGTCAAAATCAGGTGTTTTGGGTAAAAATGTCATAACTTCTTCATAACAGATCCAAATTTAGTGAGACCAAATTTTTTGGTTAGGGTACAGTATTTAGTATGTTTTTTAATAGTTTAATATCAATTCTTAAAATATTTTGTGTGGGGCACGCTCTACAAGGTCGCTCTCTAGAATAAGCCAGAATTCAGCAACATGTGTTATTTTTGTTATAACTTCGTTTTTGAGAGGTTCCAAGTAGTGACACTTGGAGGAATTGCATAAAACACATTGAAAAACATTGTGTATCAGTTTCATATCTTTATACATTACAAGTTCAAAGCTATGATTACTTCAAGTTAGGGTTGTTGACTAATCCAAAACTAGGCATGTGAGACTAAAGAAAAGTTTGATGAAAATGCCAGTCTCTTGTTTTTAAAGTTAAGGAAGGTTTGTAGGAATGTGATCATATACACTAGGTCTATTATAGAGCTACAAATCAGATTTGGATGATGAAATTGATGAGGGATTTTGGTTGTGGTACATGTTGAGTACATGGTTGAGACAAGTAGTTGATGAGTTGGCGCACATATATGATGTGTATAGTTGATGATGTTGGTACATATTGATGAGTCATAGATGATGAGTAGTTGACACATGATTGGTACATACTTGGTACATGGTTGGATGCACTTGTTTATGGTACATGTTGATTACAAGCTGGTGCATGGTTGATGCACTTGTTTATGGGACAGGTTGATTACAGGTTGGTGCATGGTTGATGCACTTTTTTATGGTACAGGTTGATTACAGGTTGGTGCATGGTTGATGCACTTTTTTAAGGTACAGGTTGATTACAGGTTAAGGTACAAGTTGATTACAGGTTGAGGTACAGGTTGATGCATGGTTCAGATTTATTGGTACAGGTTTACAGCGGTATATCTCATAGTGATAGTGTAATTGTGGTTCCATCATTCTACTTCTACTTCAAGGTGGCAGGACGGGGCAAGGATAGGTGGTTGTAGCCACCTTCCAGTTGTAGACGGAGAACATAGGGGGTTGTAGCCTCCTTCTAGTTGTAGCTAGAGGATTGGGGAGTTTGAGCTTCCCTCGGGTTGTAGCCTAAGAAACTAGGGGGTTGGAGCCTCCTTCCAGTTGCAGCTGGAAAAAAAAAGAAGTTGGTGCTTCCAATGAATGTAATTCTTCAAGACATATAAGAAAAAGAATTGCGTGGTTTTCTCCCAATTTGGGTTTACACGTGAAACATTGGTGTACTGTGTATGTGTATGATTGTTCATTTGTTCATTTCTTATTTACTCTGTAGTTATTGGATGATAATGCTTCATTGATATAACACTTGGATTATATGGTTAAAAGGGATTAAATTGATCTATTACTGATTCACCCCCCCCTCTCAGTAATCCAACAATTTCATGTAGGGGTCCACACGCTTACACTAGATATCGAGGATATCTATTTTCTGACAGGGTTTTCATGACATGGATACCATGCTACTCTGACCGGAGGTAGAGGAAGTGGAATTCCTATGAGCGAGTATGTTCACCAATATTGTGTTCCCGAGGTAGAGAGAATCAAGGGTAAGGTCACCATTTGGGGTGTCCAAAATCTGACCTTGCGGACTATCTTGTTTACCATTGCATGCATGGTCAGGAGCATTGCTCTGCACATGGATCTCTAGAGATATTTCCAATATGCAATAGAGTGCACAGAGCCTCAGGTTTTCAACTGGTCGGATGCAGTTCTCTGTAGTATGAAGAGGCAACTGACAAAGTGCAGAAGGGGTGACCTGAAGAAGTTTGGGTATGGGTCACTTTTGGTGTCATTCTTCCTTGAGAGGGTCCCACTGTTGCATCTACAGGTAGATTGGGGTTTACCGACCCCACAGGATCTAAGGATGTTGAGGTGGTGTAACCTCATGGCTCGGCACATAGAAGGGCCTATAATCAAATATAACGATTCATTTTTTGACTGGTTGAGGCCCCAGATGTTGATGATCGATGACTATGCATATGTCGGTTTGGATTTCCGAGGAGATCCAGATTTGGTCCTGCCTAAGGATGCTCAATGGGGTGACTTAGGTAAAAAGTACACATTTTGTTCTTTTTAAATGTCTTTTGCAAATTTTATTATATAAAATGTTTTTGATGTCTTTGATCCAAGGACTAATCAATAAATTTATTTTGATGACACAGATGTGGGGCCATATTGACCTCCAGGAACGTCTCCCATTCAAATATGAGGAGAAGTGGCTCCAATGGCAAGATGGAATATTTAGGACTACGAGGTAGTTGAACAAAACTTAGAGGGACCGAGTGCGGATGTCCTAGACATTGCTATTGGGGAGATCCCAAGGCACTATCAACACCATATTGTGGGCGTGTCTGAGTCTCTTATTCGAATGCTCCGTAGGGTATCCTGAGCAGTCGTATGTTATCGTGAGCATCATCCATGATGCTAATTTGTAGAAGCCATGGGCTTCATATATTTTGATATTTTGTTCCTGGACAAAAAAAAATTGTAAAACTTTTGATCGTTATATATATATGTGTGTGTGTGTGTGTGTGTGTGTGTGTGTGTGTGTGTGTGTGTGTGGATTCTACCGACTTATTTTGTTTTGTATAATACATGTGATGTGTGATTAGTTTTATAAAAGTCTCAGATATCTGTCTAACACATAATTAGCTAAAGCATCAGTCAATGTATTTAGACATATAGGAATGTGTTAATATTCGATATAATCAAAACAACATTCCAAGAGGTGAATTCATAGATATACCCACATTAAAGTAGGACTTCGGATAGCATAGACATTACTTAACTGTACCATTAATAGTTGTGAATCAAGTCATATAACCAGGTGGCAAATGCCAAGTGAAATAACATTAGTCAACAACTCAATGATGGCGCTATATTCTGCGATATTATTGGTCGCATGATCGAGGCAAACACCTCGTAGACTGGTAAGTTCATTTGTAGGTGCATAAATTGCCCATGCAGCAGAAGAAAGGTTCTAAGTACTACAACTAGCGCCATCGGTGAAGCCAATGTGGGGTGGCGAAGTCTCCAACATCTGGAAACCAATCACAATGCAAGGTAAGCGATCGAGGGCAGAAACCAAATAACAAAAAAGCACACTAAAATAACACACAAAAAGTATGATACAATAAAATACAAGCACTCATGCACAGATGATCTAAGCATAGTACTTCTTTAAATAAATCTCATTTATGGGTTCACTCAAAGGGATACCATCATATTCCACTAACTCGTAGGCTCCTTTCTTCAACACCCATCTGATGATATAAGGGCCTTGCCACATAGCCTCAAATTTTTTGGCTCCTAGAAAATCTCAATCTTGTTCATAAAGGAGAACTATATCACCTTCAGAGAAAATGTGTGGCTTGACATGCTTGTCGTATTGGGCTTTGACACATTTCTTCTGGGTTTCTATAACGGGTTTCGTCTAGTTTCATAAGATATAATAGACGTTCTTCTTCAGCAGAAGTGTTTGGGATAAGTTCAACGGCTAAATTCAGAGATGGTATCTCACATTCAATCGTCAAGATGGCTTTAAGACCATAAACTAACTGGAAAGGTGTAAACCTGGTAGCAGACTTAATGGATGTTCGGTAAGCCCACAATGCTGAAAACAACATCGTGTCCCAACTCGTTTTGTGAATCCCTATCATTCGTCGAAGCATGGTAATGAGGACTTTGTTTATTTCTTCAACTTGGTTGTTGGCCTGTGGGTAATATGGTGTTGAGTTTTCATGGCGAAGACCCAACTTTTCGGTGAGTTATGACATCATGAAGTTTTTAAAGTGGCTACCGTGATCAATAATGATAGCTTGAGGAACACCGAACCGAGCAATGATGTGATTGAATATGAATAGTGTTGCAGTCTTTCTGGTATTGTTGAATGTTGGCATCGCCTCGACCCACTTCGTAAAGTAATCTATGGCTATAATAATGTATCCATGCCCCCCAGCTGAGTGAGGGTGACATGTCATGAAATCAATACCCCATTTCACAAAAGGTCCAACGGAGACTACAGGGTGTAGAGGAGCAAGGTGAGATCGTATTTTGTTGTTGTATGTTTGGCAAGTGTGTCATTTTTGGACAACAATAATACAATCATTGACAGGGATGATTTTAAAGATGAAAATTTATTTTAAAATGTAGAAACCTTGGTGAATCTAACTAATCCTTCATATGCCAACTATAAATGTTTGGTGATATTTGTGTAAAAATATTCAAATTTCTAAGGATTTTATATAGTTTTTATAAAATTTTGGCGATTTTTAAGGTAAAATAATTTTATCCTATAGAATTTGGGTGAATCATTTTTAAAATAGCGAATCTCATTTTTTGAAAAACCATGGAAAATTAGCCCATGAGCGAAATTTAGCCCCTAAAATCATCCATGATTGTCTAATAAAGAAGGCCAAAAATACCCATCTCGTAAGATCTTTTGGGCAGTAGCATACCCAGACATGTGACCACCACATGCTCCAGAATGGCATTGATTCAGGGATTTCTCAGCTTCGTCAAATGTGAGGCATCGTCAAAAAATGGAGTCAATCCCACAACGATAAAGAGTATCACCGAGGATAATATATTGATGGGCTTGGTAGCGTATTCAATGGTGGTCAGTGCTAGATAAATCAGGCCAAAAACTCTGAGTCTGGAGATATATGATGATATCCCCATACCAAAGGTCATCGAAACTAATCAGAAAAAGGGATTCATCGGGTAATGAATCCGCTGCTACATTTTTCGTCTCAGAACAAGGAAGGTCGCATATCAATTCAAAAAACACCAAGGATTTCTTGGACTTAGCACGTTCGAATTCTAAGTCAAACTCCTAGAGCATGACAATCCCTTTGGAGTATTTTCCCCCTAGCAATTAGAGTGTAAGAATGTGCTACAAAGGGTTGCAATTGGAAATCACAGTAGTCTTGTGTAAAAGGATATAGTGCCAGAAACATTAAACAACTTGGACGACGGCCAAGGCCAGTTTTTAAACATGTAAATACTTGGTTT
This sequence comes from Picea engelmannii, assembly GCA_009831015.1. Lineage (NCBI taxonomy): Eukaryota > Viridiplantae > Streptophyta > Pinopsida > Pinales > Pinaceae > Picea > Picea engelmannii. The sequence continues at coordinate 170,204 of ML777214.1, read as the reverse complement.
TGGTAGTCATGAGACTCTGACTCAAATAATAAATGACATGTTCTTCATGAGAATCGTCCTCCTGGACTAGAACCATAGCAATGGTAGAGTCTGAGGCTGGGAAATATAGGAAATAATCTCGACTATAATCAGGTGGGAAAATTAGTGGGGTATGGGTTAAAGTTAGTTTTAAAGCATTGAAAGCTTTATCGGCAGTGGTATCCCATACAAACTCAGAACCTTTCTTGAGCAGTCGAGTAAATCCAAGAGTTAACTCAACATAGTTTGGGATGAAATTACGTAGAAAGTTTTTCTTCCCCTGCAAACTTTGTAGCTGGCGAAGTGAGAAAGGAGGAGGGAGATTGAGAATCGCCTCGACCTTCAAAGTATCTAACTTGATCCCATGATGTGAAATAATAAATCCCAGAAGTCGGTCGGATTCTACACAAAAAACACATTTGTGCGGATTCAAGCATATATGGTAAAATCGACATCGGAGGAAAATGGATCGGAGGTGTGTTGGACGATCAACACGGTGCATGGAATGAGTCAGTAGGTCATCAAGATATGGTTGGACAATGTGCTTTATATCATGAAAGGCATAAGACATAGCACGTTGAAAATTTGCGTCGGCACTCTTTAAACCAAAGGGTAGTTTTCGATAGGCAAAAGTACCCCAAGGACAAATAAAAGTGGTCTTGTGTTGGTCGGCGGGTACGATATTGATTTGATTATATCCAGAGAAACCATCCATCAAAGAGAAGATTTCACTCCCGGCACAATCATCGACGATCTTGTCAATGAAGGGGGTGGGAAAGTTGTCTTTAGGAAAATATTTGTTAATATCCCTATAATCAACACACACGCGGATCGTACCTTGTTTTTTGTTATCCAGAACAAGATTGGAAACCCAGTCAGTTAGAGCCACAGGGTAAATAAAGCCATCTTTAAGAAGTTTCTCAACTTCAAGCTTGATAGCAGTTGCTTTACGTGGGTGGACCGGATGAAGTCGTTGCCGAACAGGTTTGGTGCCTGGGTATGTCTTAATATCGTGTACAATAATGTCGGGGTCAATACCCGACATTTCTTCATAGATCCATGCGAAGATGTCACAAAATTCTTGAAAAAGAGACTTGTAGGTGACAACTTTGTCATTGGAATACGAAGCTCCGATATGCACATTTTTGACAACTCCAGGTTTAATTGATATGTTGAGGGGGATGGTGGGTGAGATATTACTTAAGTTTGTTGGCAAATATTTAACAGACAGTGAGTGCTTGTCATTGATGGCAAGTTTGTATCAGACAAGAAGTTTGTAACAGACAGGCAAACAGGATGAAAAAGAATGAAACTGTAAGAAAGGGAAAAGGAGAGGATGCGCTGTATGAAATAGAGCATATGTGCAGAGTGAGATTAAATGCAAAGCAGAATAAAAGAGCAAGTAGAAGCAGAGCAGAATGACAAAAAAATTTGATGCAGAGAAGACCTGCTGAACAGACAGAGGAAGAGAAGAATTGCAGAACAGTTTGTAGAAGATCAGACTTACATAACAGAGAAAGAGTGGTAAGAATTGATTTATCTATGTAGTTGTTTGTGTATTCATTCTTTAATATATTAGGGAGGTTGGGAGGTGCTCGGGAGGACTGTTGTCCTCAGAGATTCAAGTGAGATCTTGACCACAGGAAGTTGTAGCTTCCATCTGGTTGTAGCCAGAGAAACCAGGGTGGCAGGGTGGTGCAAGGGAGAACAAGCGTTCTCTGTTATACAAGTTGGATCTTGTGTAACTGGAAGTTGGTGCTTCCATCCAGTTGGTGCTAGAACATATAGGGAGTTGGTGCTTCCTTCTAGTGGGTGCTAGAGAAACCAGGAATTTGGTGCTTCCTTCTAGTGGGTGCTAGAGAAACCAGAGAGTTGGTGCTCTCAAACAAGTTGCAGCTTGTAAAAACAGAGGTAGCAGACTCACATTGAGTTGGTGCTTAATTAAAGATGATGTACAGAACCTAAAAGACTGCCTATCATTTCAAAGAAGAAGAAGTTTTCTCCCTTTATGGGTTTCCTCGTGAAAATATGTCTCTGTGTATACCTTATGTGTGATTGATGCTTTTTACTTTTACTATCCATATGTTTTATAATGTTGATGATCACTTGAATAAAGATTAAGAATGTTTTAACAGAATTATTATTGTTTAAGCTCAAAGACAATTGATTCACCCCCCCACCCTCTCAGTTGTATTAGTAATTTCAACAATTGGTATCAGAGCGGGTTCCTTTTATTCAAAGGTAGATCTGTAAGCTTAAACATGACAAGTCATGCAGGGACTTCAGCTTCTAAGCCCCCTCTATTTGATGGAACAAATTTTTCCTTTTGGAAGATTAGAATGAGAACATACTTAATGGCCTTGGGTGTTGATGTTTGGGATGTAGTAGAGACTGGTTATACAAAGCCTGTTGTGCTAGCCTCCAAGGATGATAAGTTAGAGTTTAGTTTTAATGCTAAGGGAATGAATGCTATTTTGAATGGACTTGCTGAAGTTGAGTTTGTAAAGGTGATGCATCTTGATACTACCAAAGCAGTGTGGGATAAACTTATTAGCAGTTATGAAGGAAATGAGAAATTAAAAGATGTCAAACTTCAAACATACAGATTGAAATTTGAACAACTAAAGATGAATGAAGATGAAACAATTAGCAAGTATTTTTTAAGAGTTGAAGAACTTGTAAATGCCATGAAGGGTCTTGGTGAGAAGTTTGATGACTCACTCTTAATTCAGAAGATTTTAAGATCTTTGCCTGATAAATTTAATCCAAAAGTCTCTGCAATAGAACAATTAAATGATCTTAAAACTTTGTCCATTGATCAACTTCGAGGAAATCTAACTGCATATGAAATGAGAATCAACAAAGATAAATCCAGTACTAGAGAAGCATCTTTTAAAGTAGACAAGAATACTGATTCAGAATTTGATGATATTGAGGCAAAATTTGTGAGAAGGTTAAAGAAAGGATCAGGAAAATATAAAGGGAAGTTTCCCTTCAAATGCTTTGACTATGGTAAGATAGGTCATTTTGCATCTAAATGTCCCCATTAGAAAAAGGACCAGAACTCTGATGATGAAAAGAAGTACAAATACAAGAAATTTAATAAGAAGAAAAGTTTGGTTGCAAATAATGACAATTCCTCAGAAGACACCGATAGTGACTCATCCTGTGAAGATAAGGCAAATGACTTCATGCTTATGGCCAAAGAGGATTATGATAATAAAAGCACAGGCAGTGATGATAATAATGAAGAAGTTGTGGTTGATTTGGAAGGAGAACTGATCAGTGCACTGGAAGAAATTGATAGACTCGGAACTAAGAACAGAAAGCAAAAACAATTGTTAACACAGTTTGAGAAAGACAGTAAAAAACCTGATGAAGATTTTGCTCTGCTGAAAGTGGAATTAGAAGAGGCAAAGAAAATAGAAGACATACTGAAACAACAATTGTCAGAGAAGAAATTCAGGTGTGAAGCCTTAGAAGAAGAGATAGTAAAGACTAGAAAAGAAATGGAGAAATTCAAAGGATTATATCATCAAAATCTGCCAAGTATTAAAGCCTCAGGAGAATTAACCTCCATTCTAAATCAACAAAGAAATTCAAAGTTGAAAGCTGGATTGGGATATGAAGAAGGATCAAGTAGTGGTCATCCAAGTAATACAGAATCTATCAAGTTTGTCAAATCCTCAAACATTGACAACAGTGACTCTGCAGAAACAAAGAAAGAAAATCAGCCATCAAGAAGAAATGAAAGGTAAAACCCCAGAACATAATTTGTAGACCAGAAAGCTGATCGGCATGAAAGAAATCGACCTCCTCAAAGAAGACAGATTTTTTCAAGGTACAAAGTTTTTTTCTATGGTTATTATTTTTTCTGCTCTAATTTTGGACACAAAGCTATAAACTGTTCTTTAAGATTTAGATATGAACAATCAATATACTCAATGAATAAATATCTTCCACAACAAAGATTGAGACAACCAAGCAACAAACAACCACAGACCATAAATCATGTGATGACTAGGAGAAGGATACAAGTGAGACACAACAATAGTTATGAGAATAACAATCGTTATGATCTTTTATTCAGTGAACCAGAATGTTACAACTGTCATAATTATGCACATAAGGCTGCAGACTTTCGTTTAAAGAAATACAATCCAGACTTGAACCCCACTGCTCAAAATGTTAAGGTTTGGAAGAAAAAAGTAGATGACAAGTGTGGACTAGTGCTATCAGCCCAAAGGAAAAAGAATCCATGGTATATTGACAGTGGATGCTCCAAACACATGACTGGAGACAAAAGTAAGTTTCTAACTCTAAGTGATAGCAAATCAGGAAATTTAGCTTTTGGAAATGATGCACCGGGAAAGGTAAAAGGTAAAGTAATTGTAAGTTTGAGTAATGGAAAAAGAAAAGCTCAAGATGTGTTGCTTGTAGAAAATTTGAAACATAATCTGCTTAGTGTCAGTCAAGTCTATGACTGAGGGTGTGAAGTTGTTTTTACCTCTAAAGATTGTAGAATAAAATATGTGGATTCAGGTCAGTTAGTTGCAAAAGGTATAAGAATAGAAAACAATGTCTATGTTTTAAAAGAAGAAGAAGAAGAATGCCACTTAAGCAAATACGATGAAAGTTGGTTGTGGTATAGGAGACTTGGTCACCTAAATTTTGATCACATAATCAAACTCATAAACAATGGGGCAGTAAAAGATCTTCCGAAGATATCAAAGCCATATGAATCTATTTGTAAACCCTGTCAGATAGGAAAGCTTACTCGCACTCAATACAAATCAAAAAACTTTCCTTCAACAGAAAAACCTCTTCAGTTAGTACATATGGATCTATGTGGACCATCAAGGAAAGAAGCTACAGGAAAAGAAAATTACTTTATGTTGATTATTGATGACTATTCTAGACTAACTTGGGTTTCCTTTTTGAAAGAAAAATCTAAAGCACTTGAAAAATTCAAAGTATTTAAGGCTCTGATTGAGAATCAAACAGGAAAAAGATTAAAGGCAGTAAGGTTTGATAGAGGAGGAGAGTTTAGTTC
>ML777214.1:119668-159712 GCA_009831015.1 Picea engelmannii | reverse complement strand
CGGTTTCTTCTGAGGAGTCATCATTGTTTACACATAAACTTTTCTTTTTATCAAATCTCCTGGATTTGTGCTTCTCTTCACCTTCATAGTTTTGATCGTGTTTCTTGTGTGGACATTTATTTGCAAAATGACCTATCTTACCATAGTTGAAACATTTTAAGGGAAACTTACCTTGGTACTTGCCTGATCCTTTCTTTAGTCTTCTCACGAATTTTGCTTCAATTTCATCAGGCTCAGAATCTTCATTCTTATCTTCTTTAAATGATGCTTCTCTAGAGGTGGTTTTATCTGTAACTATCCTCATTTCATATGCAGTCAACGTTCCTAAAAGTTGATCAAAAGACAAAGACCTTATATCATTAAGTTCTTCTATAGATGAGACCTTTGGGTTGAACCTATCTGGGAGAGATCTCAAGATTTTATGAACTAAATAAGGTTCCCCAATTGTTTCACCAAGTGCCTTCATTGCATTTATCATTTCTTCTATTCTCAAAAAGTATTTTCCAACGGTTTCATCTTCTTTCATCTGTAGCTTTTCAAACTGTACTCTGTAGGTTTGAAGCTTGGCATCTTTCACCTTCTCATTACCTTCATAGTTGTTAATGAGTTTGTCCCACATTTCTTTAGCAATTTGAATATGCATCACCTTCACAAACTCGGCTTCTGCAAGTCCATTCAAGATAACATTCATTCCCTTAGCATTAAAGCTGAATTCTAACTTATCATCCTTGGAAGCTAGAACAATAGGATTTATGTATCCAGTCTCTACTACATCCCATACATCAGCTCCTAAGGCCATTAGGTATGTTCTCATTCTAACATTCCAGAAGGCAAAATTCATTCCATCAAATAGAGGAGGCCTAGTGACTGACATCCCTTCATGGCTTGTCATGTTTAAGCTCTAGGATCTACCCTTAGATAAAATGGGGCCGACTCTGATACCANGGGTGAATCAGTTGTCACCGTGCTTAAACAATTATACTTCTTTTAAAACTCTTTGCAGAAACACTGAATGATGATCAAAATAATGCAGGGAAATAAACAATGGCACATTCAACATCAGTCACATATATGAGAAACACAGAGACAGATATTTCCTGAGGAACCCCATACAGGGTAAAAACCTCTTTTTCTTTATATGATAAGTAACAATTACATTCTTTACATTATCATACATATGAGAAACAACTCATAATGAGGCCACAACCTCTGTTTTGCAAGCTGCAACTTGTTGAGAGCACCAACTCTCTGTTTTCTCTAGCACCCACTAGAAGGAAGAACCAACTCCCTGGTTTCTCTAGCACCAACTAGAAGGAAGCACCAACTCCCTGAGTGTTTCCAGTACCAACTTTCAATCATACAGACACCAACCTATATAACAGAGAACAAGAGTTCTCCCTTGCACCACCCTGCCACCCTGGTTTCTCTGGCTGCAACCAGATGGAAGCTACAACTCCTTGTGTTCAAGCACCCACTTGAACCTCTTAGGACAACAGTCCACCCTAGCACCTCCCAACCTCCCTGAAATATATATCTTTGCTACTGAAACTTATTACAATGATATAATGTTCAACAATGGCTTACCAGACTCATCACTGTTCTGATGCATTTTGTTTTTCTGTATGCCTCACTGCCTTCCTGCACACATGACTTGTGCTATATGTTCTTCTTCTTTTTATGCTCTGTGTGCCATGTCCATTCACTGCAAAGATCCTCTTCTGTTCAATTCAGCTGCTGCACTCTCTTCCTTCTTCACACATGAATCACCTTCAACAGCAACAACCACCACAACTCCAACAGCAACAACCACCCCAACTCTTCTCTCTACCATGTACTTATATCTTCTGTGCACCTTGTGCATGCACTATGTGCAATACCTCTGCATACTCACACCGCGCCGATATCCTCCACCTCTCGAGTGCTCTGCCTGATCATCATGGTAACTCTTCAACTTCTCTGGCGGTTTTCCCACGCATTCAGCATCACTGGGTGTTATGCTGAGATTCCTTAGCCTCTCTGGCAGTTGAGACTATTTGTCTTCTCTGGCATAGTCAAGCTTATCCTTTTTGTTTCAGTTACAGGCTCCAACCCGCATCCATCTGTCAATTTCATCCACGAATCGTCTTCATTCCACTGGCAGATTCCTTGTAACTCTTCAGCTCCTCTGGAAATCACACAGAAGTCTCTTCACATCCTCTGGTAGAAACCATCAATGGTTTCTAGCAGTTTCACTGTGTCGTGCAATGATAGCCCATCGATCTTCTTTAGTTTCATTCATTTTCATCCAGAACAGCCACGCCTACACAGTCTGTCTCATTTTCTTTGATACACACACCCACGGTAGTTCCACTTCCCATTTCCTTAGGCAAAAGAATGACAACTATCCGAGCAACTGAAACGCCAACTGAAACGCTAACTGATTTGCAGTCATGAGTCTGTTTTGATAATAAATTCCAAACTAAGGATTTAACTGTGAGAGAGAACAGTAACCCTCCGATCAACACTTGATCTGATGGTTCAGATCATTCCGCGATTTCGCATATCGCTATTTCGACACTCCTGATGTTCAATGTTCTTGTCACTTACAAATCCCGATCTACAAAATTCTGATACAGAACTTTTATGCACTAGCTCCTTCCAGAATATGACTATGGTCATAACCAAGCGCCTATGCAAAAAATGCTTTCGCGATTTCTCGTTTCGTGATTTTCGACACTATGCTCCGTTGACCCCAAGTCAGCAAAATTTTAATCACTTGCCACATGTCCTGTGATTCCATGGTCCAGATCTGATCTTGATTCAACGACTATGATTGAATCGCGATTTTGTCATTCTTGATGCATTGGGTTCTTTGCCTCTCCATGTCGCGATCCCCGAAACTATGATATGGACTTAGATCAACGTTCCAAATCTGAGCTCGATTCAATGGCTGCAACTGGATCGCAATTTCGCATATCGCGAAATCGAGATTCCTGTGGATGATATTACTTGACATCTCCAACTCTCGATCCCTGAAAGTCTTGCATGGACTGAAATCAATGGTCCAGATTCAACCTTAATCTGATGGCTCAGATTACATCGCGATTTTTCATATCGCGATATTGGGATTCCTGATGTCAATAATCTTTGACATGTCCAACTCTCGATCCTCAAACCCCGACATGGACTGGAATCAATGGTCCAGATTCAACCTTGATCTGACGGCTCAGATTAAGTCATGATTTCGCATATCACGATTACGCTCGCTTCTCCTTGATCCAACGATGGTTGGATCCTGCACTTGAATCTAACGCCTGATATCTGTCCTCCTCTTCAATGATCTCTTCTTGTCTATATTCAGATCTGATGACCCTCGTTCTTTCGGGAATTTTGAATGGATCCAATGATTAGAAATGATTCTCAAGCTTTACGGGCCTTCGATCATTCGATCAACTTTAACTTATCTTCTGTTTGCCTGGTTGCATTGCCTTTTATCATTCGATATTCCTAAATATCACTGCGCTGGTGATCATCGCTATTGTACTCAAGCCATCATCACTAATGTACTTGCCATCATTGACAAGCATACGCTGCCTATAAAACATACCAAACATCTTCTGCACTATCTCTTCTGATCTTATCGAGGTTGCTCTGTAGCTTCTTCCCAAAATACTTATGGTGCCCGTCTATTACATTCTTCTTGTACTCATTCCATATTCATTGTTGTACTTGCCATCAATGACAATCATATGTTGCTTGTTAGACATTTTCCAACAAAGCATGGGATCAAAAGAGAGTACACAATTCCAAGGACTCCACAGCAAAATGGAGTTGTTGAGAGGTAGAATAGGTCAGTACAGCAAATGGCAAGATCAATGATGAATGAAAGGAACATACCTTAGTCATATTGGGTGGAAGCAATTCATACAGTTGTTCATATCCTTAACAAATCTCATCTCAGACCACACAGTGACAAAACTCCTTATGAACTTTGGTTTGGAAGACCCGCTTCAATCAAACATTTTAAAGTTTTTGGGAGTAAATGTTATATCAAGAACAATGATGAAAATATTGGCAAATATAATGACCGGGCTGATGAAGGTATCTTCTTGGGTTATGCTACAAATAGTAAAGGGTACAGATGATACAATCAGAGACTGCATAAACTTGTTGACTGTATAGATATAAAGGTTGATGAAGAAATCCCAGTCAGAACTGTAAGCAGTGTTGAACCAAGAACAGAAGATACAGTTGAAGATGGAGATGAATAGGTCCAAGGATCAAAAAGAGAAGAATCTGGATCAGATGAAGATACGAATATTGAAACTGACACAAATTAGCAGAAAGAAGCAAAATCACCTCTCAGAATTATTAGAAAGAATCATCCTGAAAATCAGATAATTGGGGATATAAATGAAGGAGTTCAGACAAGAAGGAAATTGATTAAAGACTCAGAACAATATCATGTTTCCTTTTTATCTATGACTGAATCTAAAATTTTGAGGAAGCTAGTTAGGAAGATAATTGGATTAGAGCAATGAATGAAGAGCTTGATCAAATTGAGAAGAACAATACTTGGGAGCTTGTTCCTAGACCTGAAGATAAGAATGTAATAGGTTCCAAATGGGTGTTCAAGAATAAAATGAATGGAAAAGGACAAGTTGTTAGAAATAAAGCTAGATTGGTTTGTAAGGGATATGCACAAGTTGAAGGTCAGGACTTTGATGAAACTTTTGCACCAGTGGCAATATTGGAAGCTATCAGAATGTTTCTTGCTTATTCATGTCATAAGAACTTTAAAGTGCATCAGATGGATGTTAAGTCAGCATTTCTTATGGAGATCTAGAGGAAGAAGTATATATGGAGCAACCTGAAGGATACTTATTGACAGATAATCCTGATTATGTTTGTAAGTTGAAGAAGGCCTTATATGGACTAAAACAAGCACCACAAGCTTGGTATTATAGGCTGGACAAATTTCTACAAGAAAAAGGGTTCAAGAAAGGTACTGTTGATAGTAACATTTTCATTAAGTCTGAAGGTGATAACTTACTAGTTGTTTTGGTTTATGTAGATGATATTATTTTTTGCTGTACTAATGAATCATCTGTCCAGTGGTTTTCTAATTTCATGCAAACAGAATTTGAAATGTCCATGATAGGAGAATTGTCATATTTTCTTGGCCTACAAGTAAAACAAATCTCTGCAGGAATTTTTATTTCTCAAGAAAAATATTTGAAAGAGATGTTGAAGAAATTTCAGATGGAAGATTCCTCTACAGTCAGCACACCTATGGTGGTTGGTTGCAAGCTGAGAAAAGATGATATCTCACCTGATGTTGATCAAAGGAAATATCGCTCTATGATAGGTAGCCTTCTGTACATCACAGCATCTCGTCATGATATAATGCAAGTTGTTGGAATGGTAGGTCGTTTTCAATTTGCTCCTAAACAAAGTCATTTGGTAGCTGTTAAAAGAATATTCAAATACCTAAAGGGAACAATGACATATGGACTGTGGTACCCTAGAAATCAGAATTTCCAGTTAACTGCTTATTCAGATGCAGACTGGGCAAACTGTGTTGATGAGAGAAAAAGCACCAGTGGAGGAGCATTCTTTCTGGGTGACTCATTAGTTGCATGGCTTAGTAAGAAGCAAGGATCCATTTCCTTATCTACTACAGAGGCAGAATACATTGTTGTTTCTACTTGCTGCACACAAATCTTATGGATGATACAAACTCTTGAAGATCTGAAGGTAACTTACACTGATCCTATTCCAATTCATTGCGATAACACCAGTGCCATAAGTGTCTCCAAGAATACTGTTCTTCATTCCAAGACTAAGCATATTCCAATAAAGTACCATTTTCTCAGAGAACAAGTTTCAAACAAAATTGTTCAGCTAAATTATCTATCATCTACAGAACAGATTGTTGATATCTTTACTAAACCATTAGCAGCGACCCCTTTTGGATATCTTTGTCAAAAGTTGGGGGTTATAATTTCTTGTGTCTAATCTGTTCACCTGATCAGGGGGAGTATTTATTGAATATTTGGTGTTTTTCCTAGATGCTTGTAGACAACAAGGGGAGTATGTTTTGCAACAAGTTCAGGGGAAGAATGTTTCTTCTTTGACATTGATGTCAAAGGGGGAGAAAATATCTCTTTTGTGAGCAGAGTCGAGTCTGAATGCAGAGGAGAGTCAAGTCCGAATTCAAAGGAGAGTCGAGTCCGAATGCATAGATCTCTTTTGGGAGAAGAGTCGAGTCCGAATGCAGAGGAGAGTCAAGTCCGAATGCATATGGGTGCTTATGTTTCCATCAATGCCAAAGGGGGAGATTGTTGGCAAATATTTAACAGACAGCGAGTGCTTGTCATTGATGGCAAGTTTGTATCAGACAGGATGTTTGTAATAGACAGGAAAACAGAAGAATGGAAGAAAGGAACAGACGGGCATCAGTGAAGATGGCATGAGTATAGGAAGAATGTACAGAGGAGTGTTTGTAACAGACAGTGAGTGCTTGTCATTGATGGCAAGTTTGTATCAGACAGGAAGTTTGTAACAGACATGCAAACAAAAGAATGGTAGAAAGGAACAGACGGGCATCAGTGAAGATGGCATGAGTACAGGAAGAATGTACAGAGGAGTGTTTGACATGTCAAATCTTATTAACATCAGGAATCCCAATTTTGTGATATGAAAAATCGTGACTTAATCGTAACCATTGAATCAAGATTGAACCTGGATCGTTGATTACAGCCCGTGTCGGAATTTCACGGATCGAGTGTTGGACATGTCAAAGCTTATTAACATCAGGAATCACGATTTTGTGATATGAAAAATCGCGACTTAATCGTAGCCATTGAATCAAGATTGAACCTGGACTGTTGATTACAGCCCGTGTCAGAATTTCGCGGATCGAGTGTTGAACATGTCAAAGGTTATTAACATCAGGAATCCTGAATTCGCGATATGCGAAATCATGATTTGATCGTAGCCTTTGAATTGAGATTGAATCTGGACCGTTGATCCATCTCCTTATCGGAGTTTTGTGAATCGCAACATCAAGAGGAAAAGAAACAAATGCAACAAGAATACTAAAATCGCGATTTGCGATATCGCGCTTCAATCGCAGCCGTCAAGTCAAGATCAGACCTGGACCATTGATCAAACTCCATATCGGAGTTTCACAAATCACAACATAGAGAGGCAAAGAACCCAATGCAACAAGAATGTTGAAATTGCAAAATCATGATTCAATCGTAGCCATCGAATCAAGATCACATCTGGGCCATCGAATCACAGGACATGTGGCAAGTGATCAAAATTTCACTGAATTGGTGTCAACGGAACATAGTGTTGAAATTCATGAAATGAGAAATCATGAAAGCGTTTTCTTTTTGCATAGGCGCTTGGTTATGACCATAGTCATATTGGGGAAGGAGCTAATGCAAAAAAATTCTGTATTGGAACTTCGGGGATTGCGAAATGAAGTGTAGAGACACTCAGCATAGGATTGTCGAAATGTTGAAACCCGATTTAAAGGCAATGTCAATAAAGTTCATCCAATGGTGCAGATAAATTGGAATATGATCGGAAGGTTACTGTTCACTCTCACAGCTAACCCCTCAGTTACGAATCTGTTAGCAAAACAAACTCATGATTGCAAATCGGTTAGAGTTTCAGTTGCTCGAACAATTGTCTTTCTTTTGCCTAAGGAGTTGGGAAGTTGAACCGTCGGGTAGGTGTGTATAAAAGAAAATGAGACAGAATGTATAGGGTTGGCTGTTATGGATGAAAAAGAATGAAACTGTAAGAAAGGGAAAAGGAGAGGATGCGCTGTATGAAATTGAGCATATGTGCAGAGTGAGATTAAACGCAGAGCAAAATAACAGAGCAAGTAGAAGCAGAGCAGAATGACAAAAAAAGTTGATGCAGAGAAGACCTACTGAACAGACAGAGGAAGAGAAGAATTGCAGAACAGTTTGTAGAAGATCAGACTTACAGAACAGAGAAAGAGTGGTAAGAATTGATTTATCTGTGTAGTTGTATGTGTATTCATTCTTTAATATATTAGGGAGGTTGGGAGGTGCTCGGGAGGACTGTTGTCCTCAAAGGTTCAAGTGGGAGCTTGAACATAGGAAGTTGTAGCTTCCATATGGTTGTAGCCAGAGAAACCAAGGTGGCAGGGTGGTGCAAGGGAGAAAAAGTGTTCTCTGTTATACAGGTTGGAGCCTGTGTAGTTGGAAGTTGGTGCTTCCATCTAGTTGGTGCTGGAAAATATAGGGAGTTGGTGCTTCCTTCTAGTGGGTTCTAGAGAAACCAGGGAGTTGGTGCTTCCTTTTAGTGGGTGCTAGAGAAACCAAAGAGTTGGTGCTCTCAAACAAGTTACAACTTGTAAAAATAGAGGTAGCAGCCTCACATTGAGTTGGTGCTCAATTAAAGATGATGTACAGAACTTAAAATACTACCTATCATTTCAAAGAAGAAGAGGTTTTCTCCCTTTATGGGTTTCCTTGTGAAAATCTATCTTTGTGTATACCTTATGTGTGATTGATGTTTTTTACTTTTACTGTTCATATGTTGTATAATGTTGATGATCAATTGAAGAAAGATTAAGATTGTTTTAACAGACTTATTATTGTTTAAGCTCAAAGACAACTGATTCACCCCCCCCCCTCTAAGTTGTATTAGTAATTTGAACAAAGTTCCCTTCGTAGAACACATCGTGTGTAGACTCGGGAACAGAAGAAATGACGACAACGGTCGATTGGGTCGAGATCCATTGGTAACTCTCAATGGTGTGATGTTCCAGGAAGAGAATGGAATGATGATGTCCATCATCCCAAGGGGTATCTTCCATGGACATAACAGACATAATCATCTCGTTTGTAGGAAAAATGACACGGAAAGGATCCGGAGATAGATCACCAAGAGAGGGGCTAGAAGGGGTTGTCGATTGAATGTCTTGATAAGCAGATTCGACCGGACTTAAAGGCATTTGGTCACCATAGAAAAGATGATCACTGGGGTTGGGTAATATCAACAGGTCATAAGACACAGGGGTTTCTCGAACAGAGGTGGAAATCATGTTTATCGAGGTGACAAACGGATGTGGAACATCAGGTGGTGGAATGGGGAAAGTACCCATCAAAGAGGAATCTTTAAGAAGACCCACACCGACATTCTCATATCCAGGGGGTGTTTTCACAATGAAAGGTACGTTGTTGGTACATGTATCAGAGTTAAAGAAGGCCAATTGGTCCATCGTAATTACTTTTCCTTGATGTGGGAAATGTACGACACAGAAAAGAGTGGACACAACTGCACACATGGAATCCATCCAGCTATGGCCAAGTAGAAGGTTCTAATCGAGAGGAGCATCAAAGACCTCAACTTTAACGTTGATTGTTTTGACTTCTAACGTAATAGGCAATAAAGGGAGGACACCATAAGGCTTAAAACCAGAGCCATTAAAGGCTTTGAGCGTGTTGTGGGATTCGGTTAAGGGAGGAGAGTCAATGGCTTTCTAGCAAGTAATAGACATGACACACGTCGAGGTACCCTCATCAATTATTGTTCTACAAATGTTCTTGTCGGAGACAATGACTTGTATTTGAAATGCGAGTTGAGGGGGTAACCTTGGAATGTGATCTTCCAAGTCAAAAATTATTAAATTTGTATCAGTAGGGTCAATTCCACCAATAGATTTCAACAGTGACTTCCATTGTGTGGGAAAACTCTGAAGGAATTCGAGGGCTGGCATCGTGGATGGTGCTTGGGCCAGATCTTCTACAATACTAAAGTTTTGGGCAGCACGCACATGAGGATTGAAAGCAGACTTTCGAACAACACCCTTCAGGGGAGGGTGAAGAACTGTGTCTAGGCTAGGTTGTTCGAGATGAAGAGGACCATTGGTAGGTGGAGCCGATGAAGATGGTTGGACCAAGGAAGGAGGTATTTCATCAACCTTCTCTTTGGAGGAAGAATAATCTTTGGCTCGAGTGGTAAGTGTGATGTCATTCTTCTTTCAATCACCTATACACATTAAGACATAGGATGTATTGGAGGGGGGAGGTTGGTCATGAATGACCAATTGGGCATGTTGTTGAGAAGGAAAGGGTTGTGACAACATGACCGGGGTAGGCATTTTCGGGGTCCCTTGAAGGAACTTAGTAACCTCGGCTCGTCTCGGACAATCCTTAGTGTATTGATCATCACCACAGATAAGACAAGGGTATCGAGGTTTGCACTTATCCTTATCTTCAACAAGTTGTGTTTTGGTCTTCTCAGATTGCGGATTATTTCTATCCTCCTTATTCTTACCCTTCCCTTTTTAGGATTTATTCTTTCCTGCAGGGGTAGATTGAATAGAGTTCACCTCAGAAGTCTTGCCAGTGGGAGGAGTAGGAGATGGAGCTTGTTGAACATTAGACGCAATAGACTTGGGGTTGGTGGTAGAGTCTTGTGCGGAGTGGGGTTCGGCTTGGAAAGTGCCAATCACACTATCAGTAGCATGAGAAGCAGTAGGAGTAGTTGAAGTAGAAGTAGTAGAAGGACGAGGTGTGTCAGGGAGCAAATCGTAAAGAGTACCCATTTGTGAGTAAACGAGGTCAAGGTATTGAGCACGATTGATCACCTGTTCTTCTGTGACAACTCCACCCATGGCGATGTCATGATCGATATCATTCACAAATGATTTCATGAACCACTCTGCCAGTAACTGATCGGGAAGTTCAAGTTTGATGAGACGTCATCGCCATCGCCACTCATGAATGTGATCAGAGATATGAGTGGTTTTGGTTTGTTTGAAAGAACTCAAAATTTTGGTTCCCATTTCATATCAGATCGGTAACTAGTAGTGGGTGAGGAAAGCCATGGTGAGGGTGTTAAAGTCAACAAAAAATCCTCGCAGCAATTCTATATACCACTTCGCGGTGGAACCCGTGAGAGTTCATTGAAAAAGACGTAATTGAATAGAGTCATCCATCAAGGAGTTGGATGAACACCAAAGGTGGAAAATCATTACATGATTGTTCGGGTCCTCTCTTGGTTTACCATCGAACTTAGGAATGTTGGAAGGTAGTTTGGCCGGTATGGTGGGTCATTAAGGAGAGTGAAGGATAGGATCGTTTAGAATTCTAGACAGATCAGGGAGGTCTAGAGTGGCTAAGAAGGGTAATTGTCTATTCACGTGGGGGTACTGGTGACTTTGGGGAGGAAGTCCCATAGGTATACCAGTAGGACCGTAAGAAGTTTTCATATAATGCGAAGATCCGGGTAGATTCAGTTGTTGGTATGGAGGCATGTAATTTATAGGGTTGTATTGCTTAGGGAGGTTCCCTTGAACATGGACGTTAAGTCCAGTGTTCAAGCCCCAAATGGAATTGGACGGACCTGGATATGGTTGGCCTGTACTAAGGGGTATGAAAGAGTTGGTTTGAGGTTGTTCCCCCCAGTCAATTGAGGATTATTTTGGATAAGATGGTTCCAATACTGGGACAATTCTGCAAGTATGTTCTGTCCAGTGGGTGGGGTAGGTGGGGGTTGCCCTCCAATCGGAAGTTGTGTTCCAATTGAGATTTGACCTCCAGGGTGAAAATGTCTGCCAACAGGAATCTGGTAATTAGGTGTGAAACACTAAATGGTGCCACTAGGGTCGATTCCTCCGACAGGGGATGGAAGAGCCCCCCTGGAAGGGGGTCAAGGAAGTGTCAGAATAAAACTAGGAACAAGATGGTGCCCAGAAGGAGTGGGAATGCTAGGAGTCCCGGACGGGATTTGTGTAGGAACAGGAATAGAATCATTCAACGCATGATATCCGGGAGGAAGCGTTGGGGTGAGTCTGGGCAAAAGCGATGTGCCAATGGGGGATTGGCTAGCCACCATATTCCCGGTGTGAAGATTCGTAGTATCTAGGACCATTGTATAATGGGTCATTTAAAGGGGTACAGTCAAGATATCGTCGGTCGGTTGAGCATACGAACCAGGGAAATAATAGGTAGTAGTAAAAGGTATCGCATTTGGATCGGATGTTTTGGGTGGCTCGAGTGTGACAGTGATATCATCGCCTGCTCCTGAGCCAAAGAGATCTCGTCTAAAAATGCCAGTAGTCCAAAAAGCATATTGACCTTCAAGGCCTGTGAAAGGTTTGGTTGGTAATCTAGAAGACTCAACAACAATATCTTCGGATGAATTCACTCGAACAATACGTCTCACAGAGTCGGGAGGAAGTCGCAATCCCTCTTGAGAATCTATAATTCGGAACTGTTCTAAAGAGTTAGTTCTTTCCAGTCATGGAGTGGTAATGTCTTAGACTTCACTCTGTTGAGGAGAGCCCTCCGGTGAGTTGGTAGGCAAGGGTTGACAACCTTCCAGATCTTTTGGGGGTAGTTCTTGCATTCTACGTGAATGGCATGGAGGGTCAATGGTTATCGAGTGAAAATCTCACGAAATAAATTATATGGCCAACTTACGGAAACAAACAGCATGCACTAGTAAAATCTAGGAATCAAAAATCAAGCAAACAAGACCTTCCTATTTTGAAATCACTAGTTGGTGATGAAATCCAACGTCGCAATGTCGAGACAATAAGGGGTTGGGATAGGGTGGAAAATTTACGTTGACGGCCTACTTAACAGACTTACACCTTGGTGCAAGCTCCCACACATAATCATGGGTATACCCTCCAAGGAGCCCGAGTGAGTCTGGCCAACGTCGATTCCAAGTACTGTGAAGACTTACCCCTCCACAGTCACCTTGTGTAATATGCTAAGAATACAGGCTACTAAAGTTACCAGAAACAACAATGATGCCTGGGGGAATAGTCGATAGTCCAATCCACATGCAAGTGTAGGGTATCTAGCTCGAAATCAAATTGAGAGGATTCTACTCATCATTGTGGGTATACCTTCAAGCGACCCCCATAATATGTGCAATCTCTCAATCGATATCAACAAAGTGGGGTGAGTAACTCTGTCAATCTCAATGTGGCCTCAGGTTTGACCCTTGTGTGAGAAGGGATTCCCAAGATAAAATTTTGCAAATGGAATTTGACACTCCTTATCACAAGATACTATTGTGTGTTTTGCCCTTTAGAGAGTGTGTCTCACTGTCTATTCCAAAGCTCTAGCCTAAATGTTGGTGCAAAAGAGCCCTAGAAAATGTTACTAGTTGAATTTTAAATTTGCGCAATATTATTAAAGGTTGTTGTTACTCAAAGGGAGATGGAAATGAAACTAATGTTGTGTAAGACTCTGACCCAACAATGAGTAAATAGAAATGAATGATACAAACTTGTGTTCGATGAATTCTATCTACAACAGGGAAAAATGAGTTTTCTGGAACAATGCAAACTACGATGTACGATCTTTTTTGAAATGTAGTACCAACCAATCATTGACAGTGAAAATTCATTATTCGTTCTCTTTCAATATTTTAATGCCAATATTTTATGAATAAATGATTGCTTAAAAGAAAAAGACTTTAATTTTTGTTTTTGTTATAAACCCAAAAATGGGGATGGAACTAAGAAAAAGTAAGCAACCAATGAAAATAAAATACTCAACAACACCCAAATCGATCTTTCAATGAAGATAAAAATAACAAACTGACAAGAAAAAATCTCTTCAAATGCAGATCAAAAAAAATTTTCCAAGCAGCAAGCAGTCTAAATGGACAATTAATCCCAACTTTTAATCCAATCAAAGGATTTTGATCAAAAAATTACTCGGATCTCAGAATTCGAGATTATACCCTTGTCAATAAAAAGTCACGAAGCAAAAATTGGGAAAAAGAGTAAGAAGAGTTTTCGATCTCCGAAAACTAATCAACTGCAAGATTTGAAGTCAAGAAACAGTCAAACACTGGCAAAAGAAGTTCTCCCTAGGTAAAGAAACAAATCTGGTCATCAAAAAGACAAGAAGACCTAATCCAAAACTTTTACAAATTAGTTTGCAGCCTGGTAGTGGGGTACAGTGCGAGAATTAGGGATTCTCGCAGTCTAGATACAGGCAGGGTGTGAGAAGGTCACACTGGATTGAACAGGAGGGTGCAAACATCAATGATTCTCGCAGATCACAGAGAGGTACAGTGCAAGAAATTTTGTAAACAATAAAAAATTTGAGTGAACTTCTGGGTCCAGAGAATCTACAAGGGTCTCCTACAGACTCAGGGAGTGGTTAGTAATGAAAAAAGTAGGTTAAGAAAAAATGGCCAACAAAAAACTATAAAATGAGTTGTATCCCCAATGGAGTCGCCAATTTTGTTATAGGATAAATCAGTATATGCAGACACTAACAGATCTCCCTAGATCCACCTATATCTAAAACAAAACAGGACAGGACATGATGCTTTCCCTAAGAAACTATCATTGAATTTACTACCAAAGGAGGAACGAGTGGCATACCTTTATATCGATTCCTTAGGTCTTTGTTGTCTCTACTTCACTCCGGTGCTCTTGCAAGATTAGATCCAAGACAACACAAACCAACCAAAGAGAATATAGTAAAGTATATTCAATGACGACCTATGCATATGATCAAGGAATTATGCAATAAAATAAGAGTGATTTTACAGGAAAGGAACATGCCATTGTATTATATTAATATGAAAGTAGAAGATACAACCAGATCGCCTTGATGTCGCAATCTTCCTTTCGGTGGTCCTTTGTTCCTACACACACACTTACTCCAAACTTGCATGAAGAAGATCCACTAGGGCTTGATGGAAAAATGGAGGCCTCAAGCATCAATTCAAACAGGATTCCTCACACAATTCTGAATCTATTCTTTCATCAATTCTTTATTCAATCTTGCTTAACCTCTTCCTTGAGAAACCCTTCATTATATAGGAGAAGGAGAGATGGTTAAAGGGATGAGGATGATCCCACTAAATTTGAGAAGTCAGTAGGATGTCAACCATGCGAATGCCAACTTATTTTCTAAAATATCCTCTTCTAGAACCTTTGTAATTTCCTCTTCCTTTTAAGCTTTGAAACAGGTTCACACCCTACCTATAGAGCAGATTGCAAACACCTCGCAAGCTAGGTATAGGGTTACCTACGAGAATCAGGGTTTCTCGCACCCAACAATACATGTGGTCTGCGAACTCATCTTAAAAATATGTTTTAGGGAAGAAGACAACAATCACTTTTCTCAAGCAAAAGGTCCTTATGAGAGCCTGAACACATAACTGTAGAGACATCACCAGAGTGACCAAAATAATGTGTAACATTTGAGATGTTAAGGAGAGTGAAATTTTGATGCCCCATCCCTAGGAAAGATAATCAGGGGTAGGGTGTGTTACAAATCGGTACCAGAGCATGGTTACAACAATTGGCCTGCTTGGGCTCAAGGATGAGTTGCGTAAAAACCATATTTTTAAAGTAATTTAAGGGTGACACCCTATATTACCTCTTTCCTAAAGAGTCTAGTTAAAATTTTGTTGAAGAAAAGAATGAAACTCTCTACTATGTGTGTATTTAAGAAATATGAATTGTTTGTTGTTCATAAACTAATAGATTGTTGGCTAACTGTAAGTGTTTTGTCAGAACTCAAGCAGTCGGTAAATCGCGGAAAACTTCGAGTATAAAGGATGGTGACGTGCCATGAAGTGGGGGATGGCTCCCACAATAGAGACAAAGAATATGACAGAAGGAGGGCGGTGGAAACCCCTCCATATCTAGCTGAAACTGTAAGGAGCCTCATGGTCGAATTACAGATTTGCAAGGATGACAATGAAAGATTGATAAAGGAGAAAGAAAAACAAACAAAAATTAATTCAGTCTTCTTGCAGAGATTATCCGACATACAAAGGCAACTACAACATGGACCCGCAACCACTCATGTGGACCAACGACATACGAAGAGAAGTCAAAGTCCACCTGAAATACGAAATTGTGGTCCCATAAGTGGCCATACTGGGAGAAGTACCTCGAGGAAGGCCCAACCTAGAGGCAGGGGACACTCATCAGGAGAGTCTTATGAAAAGGAAACTAGAAACTCTGAGGGATATTCTAGTAGCAAAGCTAGTTCATATCCTCAAAGGAAAGGAAAGAAGAGAAATCATTCTAAAAGTCGTGATCCTGAAGAGCTCAAGAAAGCCAAACCACCCTCTTTCAATGGAGATATTGAGAAAGGGGAATAGACATATTCAGAGTCCATGACTACTATGAAGACTTGAAGGCTCGAATAGCCATCTTCAACTTGAAAGGAAAGGATTCCATTTGGCAGGAAGAGCTTAGGAATGTGAAATGAATCCATGAGAAGGACTTGTCATGGAAATAGTTTAAGAAACACTTTAAGAAGAACAATAGTTCAGGATTCAAGAAGAAGGGGTTTAAATCCTCAATATTTAAGAACTATGGGAAGAACTATAGGATGATCCTTCCTATTAAAAGTGTGTATCAGTAGAATTTCCCTCCCAGAGTGGAAATAAACCTTTTGGAGCAACCTCAAGAAAGACTGATAACCCAAAATGAGAACCCTTGAAATGTTGGGGTTGTGGAGAAGAAAATTTATTGAGAGATTTCCCACATATACAACTGAACAGTAGGAAAGTATACAACATCCAAGAATCTACCATAGTCAATATTGTGGCTAGGAGCATGCCACGGATTTATGCATCCTTGGATAATAAACAAGCCGACCACCAAGCCTCAGTGGTGGAGATATAAAGTATGATCGACAACCGTCTAGTTTCTATTTTAATGGACCCTCATTCTAATTTGAATTATGTGGCCCCTCAGACTGTTGATAAGTATAAACTAAAACCCTCCAAGGGATTCATAATCCTATGAGATGAATATCATCCCTTCAAATGAAAAAGTATTGCAGAAAGGGATGTCTCCTATATACAATATAGGTGTTGGAATCTATTGAGGATGACAAACCAAACCTAGAGGACCACCCCATATTAAGAGAGTATAAATACTTGTTCCCAAAAGAGGTATCGGGTCTACCTCCAAGAAGAGACATTCACTTCTCGATAGAACTTGCACCAGGAGAAATGTTAGTATCTAGAATTCCCTATAGGATGAATACACTAGATCTAATTGAGCTCAATCTACAGCTAGAGGAGATGATGAAGAAAGGCTACATTCAGCCCAGTGTGTCTCCATGGGGAGCACCAACCTTGTTTGTGAAAAATAAAGATGGCACATTCTGATTTTGCATAGACTATAGACAACTCAATAAGCCAACCATAAAGAACAAGTATCTCTTGCCAAGAATCGATGACTTGTTCGACCAATTAGGGGGTTCTTCCATTTTTTCAAAGATTGACTTAAGGTCTAGATACCATCAAGTCTGAATCAAGGATGAATACATCCACAAAAAAACCTTCAGGACAAGGTATGGTCCCTATGAATTTGTGGTGGTGCCATTTGGATTTACCAATGCCCCTGCCACTTTTATGTGCTTGATGAATAATGTACTCAACAAATTCCTAGACAGATTTGTATTGATTTTCATTGATGATATCCCAATCTACTCCAAGAACAGAGAGGATCATGAAGAACATCTTAAATTAGTGCTACAAGTACTAAGAGAGCATCAGCTTTATGCTAAGTTTAGCAAGTTGGGATTTTTCCAGAAGAAAGTCCATTACTTAGGCCATGTCCTTTATAAAGAAGGAGTGGAAGTAAACCCTGACAAGATCATATCTATCATGGAATGGACTACCCCAAAGGAAGTATCTGATATCATATCCTTTATGGGATTAGCAGGATACTATAGGAGTTTCATAAAATGATTTTCAAAGATCGGTTGTCCAATCACTGCCCTTCAGAAAAAGGAGTTTAAATTCACTTGGACATCAGAATGTGAAGAAAGATTTCAGGAACTAAAATACCTTCTAACCCATGCACCTATGTTGAATATTGAAGACCTTGATATTGACTTCCTTAAGTGTACAGACACATGTAAGAAAGGACTCAGACAAGTCCTTATGCAAGGCGGGCGTGTAATTTTCTACGAATCCAGAAAATTGAATGAGCATGAAATCAATTATGTGTCCCATGATCTAGAGTTGGCTTCCATAGTGCATGCTTTAAAAATGTGTAGGAATTACCTCCTAAGTAGGATATTTGTACTTATGATAGACCATTGTGGGTTGAGGCACATGTTTGATCAACCAAAGCTCAATGCTAGACAAGCTAGGTGGACGACTCTCCTTAGTGAGTTAGATTTCAAAATCAAACACATCAAATGAAAAGAAAATAGGGTGGCCAATGCCCTTAGCAGAAGTGTGAAAATGATTCACCTGGCAGCAATAAGCACCTGTGAAATGGATGTCAGGGAGAGATTTAGGAATTCAAAATAAACAAATGCATTCTTCAAGACCGTGATGTCATACCTAAAGTAAGAGCCCATGGGGATAAAGTATGAAGGCTATCAAAAGTTGGATGAAGGCTTGCTAACCTATAGAAACAGATTGTATATTCCAAGTTGTGACGACTTGAAGAGGTTCATAATTGATTAACTACACAAGAGACCATATACTGGTCACCCAGATTATCAAAAAATGATCACGACCACTAGGAAACAATTATATTGTCTTGGATTGAAAAAGGACATAGTTGACTATCTAGCTAAATGTCTAGAATTCCAGCAAGTTAAGACAAAACATTGGCAACCAGAGGGGTTGTTACAACCTCTACCAATTCCAGAATGGAAATGGGAAACCATCTCCATGGATTTCATCATCATATTACCAAAATCGTCTAAGCAGAATGATGCCATCATGGTAGTGGTAGACAAATTGAGAAATCTTGATCACTTGGTTCATGTCAAGTCAACATGCAAGGAAATAGATATTTCCAACGTCTTCATGAAGGAGATATTCAGACTACATGGCATGCCTAGGTAGATTGTATATGACAAAGACACAAAATTTAATTCAATCTTTTGGAAGTCTTTAATGGTTGGTTTTGAGACTAAATTGTTGTTTAGCACAGCTTATCACCCTCAAACCAATGGGTAGACAAAAAGATTAAACCAGATATTAGAAGAAATGTTAAGGATGCATGTAATGCATCAGCCTAAGAAGTAGGAATACTACATACCATTGGTATAATTTTCCTACAACAACAGTTATCAAGAGTCACTGAAGATGAGCTCTTTTGAAGCCCTCTATGGTAGATAGTGAAAGATTCCAATCAGTTGGAGTAATCTAGTGGTTATAATTACAATCATACCCGACATGCCAAAATAAATGGAACAACAAGTGATTCAGATAAAACAAAAATCTGAAAATTGCTCAGGATAGACAAAAGAGTTACGTTGACAGAA
Organism: Picea engelmannii; assembly: GCA_009831015.1. Taxonomy (NCBI): domain Eukaryota; kingdom Viridiplantae; phylum Streptophyta; class Pinopsida; order Pinales; family Pinaceae; genus Picea; species Picea engelmannii. The sequence goes on along the minus strand of ML777214.1, from coordinate 140,441 downwards.
AGAGAACTCCCAGAGAGTTCAAGACAGGAGACCATGTTTATCTCAGAGTTAGGCCCAAGAAGAGTTCCCTAAGAATGGGATCTTGTGCCAAGATGACACCTCGATATTGTGGACCCTTTGAAGTACTGGATAGAGTGGAACCTATAGCCTATAGGCTAGCCCTCCCTCCCACAGTAAATGCACATAATGTTTTCCATGTTTCATTATTGAAGAAATATGTACATGATTCTAATCATATAATTGACTGGTATTTGATCCAGGTGGATTCGGAGGGAGAATTCCTGCCAAAACCTCAGTGCATACTAGACAGGAAGGAAACCTCACTCAGGAACCAAACCATTGCACAAGTCAAGGTGCAGTGGAAACACTTTGGCCCAGATAAGGCTATGTGGGAAATAGAGGATGCCATGAGACAAGCATATCCATTTTTGTTTACTTCTATATATATAGAGCACGTTGATAGATAGAACATCGAGGAAGATGTTCATTTAAGGGGGAGGGGACTGTAACACCCATGTTTCCCCCAGTTTGTAAATATAACTATATGGGTCAGGAGACTATGGCAAACTCAATATGTGTGAATGTTTGATTTTATGGACCTTTGCATAAAAGGTCAATGAATGTAAATTATGTTATTTACTAGAGAATGGATAAGTATTGCATGACTGCTAGAAGGGGGAAGTGATAAGACAGACCACAAGTGCTATGAAAGAGATGGTGAAGGGGACCAGAAATGGTTGCGTTAACCTCCACTAGACCAATACTTTGTTGGATTTAATTTCTTAGGATCGGAACAACCCTCTCACCTAGGAATGAATTACAGTCAGGTTGGTAGGTGGGAATACCTCCTCAAGAGTTAATGAGGGGATGGGGCAGACCACCCAACTGTAAGACATCCAAACCTAACCACAGACTGGGAATTTGGGCCACATTAAATCTTGTTGAGGAAGGCAATAAAGGAATGTGTGGTGGGTAGAGGAATACCTGCAAAGAGTGCAGAGACAAGAGACTGAGATCTCAAGTTTGAGGAAGAACTGTGAAAAGAGTGTGTTCTGATTGCAGTAAACAGAGACTGACTCAAGAGAAGGAGAGTAACCTTTGTCCCTATCTATGACTGAGTTGGGAGAAGGAGAGTAACCTTCATCCCTATCTATTTCTCTGCCAAGAGAGGGAGAGTAACCTTCATCCCTAACTTTCATTGAGCCAAAAGAAAAGATTCAATCTCAAAGCATCGTGGTCTAACTCGGGGGTGGCCAGTAGTAAATCCGTTAGGAGTGACTGAGACTATGGTTGGGTGGAAACGGGCACCCCTTTCGACAATCACATCACGTCATCTAGTTCTGATAAGTGTTTTCATGTTTGGTTCTTTGAAATGGAATAATGAATGAATGCATGTATGTATACATTTAAGATTGGCCTTTGTATTGATTGATTGAGTGATGTGTATGTATTTATCTCCTTGAGGACTTATGCTTCTGCTTGATTTTCCATATGCTCTAGTTTAACCCTCGAAGGTGTTTTCCCCAGGGAGTTACCTCACCATTCCAAAGTCAGAGAAAGCGCTAAGTCTGAAAGGAGCTAACTCTTGACAACTTCATAGCTTCAGGTGCTCAAATACCTATGATGTCAAACTTCATAACTGTCAAAAATATATGAATGTCGGAGTAGCGAAAGGTTGTGAGTCATTTATATGGGGAGTCTGTTGGGGCCCCTTCTCGATCATTTGATCTTCTAGTGGAAGTTTTCGTGTATGGTACTTCGGTGAAGTTCAACTTCAAGAGAATGGAGATGCTTTAACATCAAACTCCTCAAACATTGAAGTTACTAAGTGAAGAAGAGTCGTAGATTTTGTGGAGCTCATTAGGAGCCTCGCCTACCGTCTGATCATCAAGGGGGAGGGACCCGCACAGGGTACTTCGGTGAAGTCTCGCTTCGGGGAAATGGAGTGGCAGTGGAGCCAAAACTCCCGAAGGCCAAACTCGTGAAGTAACTTGGACCATTGATCTGGGGATCCTTCGGGTCCTATCCTAGCCGTCAGATTTATGATGTAGTCCTATCAACACTGACCAACTTCGGGAGAAAGGAGGAGTTTTCATCGCAAAACTCCCAAACATCGAAGCCCGAATTGACAAGAGTCGTCAATTTGAGGACGCTTCAGGACTTATCCTAGACGCTAGATCTAGACTGTGGTCAACTCGATGCTAACAAACTTCGGGAGAAAAGAGGAGTCTGCACTGCCAAACTCCCTAATGTCGAACTCCCGAAGTAACAAGAGTCGTAGATCTATGGGTCTACATGTCTGGATCTCGACTCTGAGATCTGAGGGATTTTACAAGGCTCTCAGTCCGAAGTGACGTGGTGCAGTGACATCACCTAGGGTGACGTGGACCCACAGTAGACGTTCCACATGTCACCTAGATTCATGTGTATCATATACCCTATAGGCTCATTGGAATGTTAAATGTGTCACCCCTGGACCCTTACACATTTCAGCCCTCGGCACGATCCCTCCTAGCCAAAGTGGTTGGTGAAGTGACCGAAATCCAGGAGTTTGGGACTTCGAACTTTAGAGGAATTAGGGTATAGTATTGTAGGGAGTCAATCCTAGTCGTTGATGCTAGGGAAAACATGGCACCAAATCCTGTACTCCAGATGTTTAACACACCGGAAGGAAGAAGGCATAAAAGGTTCAAGACCCCTAAATTCGCAGGGAGCCAGAGGAGATCTGAACCATTCCTAAATCGGGATGTGTGCTAGTATATCATTAACTTCGGAGGAGAGTCAGTCCGGAGGATTTGAAGCTTGGTGCTTCGAAAATCCTCGAAGCCCGTAGTAATGGAGAGGATCTCAATCATCCATCATTTAGGGACGTGTGGCGGGTGATCAATTACTTCAGAGGATAGGACCTTCAGAGAAAAAGTGGAACAAGAGTTCCCAGAGCCCAGAGTTCACCCGAGCCATCCATCTCATAGGACAGGTGTCAGAAGATCTATCACTTCAGAGGAAGGCTTGTTGCAAGAGTTTTTAACTCCTGAAGGTTGAAGCGTCGGAGTTCATCATAACCGTTAGTAGTGGAGGATGCATGTCAGGACATATGTTACTCCAAAAGGATTTCACTCCAGAGATTTCATGTGTGAAGACTCGGGAACAATCAAAGCCCGGAGTCCTCAAGTGAATCGAAGTCATTGATTTTCTGAGGACACGTGGCATCGGATTGTGAACTTCGGAGATTTACCACTCCGAAGGATTCGCGTGGTGGTTGTTCAGAATTTCCTGAACTGCCGAAGCTTGGAGTCCTAAAGTGAATCAGAGCCATCGATTATTCGAGGACACATGGCATCGAATTGTGAACTTTGGAGATTTTCCACTTCGAAGAATTCGCATGGTGGTTGTTCGTAATTTCCCGAACTGTCGAAGCCTGGAGTCCTGAAGTGAATCGGAGTAGTTGATTCTCTAAGGAAACGTGGCATCATATTGTGAACTTTGGAGATTTGCCACTATAGAGGATTCATGTGGTGGTTGTTCGGAATTTCTGAAAGTGTTGAAGCTCGAAATTGTTGTGGGCCATTGATATTAAAGGAGAAGCATGCATTGTTGATTAGCAAGGGGACACATGGAAGACGAAGGTCCATCCCATTAGAAATCCACTTCAGAGGATTTTTGGAGTGTGCATACAGATTCGGTCGAAGCCCGAATTTTCGATGGAGGAGACTGGGTTGTAGATCTCAGTGATTAACAAGGATCGTTGATCCTATTTCTGTGGTTTCAGAGAATTTTTCCTCCGGAAGAATTGGCTGCAACATGAGGTGAGAACACCCGAATAACATTAGGAAGCCATAACTTGCAACCCAAAACTCAGATTTGAGCTTGGTAGCAGTCATTAGAATGCTACAGGTAAGTAGAAGAGGATGAAGACCTCAGAAACAGGATTTTAGATGTTAAGGTGAGTGAAATTTTGATGCCCCATCCCTAGGAAAGATACTCAGGGGTCAGGTATGTTACACCCCCAAGTTGGGGCTTAAACTCCACCAGGGAAAAAGGGTTCCTAATGCCAAGCTAAGGTTTGATACTAAGCACAAGGTTCTCATTGCTACAACTAGTCTACAGTCTCTCATTTCTCATGCACTTGTCACACCCAAGGAAGTGTACCCCTTCTCTACTCAATCGTACCTCGATTGCCCCACTTCCCTTCTAGGGTTCCCAACAATAGGTCGGATAGGAAGTCTCTGAGCCCTACAACTAATACCCAACGCACCAAGGAACAATTCCCAGCAAAACTCTCACCTGAAGAGAATGCTCACATGCCTAACAACTTGCCTCTTCAACAACAAAGCTCTGGTTACAATACAAAAAAACCCTTACAAGCTTCTCTCTACAAATAAGATAATAGCCGAATTTTCCATATCGTCTAACCCCTTTTGCGCATGAGAGTGAATTACTCCAAAAATGAGAGATCTCCTCCCAAAATACACTAAGGCCAACAATATATATTGCATGCCTTCAACTCGACACTTGTCACCTTCAGAAGTAGCTTTAGCCACTTGGTGACTCATTCCCTTCCCTCAAGAACTTAGTATAAGTAATTATCCATATCTTACACTTTTCCGAAAATATTATAAAATATTCCCTAAGACTTAAGTCACACCCCCTTTTTCCCTTTTTTGATGGACTCTGCCCCCCATCTCTTTTCGTCTAATAAGTCTACACACAGCAATGTAATATTATATTAAGAACTTGAGTATGATTACTTTTACATGGATAGGTGCACTGGCCTATCTACATTTTGTCTCGCTAGCCTCATAACCACACAAGGTCTCCAACCTCATATACAGATACATCCATATATATATTACTCAGTCTCATGCTCAATTATAGGTAATCCCCAAGCACTTACTCAAGTGTGTGAAACTTTGTGAAATGTGCACACCTTGTCTTTGATAACAATTCCTGCACACTACTCAGGTGCGCATAGCACCAAAACTTGGCGCCAATGTCTCACTAACCTATATGTACATTTACATTAACAATTGGTACCAACACCTCACCAACCTATATGTACATTTACATTAAAAATTGGTACGATTGGCTCACCATCCTATATGTACAATTACAAATGGTTTTGTATTAGAGGCATTACAATTACCAATGGCAAGACACAAGTGACCTGCTACAATGCCCTGCATAAAAGTGATGATAAAATTTTAAGAAGCCAATATTGCCTACAGGGCTTGACCTCGCAACAATGAACACTTAACTAGAATAAGAACTTGTAGAAAGACCTTAGCATGTATTATAGTATATCACCCAACATGTAATGCTAATAAACTAAATTGAAAAAAATTGGAATCTATATCAATGAAATTTTTTAAAAAGAGTCCATCATACTAACAATAATAATATATAATAAAAAATGAACCAATATCGATTCATCTTAATCTCTATATTTTAAGTATTGATAAAATTGATAAGAATGTACATTCATTTATTTTTTATCCATCTCAATGCTTAATAGATGTTGGGCTAAAATGGATCTATGTTGGTATGTAGGCATGCATCCCATTAACAAAGCACCAAAACCAAAAGAAGGTAAACAAACTAGCCCTATCACTACATTATGCCATGCATAAAAGTAAGCATTGAAATTTGAAATGTCAATGGTTGCACACCTGATAAGTGATGGAAGTTCTGTGATAATAGCCTCAAACATAGATGAATTAATTTTATCACCATAAACAACAACTAGATGATTCACAGTTCCCAGTGAAGCTTGCCTCAATGCATAATTGACTTGTGAGAAAACTCAAATGCAACAAGCAATATCTTAGGGTGAGTAAAATAAAACAATAAAACATGACATCGAGAAAAATGAAACATATTAAAATAATCTTCAAAGCTTAGGCACAACTCTAAAGAAAATAATTAAAGCTTACCTTTAAAAAAAAATGTTCTTAGTTATGCAACAACATGCTCCAATACACACGGAAAATCAATGTAAAGAGGAGAGTTAGCAATAGAAGCAAATGCCTAACGCATTCATCAACAATGAATGGTAATCATGTAATTTTATGAACTTTCATTCAAAATGAAAACAAGACAAATAATACACTTAATTGTGACATAGTATATGATACAAATAATGGGGAAAAAAGGCATAATTAATAGAATGAATTTACATTAAAATGCTAAAAAGGACCAATTGATGAATTAAAATTGATATAAATGCAATCTACTATTGTGTTCTTTTGTCCAATGTCTACAACTAAGAGATACTACATGCTAAATGATAACCTATGAAGAAATCATAAACCAAACAAATAATCACATTTTTTGGCAATGATTACTTTTCTATAAGCTACTGACATTGGCCCACTCACATCTGAATGGAAAAGATCCAAGATTCCCTTTGACCTACTCCGCTACTTCAAAAAGAAACAATCACATTCTTTCCAAGTCCACGCCCTCTGCACACTCCCTTCTTCTCAATACTGAACTCTGAAAGACTTGTAAAAATCCCCCTCAAAATCGACAGTTCCCTATGGTGTAGGTGTCCCAACCTCCTACGTGAAAAATCACATAGGTTGTCTTTGTCATGTACCAAATACTGAATAGGCTTGCCCTACAAGCTATATAAAGTTCCCTCTCTAACCCCAAAGACCATTGTTGTGTCCATTATAGCTTTCTTTGGATGTATGAGTACTTTCCCTCTCTAAAAAGTAATGAAAAAATCCTTGTCCTCCATAGTTGAGACTGAGAGAAAATTCTTATTCAAAATTAGTACATAAAACACAACCTGGGCATCTAACGAACCTCCTGACTTAAGCTGGAATGTAATTGTTCCCTCTCCCTTCATTGCATACCTTGCATCATCACCAAGCTCCACATGAACGTCTAAGTTCCTCTTCATCAGACTGCTAAATAACTCATGTGATTTTTTCATATGATGAGATGCACCATTATCCAAGAACCATGCAATCCTCATAGTTGTGTTGGTAGAAAGGCAAGAAACCAGTCAGTAATCCTTCTCAAATTTCATTGCAAACTTATCTAGTCGCGTCTCTATTGATGTTGTTGTTTGCATCTTTCCTATACCCTTATTCTTATTTGGACATTGAGATGCATAATGTCCATTCTTATGACACGAGGAGCACTATATTTTACTCAAGTCCTTCTTCCTCCCTGGCTGCAATGATCCTCCATCACTGTTACCCTTCTTGATAAAAATCTTTCCTTTTCCCTTCCTTGTCTTACTGACAAGGACCAAGTTCTCATCGCTACTTCCCTTCTTGTTGCTCTTGGATGTCTTCTTCTTAGGGAAGTGAGGAATTATATGATCTTTCATTGAATTTAAGAGTAGCCACTCGAACTTGATCTCCTTCTTCTAGTGAACCTTCAAATCTGCAGGATTTGTCAATGGAACAACTACTTTTTCCACTCACTCCAAAAGGTCATACTCCTTTAACGCCAAAGTTACTCTTGCTTTCTAAGATAGGAAGTTGGATAATTCATCCAATCTATCATCAACTCTCGATGTTGTTGTTGACATCCCTAAGACCTAATAAACTTCCCTCGAAATAACTTGTTGTTGAAATTTCCCCTACACTTACCTATACAAACTTGTACACACCTGTCACAACTGAACCCCACGTACGTACACTACCTTCCTGACTGGAAATTGCATATGTACTCAGATGTTCTTATTAAAACCCACATATATGCTCTTGTCTAAAAAGAGACCCGTGTATGTATGTGTCTGTTCTTTTTGCAACTTGCGTACAATTCCATAAATCTGCAAAACCCTAGTTGTGTCTCAGTACGACTATTTCCCTAAAATTCATCCCTTGGTTTTTTCCTGTCGGTTATGGATCTGCTAAGATCTCCTGTAGATTTGATATATCTGCTATCGACTTCTATGTATCTGAGATCTAGCTTCCTCTCAGAGAAACGACATGAATACCATGTTGAAAGCCCCTTACTCCAATCCTAGGTATCTTGTTATCTAGTGATTTCCTAACTGCAAATAAGATTAGTAGCTCACAAAAATAAAAAAAAAACAATGCTGGAATATTCAACTCAAATAAAGATAGCAGAAGCAAAATTGAAAACCAAATCATGCACACATAAACACCAATATTTTTGGGTAGATGCCCTTTGAAAAACCCCAAAGGGAATACCAGTGTTGAGATGATTTTATTATGATAAAATAAGAGTTCTCGTAATAGGGATATTGGCCCACTCAGAGAAATACAACTGCACAAACCTTACAAAGTCTGATTTTTTGTACGACCCAGATCTACACACTTTTTGAGGTGTATGCGCCTTTCCTTAAGCACACCAACATATACGCAAATGTCTCCACTGTGACCCGCATACATGACTGCAAGCACTATACAACAAGCTTTGTACGATGTGACCCTTCCTATGGCTTTGTTGGGATGAAACCCACTTGCGGCTACCTCTGTTCTCTCTTCTCCTTGACCTGATATCTAGATGGAAGTCCTTCTCCACCTATCCAATATCTCTTTCAATCACAATCCTTTGTGATCCAATCTTATCTATGTCAAGTGTATCCAACTGTGTCTCCTTCATCCTAGCCTTCCTTTTATAAGATTGAGTTATAACCTAACCCTAATCTCCAAAGTGATTGACGATTGAGATTACTTCTCACCTCACTTGAGATCAATGACTAATATTAAATGTTAATTAACTTTAGCATTTAAATAACTCAACTAATTAATAAAAATATTTACTTTAATATTTCATTTAATTAAAGTAAAGTTACCAAGGTAAAAGGCTTTGGACCTATGCAAAAATACCAGTTTGATGTTATCAAACATCAACACACTAACCTAATGGAAAATCCACACAAAGACACTTACTCTAGAGGATCATCCACTAGTAACTAAGTGGGAGGTGTTTAAAACCCTCATTAAGTCCTAGTTCTACACTATTGGGATACATCTTGTGTTCATTTGCTTGTTCTTTCATTTTCGTATTTCAATTGTTTTCATAGATTTGAGCAGTTTATAGATCATGGACAAATTTGGAAACAAACTAAGTGGCATCATTAGAGCCAAGGGCAACTATTCATGTTCCTACTCATGGGCTCTGCACAATAAAACTATTTGTTATATAAACATTGAAGTATTCCAACATTGATAGTCATGATTTATCTCTATTTTGAAACTTGATGTACAAAATGTTTCACTGTGTCTTATCTCCTATTTAATTTTATGGATTTTTCATGGACTGGAAAACCTTGTAATTTATCTTGTGAATTTTTTAATATTTTGTGTGTTGTCTCTCCATTTTGAGTTTGTTAGATCATTGTGAAATATCAGTTTATCTCTATTGTGACTTTGGTTCGATTTACATAAACGTACTTCAATAAAGTTCTTGTATTGTTGACATCATAGCATTCACCTTAATCTAGATTTTTGTCCACTTTTTAATCTTTTTGGATATTCATTTCTAAGAGCATGAAACAAAATACAGAAGTTCATTAAAGATGCTCCAGTTTATCTGTCATATATTCTTGACTCTGGATCTTTAATCCTTCGTCTTGCATTCGGTTGAAGGAGACTTTGGATTAGTTTATTGAGATTTTTATCAATAATCAGTGTTCACCTTGCATTGAAAATTCTTGACAGACTAGGGGAGAAACTGTGAAAGAATGCAGAACATCTCAGAAATTTGGAATCAGCCTGGTTGTACATCATTGTTTTCATGTTTGAGATCATTCATTTCAATGTATGCATAAATCCTTCCTCTTCTAAGGCACAATATCCTAAGCAACTCTCTAAGAATGATTCAATTTGTACCATCAATAAATTACTTTAAAACGTCCAAACCAGTAAATAAAACAAGATTTCTACTATGAACAAAAGCAATTGTAAACTTCTAATCTCAAAACAAGAGAAACCATGGATTCAAATTTTATGAGTCTGAATAGAGTTTGGTCTTGGATAACTTGGAATCTTACAAATAGTCTCTCTCCACTGAATGGATTTTTAATTCTTTAATTTTCTAGATGTTATATCCACCTCCATCAAGAAATTTTCAAAAATCATTGTTGGCAGCAAAAACACAGTGAACAAAATAAATGTTTTTTTCGATGAAATCCATTCCATACCTCTTCTACCTGCCATCAACTATCAAATTACTAGAATTTTCTGGATGTTATATCCTCTTCTATCAAGTAATATTTACAAGTCATTGTTCACAAAAAAAGTGTGACCTCCAAAGATGCAATTGAATGCCTTTTGGGTAAACTGAGAACTGTATCCAATACCTCTTGTACCGACCATGAACTATCGAACTATTCTCCTCTATATCATAAGAAACAAGTTTTGTAATAGACAACCAAGAGAGGCTCATTAACTCGGCCACTCCAAATGCAACAAATCAAAATAGAGAAGAGAAATTACTAGTATTCAAGCTAAATGTAATACATAGAGGACAAAAGTCTCATACTATTTTAAACCAGTTTATGTTCATCAAACTTCTCCTTTGACTCCTCTTGTCATCAACAATACAACAATATTATAGAACAAATATTTGTATTCCTTGTAGAATTTAAGGCTAATCAAAGGTTGATGTGAGATTGCTAAATCAACATACTGTCTCTCTGATTTTGTCAACAAGCCAATTTGGAAAAAAAATCAATAGCTACTTCAAGAAAATTCAAAATTATACCATACTTACAAGCTAAGAATAACTTCTTGTTATGTGAAAACTCACTTTGTTTAAGGCAGAACCAACAAACCACATGCATCATGCAATTGCCACAGTGCATTAACTCAGTCAAAGAATTGAATACGGACTTGAAAAAACTGAATATACATATACCAATACAGAAAAAATTGTACACATAGAGCCTCTACAGTATACATGAGATAATTACACTCCCACACAAAGATAATTAAATCAAATGAGATAATTACACTCCCACACAGATGAAGGTAGAAAGATATGTTATCTGGAAAATCATGTTTTAAAATATTCAAAAAATTGCACCGATCGATATGATTATCCAACCATCGAACAAATGGAATTCCTGCCAAAAGTGTTCATCCTGTGTAACATCAAACAGCAACAACAAACATGGATACAAAAAACAACAACAGGGATACAACAAACAACAATAGCATACGAGGGATGTGCATACGAGGTTAGAGCAAACAACAATATCAAACAAGGATGTGCATACGAGGTCAGAGCAAACAACAACAATAAACAGGGATACAACAAACAGCAACAGGGATACAACAAACATAACACATTACAGCCAAACTATTTGACAAAAGGCCTAAACCAATTAGCAGGCCAACAAGGGAATTTTAGTGAATTGTTTGACAAAAACACTAACAGAGGACAGGGACAGGGGGCTAACAGAGGACAGGGATATTGGTCTGACAGAGGTCAGGAATAGTGGGTAGAGAAACAAGGGCAGAGAAGCAAGTTTTCAGTGGTCAGACCAACAGATATTGAAGGGTTAAGCATAAAACAAAGGGTCAGTTTTGGGCAGAGACTTTGATTTCCCTTAATATCATCATGACAATGGGACAAGAAACTTTAGAACCCGTGGAAACAAATAATATAGGGCAAGTGAAAATTGCTTCATCAACCAAAACTGGGAAGTGGGTTTGGGTTAATGCCAAACAGTATCGAGGCATTTTAAAATGAAGACTAGCTCATCTAAAATGGGAACAGACAAGGAAAAAAAGGTCTTGAAGGCAAAGTACTCGGGCCCTTCGCAAGAAACAACATTCAAACAAGTCTTTTTTGCAAGCATGTGGCAACAAGCCCAAAGGAAAAGGAAAATTCATTGATGATTATGCCTTATATAGTCCCACATCCACACCTCTCACTTGGTCATCTGATCTTTATGTGAAAGAACTGTTAAAGGTAAAAGAGAGGTTGGAAGTAGTAGAAGCTAAACAGCTGAAAGATATTGTACAATCCATATAATAATAACTGAAAACCAGGCTTTAGTAGCAGGCAACAAAGTTCTGAAGGAGAAAGAGTCATTGCTACAAGAAGCTCTTTGAATAGGGAAAACAGAATGGCAATGCATGAAAGCGGAAGTGCAAAACATGAAGAAATTTGCAGTGGATAATACAGAGGTGATGAATGTGAAACTGTCCCAGGATAAGGGGAAAGTAGTTGCCCAGGTAAACAACAATGAATAGACATCAAGAGAAGAGAGGAAAGGAGATTCCACAAAACTCTCCAAAACCTGGGCTCAAGATACTAGTAATTATGCTAAGAGAGAAGGAGAAACAAGCATTCAAGTGGACAACTTTCAAGATAGAGAAAGCAAGGAAAGACAGGATAGAGCAACAAGCATAATTATTAAGGGGGTGAAAGATTATGGGAAAAATGAATGTACTCTTGACCTTGCAAGAGACTTCTTGAAAGACAAGCTCCAATGGAAAGGAAAATATGTCAAGCATGGAGAGTAAGTAAGCCTAACGGTGAGAGATCCAGGCCCATAAAAGTTATCATGCCCAAATTCCGTGATAAATATATCATTCTAAGCAGGAAGCGGTTCTTGAGGGGTTCTTGGTTTTTTCTAGAAGAAGACTTAACTGTAAGACAACAAGAGGAAAGGAGGGACGAAATGACAAAAGTTAGGGCAGCAAGAGATGAGGGAAAAAGAGCATGGATTTATAAAGGTAAAGTTGTGATAGCATAATTTGGACGTCCTTCCAAAACAAGGCATCAAAACGATAACAAAGAAGAGGCAGCAAACTCTTCAGCAAGAAATGAGGAAGCAAGGTCAATATGGGCAAGCAAGGACAAAGAGTCAACTGTGAGTCTTGCATGTCAAAACAAATAGTAATCAAGTCATACCCAAGTTTCCTTAAGATTGGTTTGTTGGAACTGCAGGGGTTACCCATGGAGACGAGGACCTGGGTTAGGGCCTATTGTAGAAGATAGAGACATAATTTGCCTCATAGAAACACATGAGCATGAAGGGTGCAAGACACCTTTGTTTGAAGGGTATTGGAAGATAGCAGTGTGGAACAAGGTAGTAGGGAATGGCAAAGGGCACGGGGGTATCATGGTATTAGTAAGAGAAAAATTAGGTTGTTTCATTCAGATAGAAAAAGAAGACCCAAATAAGCAATTTGTCTGCCTTAAAATATCAGAAAATGGAAATCACATCAGAATTGCAGCATGTTATTTTGCGCCGCAAGTTTAAAAAATCTACAAATCTAGAGGGCTTGACCATAAAGATCCCTTTGCAGCGCTAAAAACAAATATTGCAATATATTCTCAGCTAGGTGAAGTCCTTATAGTGGGGGATTTCAATGCTAGAACTGCAGGTGAACAAGCTAGCATTCTTTGTTGCAAAGAAGACGGTGACCCTATCTAGCTTACAGAAGAGAGTAATCATCAGTGGGAACAAATTTCAGAGGATAAAGGCTGCAATATATTTGGAGAACAATTGCTTACGCTATGTGGGGCTTTCGACTTAGTCATTTGTAATGGTTTGACTAGATGGGAAAAGTTCGGTAATTTCACTTGCAATACTTACAATGGAGCAAATGTAGTAGATTATGCAATTTGCTTGCATAGTTTGTGTGGGAAAATGGAGGAAGTGTTGATTGGAGATCAAATTTGGGACTTAAAATCAGATCACAAGCCAATATATTTAAGTTTCTCTCGGACTGGAAAGAAGCAATTAGGGTCAAAATATGAAGGATAGTTTGTGTTAGAATATGAAGGATTGTGCTCATTTTACCATTGACAATACCCTTGTCACCCAACCATAGGCCGAAGCCACCCTCTGAGCACCTTGACCTTGATAGAGAAGAATATTGGTAGCAATAAATAGCCAAGCAAGGCTAATGCACCAAGCAAGAATAGAAACCAAAACTGATCAGAGAGTCCCACCCAGAAACTGGCGCAACACCTTCCCTAGAAACTTGCGCACAAAACTGCCAACTGCAGTGCGCACAACTGGCTCTCTGCAATTCTAAGAATGTGAATAATGAGAACTGGCACCCTATATTTATGGTGGTTCTGGCAGACTTGTTGGGGCCAACTTCTCCTTTTGGGTACTAATTAATTCATATTAATTATATTTCTGCAGCCGACATCTCGTCTAGGGTTTCCTTTACTTCTTTGCTTCCTTCTAGAATATTCTAATCTCGTCATAGGTCACAATAGAGGTTCATACCTCCCGAAGATACCATAATATTAACACTCCCTCCTAGCTAGGGAGGTATGGTCTTGAGCACAAATAGACCATTCAACTGGTAGTATCACGAGCACCTTCATTATTATCCAATTGGATAATCTCCTATGACAAGTGTTACAATATCAATTGATAGAACACAACTGTGTCTATCAACAGTAGTACACAACTACTCAAACCGTGACACATAGTCACAAACAGTGGAACGTATCCACCACAGTAGTATATCTCTACTATCTAGAGATAGGCAGTCTCCATAACAATCATCTGATGACAACCTTCACAAAAAATATTGTTAAAATAAACTGAACCATCTGGGCCAATCTTTCACTCACATCTGTGAGATCTGAAAGAATATATGCCCTTAGTATAGAACATCAACAATGGGCTATCTACCCTATTCTTCTCAAACAAGGAAGAATGATTGTTTCTGATTTCTGAGCCATGGACCATTCATCACCCTGGGCCATTCTTCCTACACTAATCAAAGTACACCCTAGAGATAATGTATAAACCCTAAGGAATGTATGTCCCTGATTGTTGAGCCTGGACCATTCCCCACCCTGGGCCATTCTTCCAACACTAGTCAAAGTGCACCCTAGAGAGAATGTATAAACCCTAAGGAATGACTATCCGGACCATTTCCTCTGTTAACCATAAGAGGAAAATATTGTCCTGTATCAACCTCCAAAATAGACCATTCATCATGTTAACCACAATGAGAAATAGTTGTTCGGCGAGGCAGGCCAATCTTCTTGAGTAACCCTCAAGAAGAGAGACTGCCCTAGACCACTCCCCATGTTAAACACAATGGGAAGTCGTTGTCTATGATACATCAACACTCTGGACCATTTCCCATTTTAACCACAATGGGAAATTGTTGTCCGTCAGAAATCTCAATCCACTTTTCGAATAGGAAAGAATCTGTCCAATCTGGACTATTTTTCAATCACAAAGATAAATATTTCAATAATATCTTTCAACAATATTTTCAGTAATATTTTTAGTGCTCCCTCCTAACCTAGAGAGTCTTCCCTTTCAGCTAAGGGAGTTATTTCCATGATCCCCATCTTCTCTCGGAAATATGTAAACTTTATTCTGGATAGAGGTTTTGTTAGAATGTCTATTGTCTGCTCGTCATTGGGGATATACTCGAGCTTTACCTCTTCTTCCTGGACTTTATCTCGAATAAAGTATTATTTGATCTCAATGTGTTTCGACCTTTCATGAAATACAGGATGTTCTGATAATCTTATACAACTCTGATTATCACAATGTATTATGGTCGATTCTGGAATCTGATCAAATAAATCGGAGATTAACTTTCTTAACCATATTTCTTCAGTGCATGCTTCACATGTTGCGATATACTTTGCTTCTGTTATGCTAAGTGCGACATACTTATGTTTCCTACTGCCCCAAGATATCATATCGGAGCCCAAGCTGAAACACATACCTAAAGTGCTATTTCTATCTTCTGGACTTCCTGCCCAATCTAAGTCTGTGAATCCATGAAGTTGTATATCACTGGATGCGGTATATCTCAAGCCATAGTTTATTGTTCCATGAATATATCTTAATACATGCTTTGCAGCTATCCAATGTTCATGTCTTGGTTCTACCTGGAACTTGCTTGGTGTATTCACGGCAAAGAAGATGTCTGGTTGAGTATTTACCAAATACATAAATGACCCAATTAGTTGTCGATATAGATATAGATCTACTAGATCACAATATGGAACTTTCACTTTTCTTATATCTGCATTCATAGAAGTGTCCATGGACTTACAATCCATCATTCCAAATTTCTAAAGGATCTTTATTGCGTACTTTCCTTGTCCAAGGAATACTTCATCACGCTTCTACCATACTTCTAGTCTCAAGTAATAATGCATGAGACCTAGATATTTCATATCAAATTCAGAAGCTAATTTCTTCTTGCACTGGATAATAAGAGACTCTTCACATGTTATGAATAGATCGTCAACATATAATAGTAGAATCACAGGTGCATTGTCCACAACTTTGTAATAAAGGTTTGGATTTGCATGACTCTTGGAGAAACCAAGTCTTGTTAGATAGTTGTCCATTCTGGCATACCAAGCTCTTGGAGCTTGCTTGAGTCCATATAGAGATTTCTTTAATCTGCAAACATGAGTGTCTCTGGAATGTACCTCAAACCCTTGAGGTTGTTCAATATATACTTCTTCTTCAAGTGCTCCATTTAGGAAGGTCGTCTTTACATCCATTTGATGTAAGTTCCATCCCATGGAAGTGGCAAGAGATATGATAGCTCTGATGGAAGTATATCTAGCCACCGGAGCAAAGGTTTCGTCATAATCTTCTCCCTCCTTCTGGGAGAACCCTCTGGCTACGAATCTTGCCTTGTATTTATCCACACTTCTGTCTGCTGCATGTTTGATCTTGTATACCCATTTTGAAGTTACCACCGATTTTTCTTTAGGTCTAGGTACAATTTCCCATACCTCATTTTTCATAATGGATTGATGCTTTTCCTTCATAGATTCTTTCCATTGTTCCTTTTGAACTACTTCTTCAAATGTGGTAGGTTCTTCATCTAGAAGCTTCATCATGTATGTTGCATAACTTGAGAATCCTTTAGGTCGTTTACTCTTTCTGAATGTTCCTTCTAGAACCTTGAGTCTTTTTGCGTCTTGTAAGGTAGCTTCAAGCCAAACTGGTCTTTTCTTGGTCTTAGGTATGATATCTGAATTAATGTTTTCACATGGCTCCATAGGATGATCAGGTAGTTTATTTTCGTCATTTTTGTTTTCTGTGCTTTCTTCGTTAAGTTCTTCAATCTCTTCTTCTTCTATAGTTTCTTCTATGGATTTCTTGAAGGCCATCTTCTCATTGAATGTTACATCTCTGCTGACTTCGATCTTGTGTTGTTCTGGAATATATATTCTATAAGCTTTGGATGAATCATTGTATCCCACGAATATCCCTTTCTTTCCTAAAGGTTCTAGTTTATTTCTCTTGTCCTTGGGTATGTGAGAGTAAACAGGACATCCAAATATTCTTAGATTTTCCACATTAGGTTTCTTACCTGAGAAAGCTTCTTCTGGTGTCATGTCTTTCAATATACGACGAGGACTTATGTTCTGCACATATATTGATGTCATTGTTTCTTCTCCCCATAAGAACATGGATAGACATTGATCATTTATTAAGGCTTTTACAGTTTCTTCAATGGATTTGTTCTTTCTTTCTACTGCACCATTTTGTTGAGGATTATGAGGAACTGTCAGCTCCCTCCTAATCCCTATCGATTTGCAGAATGCAACGAATTCCTTTGATGTGCATTCTCCACCATTATCGGTTCTTAGTGTCTTGATCTTCTTATTCGTGAGATTTTATATTTCTGCTTTGCACTCTTGAAACTTATTGAATACTTCATCTTTTGTCTTGAGTAGATATAACCAAGTCTTTCTTGAATAGTCATCTATGAAGATTACATACTAAGAAGATCCTCCTAGAGATTTTACTGGCATCAGACTGCAAACATCTGAGTGTATCAGATCTAGAATCTCCTTAGATCTATTGTTGCTGCTTGGGAAAGGTTTCTTGATATTATTCCCAAGGGCACATCCCTTGCAGATTCCTTCATGTGTATATTTCAATTATGGTATTCCTTCAACCATCTTTCTGAGAAAAGGTAATGCTTGATAGTTAATGTGAGCATACCTTCTGTGCCAAATCTCATTGGGGTTGACTTCATTGTGTACCAAAGCTTCTTCATTTTGTTCTAGTAGTCTATACAGATTTCCTTCACGACTTCCAATAACCCTAGCATTCTCTATGTTGGAGTCTTTATGCCAAGATAACACCTATTTTCATTTTGATGGAGGCTTGTCCAAATCCTTCCACAGGGTAAGTGGTTTTGTCTCCAAGCTCTACCTTGTACGAGGTCTTCTTCTCATCTAGATTTGAGAGTCTGGCTTGTTCTCCCGTCATGTGCCTAGAAACTCCACTATCGATTATCCACATGTCATCTTCAATCGTTCTCGTAAGTGTTGAGTAGTGTAAAAGACTGATCGTTTCACTCATGTCTTCGGTTCACTGGTAACCGATCATGCCTTGATCCAAAACTTCAACTTCGTCATTTATGTCTTCTGAGAGAGCCAAGAGGTGCGTTGAGTTAGGGCGCATCTGGATATCTTCTTCTTGAGCGAGATGCTCCATCACAAGGTGCCAAATCTGAGATTAGGGTTTCTGCAACTGCTTCTGCTAGTAACCCTAGCGGCAATGTCTTTGGAAGCTACTCCTGCTAGTAACCCTAGTGGCAGTTCCCTAGCGAGCTCAATATCCTAGCGGCTATGCTTCCTTCTAGCGTTTAGACTGAATGAAGGAGGTGTGGGCCCATAACCTGTTAGAATATGAAGGATTGTGTTGGTTTTACCATTGACAATACCCATGTCACCCAACCATAGGCCGAAGCCACCCTCCAAGCACCTTGACCTTGACAGAGAAGAATACTAGCAGCAATCAATATCCAAGCAACGCTAATGCACCAAGCAAGAATAGAAACCAAAGCTGATCAGATAGTCCCACCCAGAAACTAGTGCAACACCTTCCCCAAAAACTTGCGCACAAAACTGCCAACTGCAGTGTGCACAACTGGCTCTTTGCAATTCTGAGAATGTGAATAATGAGAACTGGTACCCTGTATTTATAGTGGTTCTGGAAGACTTGTTGGGGCCGACTTCTCCTTCTGGGTACTAATTAATTCATATTAATTATATTTCTGCAGCCGACATCTCGTCCAGGGTTTCCTTTACTTCTTTGCTTCCTTCTGGAATACTCTAATCTCATCATAGGTCACAATAGAGGTTCATACCTCCCGAAGCTACCATAATATTAAAAATTTACTCGCATAGTTTGTGTGGGAAAATGGAGGAAGTGTTGATTGGAGATAAAATTTGGGACTTAAAATCAGATCACAAGCCAATATATTTAAGTTTCTCTTGGACCAGAAAGAAGCAATTAGGGTCAAAAACTCAGTGTGTCCAACAAAATCCTCCAAATGGAAGAATTCTTTTGACTCCAGAGAATTGTAATACCTTCAAAAAAACATTAGAGAGGCTCTTCGAGCAAGAGGAAATCTCATTTCATGGCCTTCATAGTCAAGGATTAACACATGTAATTCAAAGCGCACTTGTTCAGTGCAAAAGAACACAAATTAAGAGGTCTGAAACAAATTGTTTTCCGGTTAATGCTTGGTTTGACGAGGAATGCAAAAAGGCAAGGAGAAGGTGGAAGGAATCAGACAAAGATAACATAAATATCAAAGCTTACAAGTAGATATTAAGAAAGAAAAAGGTTGATTTCATGGTTTCGAGGAGAGAAGAACTAATATTCCTTGGGAAAAATAACCCCAAACTATTATGGAAGGAGCTCCAACCGAAAAAGGTGCAAACTGAAAACAACATTACAACTTCTAAATGGTTCAACTGTGCAAGACAACTGTATGAGCAGGATCCCAAGGTTGACCCTCCTCCCTTGGTCAACACAGACACAAAACTCTTCACGGTGCAAGAGGTAGAGATGGGTATCAAGAGGTTGGGCACTGGAAAAGCAAAAGACTTATATGAACTCCAAGCAGAGTATCTAAAGTGGGGCTTAAAAATTCTTCCACCTCACATCACAAAAATTTTCTGGTCAGCGATAGTACCTGTCGTCTCAAAATTTTCTGGTCTATCAAAATACTAAGGGTCTGGTCAGCGATAGTACCTGTCGTCTCGACCACCGTAGACTGGTGCTCTGCCTGGCGGTTATTCACCGCTGCGTGAATCCGATGGGCCTTGCCCATATCTCCCACTGTAGTTGGTCCGGCTGATCTGGACGCTCTGGCCCTCTCCATAGGACAATCGCGCTGGTAGTGTGGCTCCCCACACGTCCAACACCCCTTCTTCGTCCCAGTAGTCCTGGTGCCCGAAGTAGAAGAAGATGGCCCGCCGGCCTGAAACCCTGGTCTGTTATGCTGAACAGGTCTGAACTGCTGCTGCGGGCGGCGCTGCTGCTGCTGCTGTGGTCCTCGGTAAGGTGTCCGCTGCTGAGGCGGCGGTCGTCGAGGTGTAGTGTACGTGGATCCCCTCTGGAAGCCACGATATCCCGGCGTATGTCTCGTCGGTGTCTGATGCTGTGGCGTGCCAGCGAAACCCTGCCCTGCTGGTCTCGATGGAGTCCTGGTCTGACCCCCGCTGCTAAGCTCCTCCTCTGCTATGAGGGCCTTTTGGACAGCGTCGTGCAAGGTTTGAGGCATCATAATCCTTACCTTTGCACGCAAGCTACTGTTAAGGCCAAATACGAACCTGTTTACCTTGAGCTTCTCAGTGCTCAAATGCGGAGCATACCAGAGCAGCTCCATAAAACGTGCCTCGTACTCGGGCACTGTACGACCTCTCTGTCGTAACGCGTTGAACTCATTGAGCTGACGCTCAATGAATTCCTCAGAGAGATATCTCTCTCGGAACCGTTCCTCGAACAGTTCCCATGACACGTCTTCAACGGCCATGTTTAGCTGCGGCAGGAGCGTCTTCCACCATA
>ML777213.1:786271-798656 GCA_009831015.1 Picea engelmannii | reverse complement strand
CGTCTCCCTTGAAGAGCTTTTTGAAATAAGTGACCGCCTCCGCCTTGATGTCCTCTTGACCCCGACGCTTCTCCTTAGCCTCGCTTTGAATAGACCAAATATGTTTCCTCTGTCTGTTGTAACTCGCCAGATTATGAAAAAATTTAGAGTTGGAATCGCCCCATTTGAGCCAGGTCGCTTGGCTGCGGAGTCACCAGGTCTTTTCATCTTCTCTCAAAATGTGGTCTCTACGCTGCTCCAACTCTTTTAATGAAAATGAATTTTCAAATGATAAGGCTGCAGTTGTTGATAGATGTATAAGTCTTTTAATCTCCGCCTCTAGAGAAATTAGTAGTGCCTCCTCCGATTTCTTTTTTTGAATGCCCCATAACTTTGTACGGGCTTTTAACTCCTTTAGTTTCCAGTGTAGACGCTGCTGCGACTTGCATTCTAGCAGAAATTGAGGGTCAGTCCAGGTCGAATGGACTAGATCGGAGTAGTCAGCTGATGTTAGCCAGTGGTGATTGAACTTAAAGGGGTAAGCGATTGGCTATAGGGGACGGTTCAGCTTTAAGAGGATGGGGGCGTGGTTGGAGAAGTATGGATACTCCACCCATGAAGATGGGAAGGCTGCTGATGTCAGGTAATTACCAGAGATTAAGAAACGGTCTAGTCTACAGGCTATGGCCTCGTCCCCGGAGAGACCATTACGCCAAGTGGGGACAATACAGTTTGGTAAAATATCAATGAGATTGAAGGACGAGAAGAGATTTCTATAAAAAATTCCTCCTGAAGTGGGCGATGTAATACCTCCCCAATGTTCATCGGCTGTGAGCGTAATGTTTAAATCCCCCCCGAGGATGAGGTTGGGGATTGAGAGTATGCCACTTGCTACGAGGCGCGACCAGAATTGTAACCTGTCCAGACAAGGACCATATACGTTTAACAACGCAATCTCTTGATCGGTAGCAAGGCATCGACCCATCATCAGTATGCCTCCACAGGTCATGTAGGGAACCAAGTCAAAAATAACTGGATCCCATGCTGCCAAAAAACCACCAGAGTTGCCGATGGAGCTAGCAGCTGCAGAAAACCAAGAAGAACGGAGTGAGTGCACAAAATCTCTAGAAATATGCTCAGGCGATAGAGTCTCTTGGAGGAGAATGATGTTTGGATTTGTGTCAACAAGCAGTTTACCAAAAGAGGCCTTCTTGAGTAGTCCTCCGATACCTCGCACATTCAAAGAGAGCACAATCATTTTGAACGCGCTATAGCCTTCAACGCTCTAAGGGGGGCCTTTTCTGGTTGAGAAGTGACAGTAGAAGCCGATTGTAGGGAGCCTTTGACTTCTTTCTTTTTTCTAGAACTTCTGGTTTGTAGAGGAGATAACTCTACCCCCAATCCGCGCGACCATGCAAAGGACCTTGGGTCTTTTGTTGGGTGATGTGAAGAAGCAGCTCCCTCCGTGGAAGAGACCGATATGCGCTCCTTCCCCCTGTAGGTTTGTAACTGTGATAAGGAGTCCGACAAGTAGGAAGAAGGGGCCGCAGGGCCCAGAGCAGTCATCAATGAGTCAATGTTTTCTAACGACTGGATATAGCCCGGAAGGGAGGTTGATGAGTCCAACGGTCCCAAGATAGGAGATGAAGTACTGGGCAAATCAGTCGATTGGGCTGTTGGGGGAAGGTGCAAAAGGGGTAGTTGAAGGGTATGGGGAGTGTGGTCGAAGGTTGGTCGAGTGTGTTCAGAGGTTGGTCGAGGGGAACCAAGTGAATGGCACTATGTGGAGGTTGGCTGTAATATCTCTACAACTGGATCGAGGGAAGAAGTAAGGGGATCTGAGAGCTCTAAAACTGGATCAGTGGAAGAAGGGAGGGGATCAGTGACACAATGGGACCGATTGATGGTCTCCCTTTCAATAGAAGAGAGTGAATTAAAGAGGGAAGGACAGTGGTGGAAGATTTTAGTCGTTAAGGGTTCAGGGTGACCAGGAGAGGGAGGGGAGGGAGGAGCCGGGGGATAAAACAAGGGCTCAAGAGATGGGTCAGCACTCATAGAGTCCGGAGGATTAAGGTGCAATTCAGCTTCTTCAGACAGGAGGGACCTTGACTTACCTGGACAGTTTCGGCGGAGATGTCCAGTTTCTCGGCAGTTGTTGCAGCGAAAAGGAATGCCGAGGTAGTCCAGGGTCTGAAGAAACTTCCGACCTCTCCATTCAATCTCCAACTTCTCAGGTAGACCAACAGTGATGTCAATCTCAACCAGTACCTTGCCCATCTTCCTCGCGGAGCCTGTGAAGGAAGCTGAGTCAAAGGAAATGAACTTTCCCAAGGAGTCCCCTATAGCTCTGATAGCTTCTTTAGTCCAAAAATGGAGAGGAAGACCCGGTAGGAGCACCCATAAATGTCTGAACTGAAAATAGTCTGTGTCTAGGTTGAAAGCCATTCTCCAGCGCTTAAGCATGAGGCTGTTGCCTCCAAAAACCCAAGTAGTCGATAAAAGCAGAGAGGCATCTTCAGGGGTTCTGCACAGGAAGCCGAACCAGCCTTTTTTAAGATACATGACTTCTGGACAGTAGCCAATGAGGGGAGCCTAATCAGTCTTTAACCAGTCCTCAAGAGGAGGTGGGTTCAGAGATTTGTAGGAGATGCGGCCTACAAATGCACAAAGAGACATCTTGCAGAGGTTTTCCAATCCTACTCCGTTTCCTAGGACCAATCTCTTTAATTTTCTATTAGACTTCCATACCTTGCAACCAAGGGAAGCCACTCGGTTGGTGACTGGAGGGATCCTAGGGATCTCAGACTCGAAGGTAAAAGTGGAGTGGATAGGGAGGGTCCCGACCGTAAAATTAGGAGTGGATCTCGGGAGAGAAGCAGTGTTCTGTGTGGGGAGATCTGTCACAGCAGGAGCATCAGAGGCAGAGGCAGGGCAAAAGGAAAAAGGCTTTGGAGGAAGGGTCGGATTCCTTCTTTCCAGGGAGTCCACTTGCTCGAAAAAGCCAACCTGCTTCCAAATGAGTTCATCAGATGGGTTCAGAAGTGTGTTGGTCATTTCATCCATTGTGAAAGGGAGATGTCTGGGGACCACAGGAGGCCCACTAAGGTCCACCAGGTAAGGATAACACCTGGTCAAGTGGAGGGATGTCAGTTCAGGTAGAAAGTAGTGGAGCAGTCCCTGTCTCAGGTGAAAATAAGTTTTAACTAAGAAGGTTCTACCGGCCTTGAGCGACTAGGTTTAGATTAAAAAAGAAGGTTAGCAGGGTAAGAGAGTAAAAAAACGAGGCCCCTTTTGGGACCGAGCTGGATAAGGAGACAAATGTTGTTAGGGAAGCTGTAGCAGAAAGATCAGAGGCTGTCTAAGGAAGACAAAAGGCGAGTGTCAACCACACCACAAAAAACAAACTCGCTGACTGGGATCCAGTTCCCAATCGGTAAGGAGAGTTGATCCGGCCGGAAGGAAACAGAAGTCGGTCCGTGGGCAGTGCTGGACACTGGATCTAAGACAAAAAGATAAAACGCAACGATAGCGACCCCTAAAGAGGCTGGGATCTCGAAGTGATAAACAACTAGTGCTGCAATGATGAAGGGGTAAGGTAAGCAAACAGGTAGGACAGAAACAGTAAACTATCAGATATAAGAGGGAGGTGTAAGAGGCATTGGTTCGAGATCAGTGCGGGACAGTGTAAACGACAGGCTATGACAGACACCACAGAATCAATCGCAATAGGTCACTCCACCCGAACATAGATCAGCTCAGAAGATGGAGGTAATGGCAGCAAAGGGTTCAAGTGAACAGCTTGAGAAGGAAGATAGATGTCCATAGTCGCCTGGTTCGCCTCGAATCCCTGGTTCAAACTTCATTTTCCCGCTCAACCATCGGTTATGGAAGTTACCAATACACACCTGACAAAACACAAAAAGGGTCAAACACACCTGACAAAACACAAAAAGGGTCAATGAGTATTGCATTTAGCGATGTGTCACGATCTTTGGCATTATGAGGCGATAGCACTAAACGCAACTTTTTAGTGTGACTACTTTTAAGGAGTTCAATTACTTAGCAATCCACTAACAACAAAATACTTAAATTTAGCATTATATTGGGTACATAAACCAAATCAAAAAAAATTGATGAAAAAATTGCTTACCCTATTACAAAGGTAGACTTATTTGTCCGCCATGGGACTATAACAATGAGTTTGCTTTTGATGTGACATTAATTTGCCTTTTACCATAAATTTGTGTATGCAATATAATGTTTAACATAGGAAAACAAATATATATATTTTTGGATATAATAAAAATATTTGTGTTTCTCATTTCTAATTGGTTGATAGAATTGAAGTGTTGTTGCTCCATTCACATCTTTCAATATGTAGAATTAATTACATAATCAATGAATTTCACCAATCACCACATCTAAATATACAAAGTTGTACTATGTATTTATTATTATGCATTATTATATTTATTATCTAATATATTATTTATATTATATTTATGAATATTATAGTTCCATTGAGCTTACGGTTCATTATAAAATATTCATTACTTGTGCATTTAGTTATATTAAGTTTCATTGTTCAACATGTATTTCCCAACTAACTCGGCATGGACTGAGTTGCCATGCAACTCTTATTTTAAAAAAGAGTCTTGTTTACAAGAATCTAACAGGAGAATACCTCCATTGAGCGGTAGAATTGAACAAAAAAAATTGATGAAAAAACTACTTACCCTGTCACAAAGGTAAATCTATTTTGAAGAGAGTCACGTTCACATGAATCTAACAAGAGAATACCTCCATTGAACGGTAGAATTGAACACAAAAAAATTGATGGAAAAACTGCTTACCCTGTCACAAAGGCACACCGATTTTGAAGAGAGTGTTGTTCACAAGAATCTAATAAGAGACTACCTCTATTTAACGATATAATTAAGTATGGGTAAACATCATCCTTGTTGTGATTGAATACCATCTTGTTGTCATTGAATACCGTTTCAACTGTATTTCCTTTTTTGGATCAGAAAAGGCTCTACAACAAAACAAAACCAAACCAAGATAAAAGCATATATACAGAATTTTAATGGTGGGTATATTATCCTACCTCTTTTTCATGATCACAAGTTACTTTCAAAAACAAACAAATCGAAACTTCTATAAAATGAAATGAAAATATAATTATCAGTAGAATTCACAAACTTGTTCCCGTTTTTGACACCAAAATGGACACAAGATCAAAGAAATAAATTCAACTTACCTTTCGATCTCGTGGCCTGGTACATGCAAATGCCCTCAATCCACGTAGAGGGAGGAGATTTTGGGCCTATACGTAGACTAATGGTTGCAATTGTGTTTCAATTGCGCAACCTCTTATTTTTAGGGCTCATTAAATATCGATACTAATTTTGCTAATTAAAAACAAGTGCTGCATGGCAGCGTAGTCCCTGCCAGGCTAGACGTGGAGTAAACGCGTGGGTAGCAAGTTGCAGTACACATGGTATTATTGAATTAGTTTTATTTGAAATTTATCAAAAAATATTAATGTTTGGTGCATAACCAATGCAACCCAGCAATTACGGAGTGGTGTGTAGGCGAAGTCGTCGGTTTATTTTATTTAACAGTTATGTCATATACAGTTTGCAACGAACAATTCCGTCATATACATGAGACTGAGTAATTTATACAATATTATAACATTGTATGAAGATTTTGATGTCGAGGGTGTTCGATGATATACTTTTTGCACCAAACAGTTCCGTGATATGCATTTAACAATTCCGTCATATACATGAGACAGTAATTTATAGAATATTATAACATTGTATGAACTGAGCTTCCCTGAGGGGAAACCAACTCAGCCAACTGAACCGCTTCATAACTAAAGTGTAGACTGTTACTAACGCAAAAAGAGTTCAAAACTATGGCCATTACAACTGTGTAGACAACATAACTATAGTAACCATGGACAAATGCATGAAAGGTAGACATGCAGATGACAAAATAACAGAGGAAAACAATAGATAGATGGCCGTTATGGGCTGTAGTGCCACGACGGGGCCATGCAGAAGGAAACAAATGTCATGTCGCCAGGAGGAGGCGGCTCCTCATCGACTGTTGTCCAGTTCAGTTGCATGGTGTCATCCGTTTATGATGGCACATGCTCTTTCTTCTGTTCCAGTGCCAACACTGGTGCGGAGGTTGCTGCTGGTTGGGCTGTTGCTGCTTGGCCTGCCTCTGGTGGGAGGTGATGAGCATCCTGTAATGCAGAGAGAAATTGTAGAAGTTGAGAGGCTTTGTTGTCCAAGTCCTCTAGGCAGAACTAGAGGTCATCCATGTTTCGACGCAGGTCGAACACCAGGCTCTGCACCAGGGCAAGGGACGAAGCAAGGGGCAGGAGAGAAGCGAGAATTTGAGTGGAATGTGCCATGTATGAGGAGGAGGTGGCTGAAGAGGAGGAGGATAGCAGTGAGGGAGTAGGCGGGGGACATATGACCAGGCGGGGCCGGTTTGGCTAGTAGGCCGACCCGCGTTTCGACTTCCCTTGTAGCCGGGGCATATTCGAGACAGTGGGAGAGAGAAAATGTGCCAGCAACAGAGTAGGAGAGGACAAAAGCAGAGCATGGAAAGGATGGGCAGGAGGTGGAGCTCTGAGAAGAAAAAACAGGAAAGAATGAGCCATCTGGAGCCGGTGGAGCAATTGAAATAGGCCGGGGAGCTAGTGAGTTTGCATAAATGGCTGCACGTGCAGAGTAAAGGCCCAACGAGTTCCATTGAAAGGATGTGAAGGCAGAGCAGGGCACACTCAGAGAAATGGTGCGCTGCCTCGAGCAAGCTGAAGTTAAAGTCAGGAGACACGTGGGTAGGGAGTTGAAGTACATGGATACGTGGGCAAAAAGCGGAAAAAATAGTTCCACGATATACAAAGTCACAACCGGATTTGCGGACTATTAGAATTTTAAGGGCATCGTATACAAAATAGTATTCTTAACACAACACACTTAGAGTCAATTACAGGACATCCATCGGTTCCCAAACAGAAAAGAAGGCATCCATTAACTGCATGCACATAGCTATTCACAAAAGGCATAACATCAAACATAGAGGCCATTGACATAAGCCATCCATTCAAAAACAACACATATAAACTGTTAACTGCCTGCATGAAGGCATCCATTAACTGCATGCACGTAGCCGCCATCCATTATTGGGTATGGTTTCTCAATAGGGGACTACATCTCCTTCCTATTGGCAAGTGGTGATGTGGGTAGTCATTCATCTGTGGGATCGCCTATTTCGTAATCTGGGACAAAAAACACAAAAAAATTAGTAGTAACGTCTATTACCTAGGTTCCTCAAGAAGTGTTTGGTGCATAATTGACATGGGTTTTCGGGTTGTCGGGGTGCTGGACTGAAAATTGGGCTTCTGTTGTTCCGTGGTCTACAAATAACACGGACACTTCCGTGATATACAAATTGACAAGTGGTCGTGCAGATTATTTGAATTTTTGGATCGCGGGTTCTGGGGCTGCCGTGCTGAAAATCAGGCTTTTGTTGTTACCCGAATAAGTTTTCCTTTTTACATATGCTGGTGGACAAAAAAGAAAAAACAATAGTACTGACGTCTGTTACATAGGGTGGTGAACATAAGTATGAAAACAATGACGTTCCCGAATTAGTTTTCTTAAAAAGAGCGGGTTCTTGACTTAGCTAGTTTTTGGATCGTGGGTTGTTGGGCTAGGGACCTGTTGTTTCGTGGTCTACAAATAGCACCTAGAATTCTGCGATATACAAATTGACAAGCAGTTTTGCGGACTAGTTGAATTTTTGGATCGCGGGTTCTCGGGCTGAAAATCGGGTTTTGTTGTTCTGTGGCCTACAAAATTAAAATATGTGATTTGATGAAGTAGATATATAGAGCATGCACAAAAGCTTCATTTCGGGTTGTCGGGGTTGCGGGCTGAAAATTGTGCTTGTGTTGTTCCGTTGCCTACAAATAGCATCGAGAGTTCCACGATATACAAATTGAGAAGCTGTTTTGCGGACTATTTGAAATTTATGGATCGCGGGTTGTCGGATTGGCGGGCTGCAAATTGGGCATATGTTGTTCCGTGGTCTACAAATAACACCTAGAGTTCCACGATATGCATATTGACAGTCAGACTTGCGGATTACTTGAAGTTGAAGTCGCTTGTGTCGAATAAGCAAATTGAAATAATAAACTGAATAACTTATTTTTGTATCGATAAAATAATTTATAATTAAATAAAGCAAGTTTAGCATTCTCGAAATAAGTTTTCGTTTTTACATATGCTAGTGGACAAAAAAAAAAAAAAAAAAGTACCGACGTCTGTTACATAGGCTGGTGAACATAAGCATGAAAAAAATTGCTTTGCGGAATTAGGCGGATTATCGGGCTGCCGACCTTAAATGCGGGATTTTGTTGTTCCTTGTGCTACAAATAACAGGTAGAGTTCCGCGATATACATATTGACAATTGGACTTGTGGAGTGTTTGAATTTGGAGAGGCTCGTGTCGAATAAGCAAATTGAAATAATAAACTCAATAACTTCTTTTAATATCAATAAAATCGTTTATAATTAATTAAAACAAGTTTAGCATTTCCGAATTAGTTTTTCTTTTTACATATGCCGGTGGACAAAGAAAGGAAAAAAACATAGTACTGATGTCTGTTACATAGGATGGTTAACATAAGCATGAAAAAAAAAACGTTCCCGAATTAGTTTCTTTAAAAGAGCGGGTTCTTGAGTAGACCAGTTTTTGGATTGCGGGTCCGTGTCCTACAAATAGCACCGACAGTTCTGCGATATACAAATTGACAATTGGAGTTGCAAACTATTTGAATTTTAAGGGGCTTGTGCTCAAAAAATTTATCATTCGCGAATTAGTTTTCTTTACATAGGCATACAGGGCGATCGACAAAAGGACCAAATAGATAGCATTCACAAATTAGTTTTCTTTAAAACAGGCACTCATCGACACAAGAAACTGAAATTTATGAAATTATAGGTTCGTGGATACCATAATATATATATAGAAAATACGTAACTCTGTGTACATACTCTCTATGAAATTTTACGAACACATAAAAGTAGGAAAAAAAATAGCATTCCCGAATTAGAGCATGGAGGGAACCCTGAATCAAAACTTGTCCAGTTTTTGGATCGCGGGTTCTCGAGCTGGGGACCTGAAAATGGAGCTTCTGTTGTTCCATGTCCTGCTGCCAACGTCTGTTGCAAAGGGTGGTGGACAAAAGGACCAAATAAATAACATTCATGAATTAGTTTTCTTTAAAACAAGGGCTAGTGGATACAAGAAATTGAAATGTATCAAATTATAGGTTCCTGGAAAGCATAAATTACACATACCAAATATGCAATTTTTTAAATACCACCCATAGTTCGGCGATATACAAATAGAAGTGGATTTGCGAACTATTTAAATTTTAAGGGCTTTTGGGGCAAAAGTATGAAGCACCGTGGGTAAAGATCCAACAAATGACATATTCTCTAGACGTTTGAGTACAAAAAAAGTAGCGAACACAATTTCATGACATTTATATAAAAAATAATGATACCTGTTAGATATTCCTGGAAATTTAAACACACACACACACACACACACACACACACACACACACACACACACACATATATGTATATATATCTGAAAGATGATATCTCAAATTTCAGTCAGTGATTTATTTCATACTTTATTTTGAAAATAGCCAGGTCGGAGAAAAGATGCATAGGACAAAAAGAGAATTGAGATAAATTAAACAGAATGTCTTCACATTCAACATGGCTGAAGTAAAAATCTAGGAACATGTAAATATATAAGCAGACAAAATAATAGTTTTATTTGGAGTATATGAAAAAATTAATAGTTTGTTACATATCCCTGGAAATGTAAATGCGTTTGTCATATAGACTGGGATTGGGTCTCCCGCAGACCATAACAGAAATATGTACAAGAAATAGGACAGTGGAAAGGAGTTGGACACGGTAGAATGTAATACCTTAAAATTAGAAATGGTAAGATCATTTTTTGGCTATAGATTTCTACTAAGAGAAGTTGGAATAACTGAATTGACAAAGAAAGAACTATGCATTTCCCTGTTGGATTTGGGCAATGAACCACTTCAAGTTCTCTTCAATATAGTTTCTCAAAGGGGCGACGTTGATGTCATTGCGGATTTGAATGTTGAAAACTTCATTTTCTAATTCGCTTAGATCAATTGAAAGTTTGCACAAAGTTTCATCGATGTTTGCATTCTATACCGAATACCGAACTAGCCAGTTGTGCACCTCTTGTTCATGATATTGAATAATGCTGTAAAATTTTTCTAAAGACAAGGCTTTCAAATTATCAACTTGTTTATCGAAAGTTTGCTTGGTTGACGCCAGGGAGTTGAGGATTAAGCTGGGATCCTGGAAGCCGTTTGTGTTTCTTGCTAAGTCTATTGTGGTGAGCTTTGTCAATAATGTTTCTTTCTTTGATATTGCTTGCTCACATGACTGGACGATGACATTCATATTTTTCACTTTCTCTTTCCAGCATGCTTCTAATTGAGTGAGTCGTTTATTGGAAGAGAGATCATGTTGTCTTCTTCCGGTCTCTGCCATGTTGTTGACATGAAAGGCAAAAGGGATGACCGTGTGCACATAGAAATTTTCTTCATTTTTTAAATCCGTTTGCAAAAGTAGGAGCAAGTTATGTGCCCTGCTCCCCAGGGAATCCATATTCTGTGATGTTTCCCAGGCCTTTGTAATCAGTTCCATTCTTTTGTTGATATTTTTCTCGACATATCCTCTATAGGATGCGAGGAAGCTGGAGGACCCTTTTAGATCTATTGCAGGAGTGCACATAGTAGCAGGCATTGCTATTCACAAAGAACTGTGAAGCAATGTCATAGGAAACAAAGCTTCCTCTAATTCCTTAATGCGGTTCTTTAGTCTGGCATTTTCAGCTTCAATGAGTCCAACGGAACCATGAAGAGCATCTCCGGTTGCCATGTGAAGTTGAGAGATTTTGGACGCCTGCATATTGGCAAGGTCAAGTTCTGAACGATGTATTCTTTGGTTATTATTTACATTTTTTTTTCAATGATTAATTTTTTTGATTCAGATTCGAAAACAACATTCTGGAATACGAAGGATTCATCTTCGTAAAAAATTAGGGTATCAACCATGTCCATTAATAGGTAGGATGAATCCTTTCTGCGGGCTGATAAAGGTTGCAGAATATGCTTTCCAGATCAGCGTCAAGATCCATGTTTTCACTGTAAGTTTTGGGCTGCTCCGCCTCCCCTGCAATTCTTTTTCCCTTGTTCTACATGGGAAGGTTGTGAGGAAGATGTTCACTGTATTTCTACAAAACTGTTGTAGAGATGGTGCCAGTACTTTGTCGAAACGTTGATTTTCTCCATATGTTTCTTGAAATGAAGAACTGAAGGGGGCAATATAATCCCTCGAAAACATTGCTTCCATGCGTGCGAATGGAAAATATCCTCATTAATGACAATAACTATGCGTGCTGTATGATGACCTGTTAGAAGTAAAGCTTAATTATTGCATACTTAGAAGTGCGAAGGTGGCAGTTACGACGAAGAACATTTAAGGAGTGAAGGTTTCGTGAACGAACCAAGGTGGTGGCGTGCGAATGACATTCCATGGTATTTCAAATTAAAACTTGGAAGATATTGAAGGTTTCCGGAAGGAAGCAAGCTGGCGGCATGCGAATGACATTCCATGGCGTTTGAAATTAAGACTGGGAAGGGATAAGAAAAGCCTTTGCATAAATTGCATTGATGGCATAACTTCTTGAGCCTTGCATGCATCAATGAAAGCTTAGACGGTGCCTGCATGATGACCTGTTAGCATTAAAGATTTAGAAAGAAGACATATATATATATATATATATAAACACTATTTCTTATTATGCAGATATGTGAAGGTGACAGGCACGAGGAAGAGCAAGCAAGGAAGGATAGGAAGGAATGTCCAAGTGTGAAAGTGCATAATGAAACTGATGAGTTTACAATGCTGAGGCTGCATGAGTCGGAATTTCTCAACGAAGCAATGTACAGATGTCATTCCATACTTTTCCACTTTCGGGATGGCGGGTTCTCAGACGGGCAGGCTAAAAAAATGCCTCTATTGTTTGGTGTTCTACAAATAGCACACACAGTTCGGTGATATACAAATAGACAAGGGGACTTGTGGGTTGGCTTATATTTTATAGACCATTGACAGTTTCTGGATCGCGGGTTCTTGGGATGGCGGGGTAAAAAACGGGGCTCTATTGCTAAGTTACTTACAAATAGCTTATGACAATAATTTGACAAGTGGGTTTGCGTTCTGGCCGGCTGGCGGGATCCCAGAAA
>ML777213.1:766235-778458 GCA_009831015.1 Picea engelmannii | reverse complement strand
GTAAAAAGGAAAACTGATTTCGGGAATGCTAAACTTGCTTTATTTAATTATAAATTATTTTATCGATACAAAAATAAGTTATTCAGTTTATTATTTCAATTTGCTTATTCGACACGAGCGACTTCGACTTCAAGTAATCCGCAAGTCCGACTGTCAATATGTATATCGTGGAACTCTAAGTGTTATTTGTAGACCACGGAACAACATATGCCCAATTTGCAGCCCGCCAATCCGACAACCCGCGATCCATAAATTTCAAATAGTCCGCAAAACAGCTTCTCAATTTGTATATCGTGGAACTCTCGATGCTATTTGTAGGCAACGGAACAACACAAGCACAATTTTCAGCCCGCAACCCCGAAAACCCGAAATGAAGCTTTTGTGCATGCTCTATATATCTACTTCATCAAATCACATATTTTATTTTTGTAGGCCACAGAACAACAAAACCCGATTTTCAGCCCGAGAACCCGCGATCCAAAAATTCAACTAGTCCGCAAAACTGCTTGTCAATTTGTATATCACAGAATTCTAGGTGCTATTTGTAGACCACGAAACATCAGGTCCCTAGCCCAACAACCCACGATCCAAAAACTAGCTAAGTCAAGAACCTGCTCTTTTTAAGAAAACTAATTCGGGAACGTCATTGTTTTCATACTTATGTTCACCACCCTATGTAACAGACGTCAGTACTATTGTTTTTTCTTTTTTTTTCCACCAGCATATGTAAAAAGGAAAACTTATTCGGGTAACAACAAAAGCCTGATTTTCAGCACGGCAGCCCCAGAACCCACGATCCAAAAATTCAAATAATCTGCACGACCACTTGTCAATTTGTATATCACGTAAGTGTCCGTGTTATTTGTAGACCACGGAACAACAGAAGCCCAATTTTCAGTCCAGCACCCCGACAACCCGAAAACCCATGTCAATTCTGCACCAAACACTTCTCTAGGAACCTAGGTAACAGACGTTACTACTAATTTTTTTGTGTTTTTTGTCCCAGATTACGAAATAGGCGATCCCACAGATGAATGACTGCCCACATCACCACTTGCCAATAGGAAGGAGATGTAGTCCCCTATTGAGAAACCATACCCAATAATGGATGGCGGCTACGTGCATGCAGTTAATGGATTCCTTCATGCAGGCAGTTAACAGTTTATATGTGTTGTTTTTGAATGGATGGCTTATGTCAATGGCCTCTATGTTTGATGTTATGCCTTTTGTGAATAGCTATGTGCATGCAGTTAATGGATGCCTTCTTTTCTGTTTGGGAACCGATGGATGTCTTGTAATTGACTCTAAGTGTGTTGTGTTAAGAATACTATTTTGTATACGATGCCCTTAAAATTCTAATAGTCCGCAAATCCGGTTGTGACTTTGTATATCGTGGAACTATTTTTTCCGCTTTTTGCCCACGTACCCATGTACTTCAACTCCCTACCCACGTGTCTCCTGACTTTAACTTCAGCTTGCTCGAGGCAGCGCACCATTTCTCTGAGTGCGCCCTGCTCTGCCTTCACATCCTTTCAATGGAACTCGTTGGGCCTTTACTCTGCACGTGCAGCCATTTATGCAAACTCACTAGCTCCCCGGCCTATTTCAATTTCTCCACCGGCTCCAGATGGCTCATTCTTTCCTGTTTTTTCTTCTCAGAGCTCCACCTCCTGCCCATCCTTTCCATGCTCTGCTTTTGTCCTCTCCTGCTCTGTTGTTGGCACATTTTCTCTCTCCCACTGTCTCGAATATGCCCCGGCTACGAGGGAAGTCGAAACGCGGGTCGGCCTACTAGCCAAACCGGCCCCGCCTGGTCATATGTCCCCCACCTACTCCCTCACTGCTATCCTCCTCCTCTTCAGCCACCTCCTCCTCATCCCTGGCACATTCCACTCAAATTCTCGCTTCTCTCCTGCCCCTTGCTTCGTCCCTTGCCCTGGTGCAGAGCCTGGTGTTCGACCTGCGTCGAAACATGGACGACCTCTAGTTCTGCCTAGAGGCCTTGGACAACAAAGCCTCTCAAATTCTACAATTGCTCTCCGCATTACAGGATGCTCATCACCTCCCACCAGAGGCAGGCCAAGCAGCAACAGCCCAACCAGCAGCAACCTCCGCACCAGTGTTGGCACTGGAACAGAAGAAAGAGCATGTGCCATCATAAACGGACGACACCATGCAACTAAACTGGACAACAGTCGATGAGGAGCCGCCTCCTCCTGGCGACATGACATTTGTTTCCTTCTGCATGGCCCCGTCGTGGCACTACAGCCCATAACGGCCATCTGTCTATTGTTTTCCTCTGTTATTTTGTCATCTGCATGTCTACCTTTCATGCATTTGTCCATGGTTACTATAGTTATGTTGTCTACACAGTTGTAACGGCCACAGTTTTGAACTCTTTTTGCGTTAGTAACAGTCTACACTTCAGTTATGAAGCGGTTCAGTTGGCTGAGCTGGTTTCCCCTCAGGGCAGCTCAGTTCATACAATGTTATAATATTCTATAAATTACTGTCTCATGTATATGATGGAATTGTTAAATGCATATCACGGAACTGTTTGGTGCAAAAAGTATATCACCGAACACCCTCGACATCAAAATCTTCATACAATGTTATAATATTGTATAAATTACTCAGTCTCATGTATATGACGGAATTGTTCGTTGCAAACTGTATATGACATAACTGTTAAATAAAATAAACCGACGACTTCGCCTACACACCACTCCGTAATTGCTGGGTTGCATTGGTTATGCACCAAACATTAATATTTTTTGATAAATTTCAAATAAAACTAATTCAATAATACCATGTGTACTGCAACTTGCTACCCACGCGTTTACTCCACGTCTAGCCTGGCAGGGACTACGCTGCCATGCAGCACTTGTTTTTAATTAGCAAAATTAGTATCGATATTTAATGAGCCCTAAAAATAAGAGGTTGCGCAATTGAAACACAATTGCAACCATTAGTCTACGTATAGGCCCAAAATCTCCTCCCTCTACGTGGATTGAGGGCATTTGCATGTACCAGGCCACGAGATCGAAAGGTAAGTTGAATTTATTTCTTTGATCTTGTGTCCATTTTGGTGTCAAAAACGGGAACAAGTTTGTGAATTCTACTGATAATTATATTTTCATTTCATTTTATAGAAGTTTCGATTTGTTTGTTTTTGAAAGTAACTTGTGATCATGAAAAAGAGGT
This sequence comes from Picea engelmannii, assembly GCA_009831015.1. Lineage (NCBI taxonomy): Eukaryota > Viridiplantae > Streptophyta > Pinopsida > Pinales > Pinaceae > Picea > Picea engelmannii. Next base: position 775,254 of record ML777213.1, on the reverse strand, counting down.
AGGATAATATACCCACCATTAAAATTCTGTATATATGCTTTTATCTTGGTTTGGTTTTGTTTTGTTGTAGAGCCTTTTCTGATCCAAAAAAGGAAATACAGTTGAAACGGTATTCAATGACAACAAGATGGTATTCAATCACAACAAGGATGATGTTTACCCATACTTAATTATATCGTTAAATAGAGGTAGTCTCTTATTAGATTCTTGTGAACAACACTCTCTTCAAAATCGGTGTGCCTTTGTGACAGGGTAAGCAGTTTTTCCATCAATTTTTTTGTGTTCAATTCTACCGTTCAATGGAGGTATTCTCTTGTTAGATTCATGTGAACGTGACTCTCTTCAAAATAGATTTACCTTTGTGACAGGGTAAGTAGTTTTTTCATCAATTTTTTTTGTTCAATTCTACCGCTCAATGGAGGTATTCTCCTGTTAGATTCTTGTAAACAAGACTCTTTTTTAAAATAAGAGTTGCATGGCAACTCAGTCCATGCCGAGTTAGTTGGGAAATACATGTTGAACAATGAAACTTAATATAACTAAATGCACAAGTAATGAATATTTTATAATGAACCGTAAGCTCAATGGAACTATAATATTCATAAATATAATATAAATAATATATTAGATAATAAATATAATAATGCATAATAATAAATACATAGTACAACTTTGTATATTTAGATGTGGTGATTGGTGAAATTCATTGATTATGTAATTAATTCTACATATTGAAAGATGTGAATGGAGCAACAACACTTCAATTCTATCAACCAATTAGAAATGAGAAACACAAATATTTTTATTATATCCAAAAATATATATATTTGTTTTCCTATGTTAAACATTATATTGCATACACAAATTTATGGTAAAAGGCAAATTAATGTCACATCAAAAGCAAACTCATTGTTATAGTCCCATGGCGGACAAATAAGTCTACCTTTGTAATAGGGTAAGCAATTTTTTCATCAATTTTTTTTGATTTGGTTTATGTACCCAATATAATGCTAAATTTAAGTATTTTGTTGTTAGTGGATTGCTAAGTAATTGAACTCCTTAAAAGTAGTCACACTAAAAAGTTGCGTTTAGTGCTATCGCCTCATAATGCCAAAGATCGTGACACATCGCTAAATGCAATACTCATTGACCCTTTTTGTGTTTTGTCAGGTGTGTTTGACCCTTTTTGTGTTTTGTCAGGTGTGTATTGGTAACTTCCATAACCGATGGTTGAGCGGGAAAATGAAGTTTGAACCAGGGATTCGAGGCGAACCAGGCGACTATGGACATCTATCTTCCTTCTCAAGCTGTTCACTTGAACCCTTTGCTGCCATTACCTCCATCTTCTGAGCTGATCTATGTTCGGGTGGAGTGACCTATTGCGATTGATTCTGTGGTGTCTGTCATAGCCTGTCGTTTACACTGTCCCGCACTGATCTCGAACCAATGCCTCTTACACCTCCCTCTTATATCTGATAGTTTACTGTTTCTGTCCTACCTGTTTGCTTACCTTACCCCTTCATCATTGCAGCACTAGTTGTTTATCACTTCGAGATCCCAGCCTCTTTAGGGGTCGCTATCGTTGCGTTTTATCTTTTTGTCTTAGATCCAGTGTCCAGCACTGCCCACGGACCGACTTCTGTTTCCTTCCGGCCGGATCAACTCTCCTTACCGATTGGGAACTGGATCCCAGTCAGCGAGTTTGTTTTTTGTGGTGTGGTTGACACTCGCCTTTTGTCTTCCTTAGACAGCCTCTGATCTTTCTGCTACAGCTTCCCTAACAACATTTGTCTCCTTATCCAGCTCGGTCCCAAAAGGGGCCTCGTTTTTTTACTCTCTTACCCTGCTAACCTTCTTTTTTAATCTAAACCTAGTCGCTCAAGGCCGGTAGAACCTTCTTAGTTAAAACTTATTTTCACCTGAGACAGGGACTGCTCCACTACTTTCTACCTGAACTGACATCCCTCCACTTGACCAGGTGTTATCCTTACCTGGTGGACCTTAGTGGGCCTCCTGTGGTCCCCAGACATCTCCCTTTCACAATGGATGAAATGACCAACACACTTCTGAACCCATCTGATGAACTCATTTGGAAGCAGGTTGGCTTTTTCGAGCAAGTGGACTCCCTGGAAAGAAGGAATCCGACCCTTCCTCCAAAGCCTTTTTCCTTTTGCCCTGCCTCTGCCTCTGATGCTCCTGCTGTGACAGATCTCCCCACACAGAACACTGCTTCTCTCCCGAGATCCACTCCTAATTTTACGGTCGGGACCCTCCCTATCCACTCCACTTTTACCTTCGAGTCTGAGATCCCTAGGATCCCTCCAGTCACCAACCGAGTGGCTTCCCTTGGTTGCAAGGTATGGAAGTCTAATAGAAAATTAAAGAGATTGGTCCTAGGAAACGGAGTAGGATTGGAAAACCTCTGCAAGATGTCTCTTTGTGCATTTGTAGGCCGCATCTCCTACAAATCTCTGAACCCACCTCCTCTTGAGGACTGGTTAAAGACTGATTAGGCTCCCCTCATTGGCTACTGTCCAGAAGTCATGTATCTTAAAAAAGGCTGGTTCGGCTTCCTGTGCAGAACCCCTGAAGATGCCTCTCTGCTTTTATCGACTACTTGGGTTTTTGGAGGCAACAGCCTCATGCTTAAGCGCTGGAGAATGGCTTTCAACCTAGACACAGACTATTTTCAGTTCAGACATTTATGGGTGCTCCTACCGGGTCTTCCTCTCCATTTTTGGACTAAAGAAGCTATCAGAGCTATAGGGGACTCCTTGGGAAAGTTCATTTCCTTTGACTCAGCTTCCTTCACAGGCTCCGCGAGGAAGATGGGCAAGGTACTGGTTGAGATTGACATCACTGTTGGTCTACCTGAGAAGTTGGAGATTGAATGGAGAGGTCGGAAGTTTCTTCAGACCCTGGACTACCTCGGCATTCCTTTTCGCTGCAACAACTGCCGAGAAACTGGACATCTCCGCCGAAACTGTCCAGGTAAGTCAAGGTCCCTCCTGTCTGAAGAAGCTGAATTGCACCTTAATCCTCCGGACTCTATGAGTGCTGACCCATCTCTTGAGCCCTTGTTTTATCCCCCGGCTCCTCCCTCCCCTCCCTCTCCTGGTCACCCTGAACCCTTAACGACTAAAATCTTCCACCACTGTCCTTCCCTCTTTAATTCACTCTCTTCTATTGAAAGGGAGACCATCAATCGGTCCCATTGTGTCACTGATCCCCTCCCTTCTTCCACTGATCCAGTTTTAGAGCTCTCAGATCCCCTTACTTCTTCCCTCGATCCAGTTGTAGAGATATTACAGCCAACCTCCACATAGTGCCATTCACTTGGTTCCCCTCGACCAACCTCTGAACACACTCGACCAACCTTCGACCACACTCCCCATACCCTTCAACTACCCCTTTTGCACCTTCCCCCAACAGCCCAATCGACTGATTTGCCCAGTACTTCATCTCCTATCTTGGGACCGTTGGACTCATCAACCTCCCTTCCGGGCTATATCCAGTCGTTAGAAAACATTGACTCATTGATGACTGCTCTGGGCCCTGCGGCCCCTTCTTCCTACTTGTCGGACTCCTTATCACAGTTACAAACCTACAGGGGGAAGGAGCGCATATCGGTCTCTTCCACGGAGGGAGCTGCTTCTTCACATCACCCAACAAAAGACCCAAGGTCCTTTGCATGGTCGCGCGGATTGGGGGTAGAGTTATCTCCTCTACAAACCAGAAGTTCTAGAAAAAAGAAAGAAGTCAAAGGCTCCCTACAATCGGCTTCTACTGTCACTTCTCAACCAGAAAAGGCCCCCCTTAGAGCGTTGAAGGCTATAGCGCGTTCAAAATGATTGTGCTCTCTTTGAATGTGCGAGGTATCGGAGGACTACTCAAGAAGGCCTCTTTTGGTAAACTGCTTGTTGACACAAATCCAAACATCATTCTCCTCCAAGAGACTCTATCGCCTGAGCATATTTCTAGAGATTTTGTGCACTCACTCCGTTCTTCTTGGTTTTCTGCAGCTGCTAGCTCCATCGGCAACTCTGGTGGTTTTTTGGCAGCATGGGATCCAGTTATTTTTGACTTGGTTCCCTACATGACCTGTGGAGGCATACTGATGATGGGTCGATGCCTTGCTACCGATCAAGAGATTGCGTTGTTAAACGTATATGGTCCTTGTCTGGACAGGTTACAATTCTGGTCGCGCCTCGTAGCAAGTGGCATACTCTCAATCCCCAACCTCATCCTCGGGGGGGATTTAAACATTACGCTCACAGCCGATGAACATTGGGGAGGTATTACATCGCCCACTTCAGGAGGAATTTTTTATAGAAATCTCTTCTCGTCCTTCAATCTCATTGATATTTTACCAAACTGTATTGTCCCCACTTGGCGTAATGGTCTCTCCGGGGACGAGGCCATAGCCTGTAGACTAGACCGTTTCTTAATCTCTGGTAATTACCTGACATCAGCAGCCTTCCCATCTTCATGGGTGGAGTATCCATACTTCTCCAACCACGCCCCCATCCTCTTAAAGCTGAACCGTCCCCTATAGCCAATCGCTTACCCCTTTAAGTTCAATCACCACTGGCTAACATCAGCTGACTACTCCGATCTAGTCCATTCGACCTGGACTGACCCTCAATTTCTGCTAGAATGCAAGTCGCAGCAGCGTCTACACTGGAAACTAAAGGAGTTAAAAGCCCGTACAAAGTTATGGGGCATTCAAAAAAAGAAATCGGAGGAGGCACTACTAATTTCTCTAGAGGCGGAGATTAAAAGACTTATACATCTATCAACAACTGCAGCCTTATCATTTGAAAATTCATTTTCATTAAAAGAGTTGGAGCAGCGTAGAGACCACATTTTGAGAGAAGATGAAAAGACCTGGTGACTCCGCAGCCAAGCGACCTGGCTCAAATGGGGCGATTCCAACTCTAAATTTTTTCATAATCTGGCGAGTTACAACAGACAGAGGAAACATATTTGGTCTATTCAAAGCGAGGCTAAGGAGAAGCGTCGGGGTCAAGAGGACATCAAGGCGGAGGCGGTCACTTATTTCAAAAAGCTCTTCAAGGGAGACGGCAATCCACTACTACATGAAAAAGTCGCAACATCAAGCCTCTATCCAAGGTTGGTTACGGACTCTGAAGCCTCCGATATTTTCAGGCCTGTCACCCTCCCGGAGCTAAAGCATATTTTGCTACATTTCAAAAAGGAGAGGAGTCCGGGGCCTGACGGCTGGACGTCTGAGTTCTTCTCCCACTTCTTTGAACTTGTTGGGTCGGACCTCCTACTGATGGTCGAAGACATACGCTCCAAAGGCAAGATCTCCAAAAACATAAACTCTACCTTTCTGGTTTTGATACCCAAAGAAAACAACGTTGTCTCTTTCAACGACTATAGACCTATCTCCCTATGCAATCTTATATACAAATTGGTTTCTAAAGTTATTGCAAATCGCATGAAACCATTTCTGGAAAGAGGCCTTTCTGYTGAACAGCTAGGATTTCTAAAAGGAAGGAGAATTCATGATGCCATTGCGAYGGCACATGAGTGCATTCACTCTATAAAACAGAAAAAATTAAAGGCCTTAATCATGAAAATTGATCTCAAAAAGGCCTTTGACTGTATTGACTGGAACTACTTGAGACTAATCTTACATGCAGCGGGTTTTGGTGAAAAGTTCAYCGATTGGATCCTGGCTTGTGTTACAAGTGCAAGTTTTGCGGTGCTAATAAATGGGGAGGCGACAAGTTTCTTCAACAGCGAAAGGGGGMTCCGACARGGATGCCCACTTTCCCCCTACCTCTTCATACTTGTTATGGAAAGTCTCAGCTTACTCCTCTCAAAATCCATTGCYGAACACAAGATCTCTGGTATAAAGGTTTCTAAACTCATTAAAATTCTACATCTCATGTTCGTAGACGATATTCTCTTATTGTCAAAAGCTGAGCTGCCCGATTGGATTGTTATTTTGGATATATTGCAAGTCTTCTGCACAGTTTCGGGATTGTCCATCAACCCCTTAAAGTCCTCGGTCCATTATTGGGGATTTTCCGAGGGAGAGCTCTTGCTTCTCAAAGGCTCCATCCCTTACACTTTCCTTGATTTAAAAGATGGCTTCAGTTACCTGGGTTATAGGCTGAAGCCGAGAGCCTCCTCCCCTGCAGATTGGAGCTGGCTCGTGGCAATTTTCGAAAGAAAGATAAGTTTTTGGTGCAACAAGTGGTTGTCCCTGGGTGGACGTTTCATCTTAGTAAAATCTGTGCTAGAGGGGCTGGCTGTCTACTGGATGACCCTAGAGCGGATCCCTAATAAAATTATTATTCTTTTTCGAACACTTTCTTGCAATTTCCTCTGGAATGATCGTGTTGATAGTCATCGCTTCCACCTTTGCAAATGGCAGTCCATTTACAAACCCCATAAGGCAGGAGGATGGGGGTTAAAGAACCTGTCTATTTTCAACTCTGCCCTATTGGCCTGCTCATTCTGGAGAGCGGTTACACATAGCAGCATTTGGCAGAATGTTGTTTTTGATAAGTATCTTGGCTCTCTACCTCTCCATCAATGGTTGAGAAGACCTTCTCTTGAGCTGATTCGAGCCTCTCCCTTTTGGAAGGGATTCATCTCCGCCTCTCCAGTGGTTCTCCACTGGCTTCGTTGGAAGCCCGGCACTTGTTCAGAGATCTTACTCGGCAAGGATAAGATCCTTGGTTTGGAGAACCTCTTCATCCTCTCGCCCTCGCTCAGATCCCATCTTTCTCTTGCAAGCCTTGGCTGCCTGGCTCAGGTCAAAGTGACTTCAATCACTGGTATACTCCGGGACCGCTGGATCACTAGCAGTGAACTACAGCTTCCTCTTCCGATTGATAGGGAATGGGATACCTACACTTCTACTCTAAATGCAGCTGGAATCTCACTCATTGACTGTCCGGACTCTCTATTGTGGGCCGGGGGTGATGGATCGGGCTTCCTAACTGTCAAAAACGCTTATGCGGCCCTCCATCAAATTGGTGACTGTAGTGTTGAGATTTCGTGGCTTCTTTCCATTTGGAAATGGTCCATTCCACTAAAGATAAAAAAAATTGTTTGGTTGTGTATCAAGGAGAGACCGCTCACCTGGGAGGCGCTCCAAAATAGAGGCTGGCAGGGCCCCGACCGCTACCCCCTGTGCAATTTAGCTACTGAAAACTTAAACCACCTCCTAATTCATTGTGACTTCACCGTGTTTATATGGACGAACTTATTACAACATTTGTCTCTTTCCCTTAATTGGAAGGGCGACTCCGTCTCCGAGTGTTTTGCTGCCTGGCAAAAACTCAAATCGGCTCCTTTTTCTTTGGCAGCACTTGTTTGCTGGTGGATTTGGATAGAGAGGAACCAGGTTCTTTTTGAAGGGCGGCCTCCCTCCTGCCAAACTGTTCTACACAGAATTCGCTCTAATTTCAAATGGCAGTCAATCTCCTTAAAGTTGATTCAAGCAAAAGCTATCGATTGTCATCTATCGGATGGCTCAACACTTGTTTGCTTTGATGGTGCAGCTCTTCAAAGCAGCCTTTGTTGTGGGGCAGGGGGCACACTCAAAGCACACTAGTCAAGGATGACAAACTGGTTCCTTAATTGTGGAACGGGTACTAACAACAAAGCTGAGTTACTGGGCTTATGGGTTTCTCTATTCCTATCAAATTTCTGGTCTTTAGACCACATCATTGTATTGGGTAACTTGAAACTGATTATTGATTGGATAAATCAATCTAGCAAGCTCCATTCAGTCCACCTAGAAGGATGGAAACAAGAAGCGCGGATGTTAGCAAACAAATTCTCCGACATCCAGTTCCGTCATATCCACAGGATTCACAATAAGGCAGCGGATGCACTATCTAAGAGGGCACTCAGTGGCGTAGTTGGTAGGCTCTCGGTCTATCATAGCGTAAATGGATTAGAGAGCCAAATCTCAACTTATAATCTCTTCGAAGGTTTATGACCCACTTGTTGCTGTTGAGGTCCATTACGCCGTGTTTCCATCGCTTAACCCCCGGCTGGGTTTGCATAGTTCTCTTCTTCTCACGGTTTCTACCGCTTCTCTGATTTTTCCTTCCACGGATGGGATGATCCATTTGAAGAGGGCGAATTCTATTTCAGCGTTTCTCGCTACTCTGGGACAGTTTTATCTGTAGTGGTCTGCACTTTCAACGTCTGGTCAACAGCTTTCTCTTTCCAGCTTTGGCAATATTTTGTGTAAATGAATTTATACCTAATATAAATTTGAGGGAATTTTTTCATAGAAAATAAAACTTCCATAACCACATTTTAATTCTAAGGTTTTCGTTTGGGTTTGTGATCAAAAAAAAAATCGGTTTTTTTTACATGTCTTCTCTTGACTTATAAAACTTCTCAAACGTCAAAATAAGAAAACCAAATTGAATATATTTAATTTACTTACACTAAATCCTACTAAACCTTTTTAAAGCATATGCACTATCGTTAAAGTTTTTAGTTGTACTAAGATATGAGACGCAGGGAGAATGACAAGAAAAATGGCATGAATTCCACATGAATTATGCGCTCTTCGTTACTATGATGTTTCTTTATTACCACCAAAATGTAGGGGAATTTTAAGATTAAACTAATTTTGTTTGAGTTACCGGGAATAACGATTTAGGAAAGATTCAAAGCTAAATCAGTTTTTACATTTATAGATTTTGATGTTAGAATCCCACATGGTAGCATCTTATATGCATTAATACACTGCCAAGGACGACGCTCACAAAAGAGGTAGGTTTTTTTGCTGTGAACTTCTTCGAAGAATAATAAAAGTTTTGATCCATCATCTCGTAATGTTTGTTAGGAGGCATGTGAGTGTTTCACGCATGCCAATCTTCTAACTGTATTCTGAAAAGCACGGTGTAAGTCAAATTATTAGCAAAAGTACATTTTTAACAATGGATTTTACTCATTTGCTTGATTGTAAACATTTATTTAATGGATTTTACTGAGTAGATTTAATGGTTAAGAA
>ML777213.1:710355-733647 GCA_009831015.1 Picea engelmannii | reverse complement strand
TAGAACTTGATGAGGAAGGAAAAATCATATTGGAGCCTGAAGCCATCACTGACACAAGAATTCGCCAGCTGAGGAATAGATCCATTTCAGAGTATCTCATTAAATGGAGGAAACTACCAGCTGAAGATTCCACTTGGGAAGATTAATCTTTTATACAGAAGCATCCAGAGTTACTCAAGCGTTGCAAACAACACTTGTCTCAAGGGTAGGGGCATGTTAAGCCCTAATATTGGCTCATTACCCCTTAATTGGGGCATATTATATTAGTAATGTTATTTTATTTATGTCGGCTTTAGGCCATTAGTTGTAATTATACCTCCTAGTCTCCTATATATATCAAGGAGACATTTTCATTTTGAATCATCTTGTACTTGAACATTTAAGTGGGGTAAAAGGAGGTTGCCCCCTCGAAGAGGCTTAATATCTGAAATTATCTCTTTTTTAAGGCGTTGAGTACTTTTTCTAAGGTTTTTCTATGCTATATTGACATTTGGTTCTTAACAAAGATTTAGTATATGCGCATATACAAAAGCGTGCATATACATAAGTAAATTTCTGTAAATACACATATACGAAAGTTGGCTTCTGTATATACGTTCATATACGAAAGCCAACTTCCATATATGTGCATTTATGGAAGTTGGCTTTCGTATACAGAAGTGTGCATATACGAAAGCCAACTTCAGTGAATGTGTGCATATATAGAAGCCAACTTCCATATATGTACATTTACAGATGCTTTATTCAGTATATGCACATATATGGAAATGTATTTCTGTAAATGCACATTTACAGAAGTTGGCTTCCGTATATGCGCACATTTACGAAAGTCGTCTTATGTAAATGCGCATATACAGAAGCTAAATTCTGTATATGTGCATTTACATAAACAACCTTTCGTATATGCTCATTTACAAAAGTTAGTTTTTGTATATGCGTGCTTCCGTAAATGTGCATATATGGAAATTGCCTTACGTATATGTGTGTATACGAAAGCGTGCATATATGGAAGCCAACTTCCGTAAATGCACATATATGGAAGTTGGTTTTTGTATATGTGGATATACGGAAGCCAACTTCTGTAAATGCGCATTTATAGAAGTGTGCTTATGTAAATGCTCATATACAGAAGTTGGCTTTTGTATATGTGTGTATACGAAAATGCTCTGTAAATGCTCATATACGGTAGTTGGCTTCCGTATATGCACTTATATGGAAGCGCTCATATACGGAAGCCAACTCCCATAAATTCACATATATAGAAGCCAACTTTCATAAATGTGCATTTATGGAAGTTAGATTCAGTATATGCGCATATATGGAAATGTGCATATACAGAAATCAATTTCCATAAATGCGCATTTACGGAAGTTGGATTATATACATGCGTGCTTATACGAAAGCCAAATTTTGTAGATGCCCATTTATGGAAGTTGGCTTATGTATATGCATGTTTCATATATGGGCATATATTGAATGCATATATATGGAAGCCAACATATGTATATGCGCATTTATGAAATCATCGTTCCGTAAATGCGCATTTACTGAAGTTGGCTTTCATATACGCAAGCTTTTGTATATGCGTATATACTGTATCCAACTTTTGTATATGGGCTTATACATAAGCGCTCATATACGTAAGACAACTCTCATAAATGCACGTATATAGAAGCCAACTTTCGTAAATGTGCATTTATGGAAGTTAGATTCAGTATATACGCATATACGGAAGCGCGCATATACAAAATCCAAATTCCGTATATGTGCATATACGGAAGTTGGATTTCATATATGCACGCTTTTGTAAACGCACATATACAGAATCCGACTTCCGTAAATGTGCATATATGAAAGCCAACTTCTATAAATGTGCATTTACGAAAGTTGGCTTCTGTATATGTGCATATACTAAATAATTTTTTTGTAAATGTGCATTTACAAAAGTTTTATTCATTATGTGCATATATACGAAAGCACGCATATATGGAAGCCAACTTCCCTAAATGCACATTTACGGAAGTTGGATTCCGTATATGCGCACTTATGGAAGACAACTCCCATAAATGCACATATACAGAAGCCAACTTCTGTAAATGCGCATTTACGAAAGTTGGATTCAATATATGCGCATATTTGGAAGTGCGTATATACGGAAACCAACTTTAGTAAATGTGCATTTATGGAAGGGTGCTTTCGTAAATGCGTATATACAGAAGTTGGCTTTCGTAAATGCACGTTTATGGAAGTTAACTTCCATATATGTGTGTATACGAAAGCGCACATATACAAACGCCAACTTCCATAAATGCACATATACAAAAGCCAACTTCCGTAAATGCGCATTTATAGAAGTTTGATTCACTATATACGCATATTTGGAAGTCACATATACAAAAACCAACTTCAATAAATGTGCATTTATGGAAGGGTGCTTTCGTAAATGTGCATATAGGGAAGTTGGCTTCCGTAAATGCACATTTATGGAAGTTGACTTATGTATATGCATGTATACAAAAGCATACATATACGAAAGCCAACTTCCATAAATGTGTATATACATAAGCTTCCATAAATGCACATATACGGATGCCAACTTCGATAAATGTGCATATACAGAAGCTTCTCTAGATGCACATATACGGAAGCCAACTTCTGTATATGTGCATTTATGGAATTTTTATTCAGTATATGCGCATATACAAAAGCGCGCATATACGGAAGTCAATTTCCATAAATGTGCATTTACGGAAGTTGGATTCCATATATGCGTGCTTCCGTAAATGCACGAATATACGAAAGTCAATTTCCATAAATACACATTTACGGAAGTTGGCTTCCATATATGTGTGCTTCCGTAAATGCGCTTATATACGAAAGCCAACTTTCGTATATAAGCATTTATGGAAGTTGGCTTCCGTATATGCATGCTTTCGTATGTGCACGCATATATGAAAGCCAACTTCTGTATATGTGCATTTATGGAAGTTGCTTCCGTATATGCACGCTTCCATATACGTGCATATAGAGAAGCCAACTTTCATAAATGCGCATTTACAGAAACACCCTTCCATAAATGTGCATTTACGAAAGTTGGATTATGTATATGTATGCTTCTGTATATGCACATATATAGAAGCCAACTTCCGTAAATGTGCATTTACAAAAGTTGGATACAGTATATGCGCATATACGGAAGCACGCATATACGAAAGTCAACTTTCGTATATATGCATTTATGGAAGTTGGCTTACGTATATGCGCACTTTCATATGCATGCATATACGTAAGACAACTTTCATATATGCGCATTTACAGAACCACCCTTCCATAAATGTGCATTTACAGAAGTTGGCTTCTGTATGTGTGCATATACTAAATAAAACTTTCGCAAATGCGCATATACGAATGATGGCTTCCGTATATGCGCATTTATGGAAGCTTTCATATATGCACATTTACGGAAGCCAACTTCCATATACATGCATATATACGGAAGCCAACTTTCATATATGCACATATACAGAAGCCAACTTCCGTAAATGCGCATTTACAGAATCCACCTTTCATAAATGTGCATTTATGGAAGACGGTTTATCGCTCCAAAATGTATAAGTAAGCTTATCGTAAAATTGAATATTAATGTTATTGTATAGAGAGAGACTTGAATCGTAATATGTCAAGAGGTTCAATATAAAACAATGTTATATAGTGGTAACTTAAAAGAAAATAATTAATTGTCATTAATTGAATATTAGTTATGAGATTTAAAGAAAAATATATGTTATGTTTGAATTTGGTATTGAAGTTTACTTTGAATATATGTTATGTTAGGTACCATGATAAGGGTTTTAGGTGCCCCTGATACCCAATTCTAAAATTTCTAAATATCTATATGTTTTTAATATATTAAAATATTGTTTTTACCCATATATCATAGAAAATACACTACTTTCATTTTTAAAATTTTAAACCCTCAATATGAACTCACGTAATATAATATCATTGAATTAATGAATCCCTTATAACTTACCCCTTAGTCCACTTATATTTCTTGCGCTAAGTTCCGTAAATGTGCATATACAGAAGTTGGCTTCCGTATATATGTGCTTTCGTATATACACAGATATTAAAGACAACTTCCATAAATGTGCATTTACAAAAGTTGCTAGTTTCCGCAAAAACTTGTGCTCTTATGTATATACACAGATATTGAATCCAACTTCTATAAATGCACATTTACGGAAGTTAGCTTCTCGTTGCGACATTGATAAGCAAGCTTATCGTAAAATTGAATGTTAATGTTATTGCATAAAGAGAGACTGTAATTGTAATATGTCAAGAGGTTCAATATAACACAATGCGATATAGTGGTAATTTAAAAGTAAAATATTAATTGTCATTAATTGAATATTAGTTGTGAGATTTGAAGAAAAATATATGTTATATTTGAATTTGGTGTGGAAGTTTACTTTGAAGAGTATGTCACATGGACAAATATGGAGAGTAATAATTTTATAACATTGACATCGATATCTTTGATATTCGAACAAACATGTTGAAAGTGCCTCCCTATCACAAACATGTTCAAAATGTTAGAGCAATGCTTTCAACTTAGACAAACAATAATAGCATAATAAAAAAATTAATTCCCAAAAATTATGAAATTAAATATAAGTAGAATTCATGTATGAATACAACATTTTTACTCATGTCTTATAAAATACTCTTTGAAAGTTTTTTCTTCTCCATAACTCTTGGTCAAAATAAACATAAATAAAGAAAATGATATAACATGGAGGAGAAAAAATTCAATACCCTAAATTATGACCTCAAATATCAACATAATTCATCAATTAAGACAACATATTTTTTCCTCACATATAGATTATGTAGCAAGCAAAACTAAATGCATTATTAAAAAAAAATATTCTTTGAACAATTACAATTACTTACAACATATGAATAACATGAGACATTGCAACATATTGAGAGAGAAAACATAGTACGATGGGAACATAATGTATTGTTGACATGTATAAAAGAAAAATGAATTTTGTATCAATAATACTATGACAATTAACCAGTAATAAAGTATCAAAAAGTCAACAGTTTTAAAAATCCAGTAAATGCTAAACATAATGTAACTTATTCCAAAGTACAACCATACTTATGATAAATACAACACTAGTTCACATCTACATGAACTTGACGACCCTTTTTCCTTTCGAGCCATTCTCTTCATAACTTTCTATCGACTTCCCTATCAGAAACATGTTGTAACTCACAGCTAAACAATGAAGTATCTCATCAAAAATGTGTGTTGGAGTTTCATTTCTCCTACTAATCATATCTTCAATGCCAGTAAGAAACTATTGTAGAGCAGTAATATCATGTATCACTGAAATGAACTTTGACACACTTTCATTGTCTATAACTGTATGTTCAAAAAATATATATTTAGTATGGATGAGAAAAAAAAGAAAAACATAACAAAACATTCATTCTCAGAAATTATGAGTACAATAATTATATTGATCAATTTTAAAAAATGTTGAAATAAAAAATAAATGACAAAAAAACAAGTCTTTATTTTAAGGGAATGTTTAAAACTATGAAAACAAAAGTAGAAAGATATAAGATCAATAGAATTCATGTATGAATACAACATTTTTATTTTGTCTTATCAAACAATCTTTGAAAATTCTTTGTTCTTGGTAACTCTTTGTCAAAAAAACATAAATAAATGAAATGATATAGTATGGAGGAGAAAAAATAAAAACAGAAGGAAAATAATTATTTCCCATAAATTATGACCCTAAAGATCAACATGTTTCATCAATGAAAACAAAACTAAATGCATTATAAAAAAAATGTATTCTTCGAATAATAACAATTACTTGCCAATGGCTAATTGTATGATCAAATCTAAGGGATTAAGTCTAAAGTATTGGGCGGAAGCAATCAACTGCGAAAATTACATAGTAAATCACACTTCCACAAAGACTCTTAAAAATATAATACCAGAAGAAATTTGGACTAAAATTAAACCAAATGTAAGTCAGTTCTGTGTATTTAGCAGTATAGCATGGGCTCACATTCCCGATGAGAAAAGGAAAGCATTGCAACCTAAAAGTGATAAGTGTATGTTAGTTTTTTATTCTGAAGATGTCAAATGTTATAAACTTCATCAACCACATTGTAATGAAATTATTATTATAAGAGATGTTAATGAGGAAAATCTCTTGGCTTGTGAGCCTAATTCAATGGTTGTGTCTTCTTCGGCATGCAAGCCATCTTCGATGTTTGTGCTTTCTTCTGTTCCTATTCTGGTTTCTTCTTTAGATGATGACAGTGAGGATGAAAATCCACCTTCGCCTGCTCACCTTCCTCCAGATGAGTCCTTTGAACTCGAACCAACACCAATTCCACCGCTTCCTGGATAGGTCCGTTCAACATGAGAAGCAATTGGTGGTCTTGTTGGTGATCCTTCATATCAGCGTCAAACACGTTCACAATTCTAGCAAGTCTCTTCTCTTTTGGCTCAAGTTTCAGAGACTCATGATCCAAAGACGTTTGCAGAAGCTTCAGGTCATCCAGATCGGGATACAACAATGAATGAAGAGTATTGTCCTTTAATGATGAACGATACTTGGAATCGTGTACCTCTTCCCAAAGGAAGAAAACTTGTTAGATGTAAATGGGTCTACAGAACTAAGTATGCATCAGATGGAAGTGTTGAAAGACATAAGGCTCGGTTAGTTGCCAACGGATTTTCCCAAGTTGAAGGAATTGACTATAATGAAACCTTTTCCCTTGTAGCCAAAATGAATTCCATCTGCCTTGTTCTTGCCCTTGTTGCCTTACATAAATAGGAGGTCCATCATATGGATGTTAAATCCTCCTTCTTGCACGAAGATTTGCAAGAAAAAATCTGCATGGAACAACCACCTGACTATGTCCAGAATGACTCTAGCCTTGTTTGTCGCCTTAAGAAATCTATATATGGTCTTAAGCAAGCTCCCCGAGATTGGTATGCCAAAATGGACAACTTTCTTATTGACACCGGATTCTCTAGATGCCATTTTGATCCCAATGTCTATACCAAGAAAGTAAGAAGTCCTCTCATAATCCTTGTCCTTTATGTTGATGACCTTATCCTTAGTGGTAGTGACTCAAAACTTTTAAACCATGTGAAAACCATCCTTAAGAATAACTTTGAAATGTCAAACTTATGTTTTTTGCACTATTTCCTTGGCCTCCAAGTTTTGTAAACCAATGAAGGAGTTTTTCTTTCTCAGTCTGAGTATGCTTGTGACCTTCTTCGTCGCTTTCACATGGACGATTGTAAACCAACCCCTTCTTCCTTTCAGTCTGGAGTCAAACTTACTGCCACTTGTACTTCTCCCAAAGTTGATGCCACTCTGTATTGTTAGTTGGTTGGTGTTAGGTAGCTAGAGAGGTAGTAGTGGGGGGCCTAAAGGGTTCATAGTGATAATAGTGGAGACCATTCAATGTAAGGTGGACTAGGTCCACTATATTATTAAAAAATGCCCACTATGGTAGTTAGATATAATAAATGAGTAGTTAGATATAATAAATGTAAGAGGACTTCTTAGAAGGTTCTACTTCTAGAATATTCATCATCTAAAATGTTCTTAGGTGATGATAGCACTATATAAAGGGGTTCAAACAATCTAATGGGACATGAAGAGAAGTATTGTATTGTGAGTTGTAGCTCCATAGGAGGATGCTCCCTCGAAGAGGCAAGTGAACATGAGAAGATCCCTTTCATAATAGGATCCATTGTATGGTGTTGCCCTACCTCAATGGATTTCTTATAATAAAGTGTGGTTTATTCTATTTTGCTATGTGGATCTATTTTGTATTCAGTATTTGTGGTGATTATATTTTTAGCTCTATTCAGGAACTTAACAAGTGGTATCAGAGCACTTTCCTTGGCCAAAGAAGGGAATACATTTTTGCTCTTTTTGCATAAATTTTCTAGGGAAAAAAAGAGGGTGACGCACTTCAGGCTCATATATGAAGCTTTACAAGATGATTTTGGCAAATTTTTTTTTTGGGTATTTGAATTCCTCTCGGAAAAATACCCAATTTCAAAAAAAAAATCAGTCGAAACTAAGTCCGGGAAGTGAAGTAATGAACATTTTAAATTCAACAGTTTTTCAAGGTTTTTTCCGAAAAAAACTGCGATTTTCTGCCGTAACTTATTGTTCTATTTTTTGGGTTTTTTCGTGACATTTGCGGGACTGAAGAGTTCATAGGGTGATCAGATGGTTATTTCCTCTCAAACCCTCAAATAAATTCTACAAATTACTGAAGCATTCAAATCCCAATTGTATGACACATTGGATGACTTTGTAGATGGCCTCACAAATGACCTCAATGATCGTTTTCGTAGTATTCAAGATTCATTGGATAACATGCACGAGAGATTTTTTATGGCGAACATCATGGATGAATATAATTAAGAAATATATGTTTGATATGATTTGGAGGCCTATTGTGATGATTGGTATATGGATAGTTGTCATTTCTGGGATGACAACCACTTTCATATTTTATTTGATGACTCTAATCCACCTTCTGTAGAGAGCATCGATATGACAAATCAGAAGCCAATGATTATTACCAGTGTCCATTCTGCACATTTTACAGTGGTATTATTCCTTCCAGATTTTGCTACGACCCTTTTCCACTATGTGGATGGATCTTCTTATTTGGATCCACATGACAGGTGTCTTTGGAGCATCATTTTGAGTTGTTTATTGGGTTCCAAAATCTTCCACGAGGAGTTCACATGAGCACTTGGACATGAGACCCGAGATTACAATGACGGTTGGACTACTTCAGCATGGTGGATTTCCTCTCTACATGGGACCTTGGTTCTCCAATCTTCTTCAACATTATGGTCCACAATTATCCATGGGACCCTGGTATATGGTTGTACATCAAGCGTTGAGGACAATGCTTTCATAAAAGGGATGAAAAATTAGGTAGATAGAGAGGTAGTAGTGGGGGGTCCAGAGGGCCCATAGTGATAATAGTGGAGCCCATTCAATGTAAGGTGGATTAGGTCCACTATATTATTAAATAAGGCCCACTATGGTAGTTAGATATAATAAATGGGCAGTTAGATATAATAAATGTAAGAGCACTTCTTAGAAGATTCTACTTCTAGAATATTCGTCCTCTAGAATGTTCTTAGGTAATGGTAGCACTATATAAAGGGGTTCAAGCAATGTAATAGGACATGAAGAGAAGTATTGCATTGTGAGCTGTAGCTCCATAGGAGGATTTCCCCTCGAAGAGACAAGTGAACAGGAGAGGATCCCTTCCATAATAGGATCCATTGTATGGTGTTGCCCTACCTCAAGGGTTTTCTTATAATAAAGTGTGGTTTCTTCTATCTTGCTCTGTGGATCTATTTTGTATTCAATAGTTGTGGTGATTATATTTGTAGATCTATTCAGGTTCTTAACAGTTGGTAGCCTCTTATACTTGACTCATACCCGTCCTGATCTTTCGTTTGTTGTTGGTCTTGTTTCCCGGTATATGCAAACACCCCATGAAAGCCATTAGAAAACAACTAAAATGAAACTTCGCTATGTCCATGGTACATTTCAGTTCGAGATACATTACAGTTCAGGGGGGACTCCTTTATTGGTTGGTTTCATTGATTCAGATTGGGCCAACGACCTTGATGATTGTAAGTCTATTGCAGATTATGTTTTTAACCTTGGTTCAGGACCTGCCACTTGGACCTGTAAGAAACAACAGGCTATTGCACTTTCTTCAACAGAAGCAAAATCAAAGTACCGAGCAACGGTAAATGCAAGTCAAGAAGCCTTGTGGCTTCAACAGATCCTTCCAGAGTTTGGATTCCAACAACAACATCCGACCAGCCTTTGGTGTGACAATCATAGTGGCATCAAGCTCGCTAAAGACCCAGTTCAACATCAACGTAACAAGCACATCGAGTTACACATGCACTTCATCAGAAATCTCATTCATGATCAAGTTCTTGAAGTGTTATTTTGCCCTATAGAAGATCAAGTTGCAGACATTTTCACAAAGTTTCTTACAGAAGCGAAGTTTTCCAAACTCCGATCTATGTTAGAAGTTCATAAAGTTGTCATTAAGGGGGGACAAACTCAAATGCCTCCCTCCTTCTACTATTGTGTCATTATTGTAAATCCTTTAATCTTATACCAAGTTGTTATTAAGGGGGGGTGTTAAGATATTTAGACATTAAGGAGTTAGTTAAGATCTACTTGGTCGAATGTGTCGTTAGGTAAAAATGTGTTTCTTTAGTATGCATTTGTAGTTAGGAAATCCAAACGATCACGATATGTTCCCGGCGTAGAGTAATTCGACGGTTCATATTTTCCTCGATCTTAATGACCATTGATCCGTGGCTTAACGCCCAATTGATCCATGATCTCTATTTAAAGAGCATGAAGGGTCATTTGCCGATGATCGATTGTGAGAAACTCTCTTGTAAAATCTCTCTGTAATCTTTTTTCTTTTGCATTAATAAACTGTTCCAAGTGGCAGCGTTGGCTGGGGCCGTGGATGTTTCCTTGTAGGGCTTTTACCACGTCAAAACATCAGTTTGTTGATCTTTGATCTAGTTGTGTGAGTGGTTACTGAAGGTGTTCGTCCTCTGTTGGAATACATGTGCTGTTGAACTTTCCCTACAATATGCATTGTCTAACTATTCTACGAAAAGTTCAACATTGAATATGGAGATGAGAATGAGCGAGGTAGTTTTTTTTTCACCCCTTGGTACTTCTCCTCATTTTGAGGATGATACCCAGGGTAAACCCTTGAATTTTTTAGGGCTTGAAGTCGTTACAACAATATACTCATTATGAGCTCAACATATCATTTCAACATAATTAAACCTGAAAGAGGAGGAAAACACTCCATCCCACAACCACTCAAACTAGACCCAATTAACAACTTATTTACAAAATTAATTACTATAATTTAATATATCCTTAATCAATAATTCTAATCCATAAACCCAAATTCAAACTCTAAGGAATATAAAACCTTTAAATTCACCTCTGAAAATTGATTTGCCCCGCTTTAAATATATAAAAAACCTTCATATATAAGTTCTAGAAAAATTCATTTAAACGAAATGAAAGAATACCCACAAAGGGCCCGAGGAGCGAGGGGCGATCATTAAAAAAAACCTTCTAAATCACAACTTTTGCAAAACGCTTAAATGATCCAGTTATTTCAACTTGTGCATTGCGCCAACTTGTCATATAAACAACGTCTACACTTTGCATTCATCACATCAATCACATCTTCTTTTAAAATCCCGCCTCTGTGAAACTCTGCGAATATCTGGCCAGTTTGCATGTCTCTATTACTCTTTATAACGTATGTCGGAGGAGGAATAAAAACGCTTTCTTGAGCTGCAAGTCTACCCACTTTGCCATTGCCCATTGTCCGCGGCTGCATTATAGCCAGCTCTCAAACAATTCCTAATAATTTCTTGCTTGAATTCGATTGTTGGTAGTGCGCGGCGAGCTCTGACGGGGGTTTTGCTTGCACTCTTGAGGCATCGCTGTTTTCGTTGTTTCAGGCTCCAAATTATAAAGATGGACTCTGGGAGGTCCAGGAGCAAGGGCAAGGGTTCTAAAGCGAAGGGCCCTGTATCAACAAATCAAAATTCTGCACAAGATTATATTTCTGATAGAACTGCCTGTGGTCCATGTAGGTCTGGCTCTCACCTAGTTCCTACCTGTGGCTCAAGTGGGTCTGGCTCTCCCCCATCAACTGGGTGTGTCCCAAAGGACCCCGAATCAACAATTCGAAATTCTGCACAAAAACACAATGCCGATGGAACTGCCTGTGGCCCATGTGGGTCTAGCTCTCACTCAGTTTCGAGTGCGGGAATTGAGCGTGGCTCAAGTGGGTTTCCACCTCAGTCARCTTGGGGCTCAGKAAAACTAAATCCCTCAGTTGGAGGGCATAGCACTGTTGTGCCCACGGAAGGGAACTCAGCAAGCGGTGCACCATCCGCAGCATTAGGAAGCCGAGAACAAAAATCCATGGAAGTCCAAGAGAACCCTCACGTTGTGCGAGAAAGCAAAGGCATAGCAGGCAGTGCAATTCAAGGCGTTGAGAAAAGTTCAGGTAAATCGGCAACTGAGCATGGCCCGAGTGGGTTTCCCCCTCAGTCAGCTTGGAGCTCAGGAAAACTAAATTTCTCAGGTGGACGGCATAGCATTGTTGTGCCCATGGAAGGGAACTCGGCAAGCGGTGCACCATCCACAGCATCAGGAAGCGGAGAAAGAGAATCCATGGAAGTACAAGAGAACCCTCACGTTGTGCGAGAAAGCAAAGGCACARCAGGCGCTGCAATTCAAGGTATTGAGGGAAGTTCAGGTAAATCGGCAGACGAKCCAACTGGGTCTGTAAYCTTGCAKCCCTCTCGGTTCMATGACAAACAGAAACAGAGGGTTGASGGTTCCACCCCGGTCGTCAKTAACAAGGGTTTATCGACTAGTTCAGATTATCAGGGTTACAAAGGGAACATAGAAGAAGGGTTTGATAGAAGCAGAGGAGGCAGAGGAGGAAGCAGGGGAGGCTATGGCCACCAACGAGGAGAATATGATAGGAGACCAGGGAACGAAGGAGGATGGAATAGAAGCAGAGGAAGAGGAGGCAGAGGGGATTATGGCTCTCAAAGAGGAGAAAGTGATCAAATTGATGCTCTGGGTCGATTGCTGTAAGAATTTTTCTTTCTTAAATAAACCTTTTTTCTTGGTTTATTTTAATATCTGCGTTTTGTGCTTTTCTGGTCTTTTGTTTCGAATTCAAAAAATAATTCTTGTTTAGACAAGCTTCCCAAATTTGAAATGTCTATGGAATTTTGTTTTGCTTATGCGATGTAATTAATAATGGTACCGATGGAGTACAGCTAGGACCGGCAGCTAGGTGAAAGGCATATAAGGCATCCCCGGCAGTTGCATTTGATCCGGTTAAACAAGATGATGACCTTGAGCCCGTTTATCCTGAACCAGTAGTTTCATCACCGCCTCGCCTGGGATCCCTTCCTGACCCATAAATATAGGCAAAGGCTAGATTTATGCGGCCAAGCAACCAGGAGCAAGATGAGGGTGAAGTTATCAACATCGAGATCTTTGCATCAATCCGCATGCTCCAATTGTCTATTTCTGTTGGAAAGGGATCATGAGCCTGGATCCCCAATGAATGGGACTGGCTCTTGAATGGTCTTTGCCTTTCCCGCTCCTGTTCCTGGCTGGGATGCTGCATACTCAGTTGCTGGTTATTGAAATGGAGTTGGAATGAATGAATGATGGGGAAGCTGCTACTTATTAGGGAATCACTACATCTTGATCTAGATCTAGAATGGGCTATGCAATAATAAGCTATGGATCCATAGGCTCTAGACCAAGGGAGGGATTATGGGCGAGATGGATTTGGATATGCCTCATTAGGGCCGTCTATGGGTAAACGAATGAATTCATTGCCTCTACCTTTGTGGGTTTTCCTCCATCTTTATATGCTGTGGGGTTGGTTAACAAAATAAACGTATTATGATTTGTATTAATATAGATAAGTTTGACGGTGTAAGCGCTTTTTATTATCTATCTGATAGACATTGCATTCTTGGTGGTCTGACATATAGGTGTGGTGTGTTCTTCGATTTCTCTTCCCTCTACCTTAGTCGCCGGTGCTACTTATTGCTTTGATGCGTAGGGATATGGACCTCTATATACAAATATTGAGCATTTAGTCTTACAACAATCACGTTTTATGGCACTCTTTGATGATCCCAGTCCATTCAACAAGATCCAGAGACATCTGTTTCTTAACCACCACTGGTTACTCCCCATCCTATTGAATGGTACACAACATAGACAAATGCAAAGGCATTTTGAGCGGATTTAGTCACATTTGACCCAATCAAAGAATCAATTAACCTTAAGCTTAAGTAGTATTACCAATTGCAAGGCTAGTCCTAGGCATCGGTTGAACGATCAATTGCTTTTGGAATCGAAGGATCTGAGGTAGGCACAAAGGGCCCTCACTAAGTGGTGGAACCTACTTTATTAACCTCATACCTTTAAAGTCAAGGCTCATAGACAGTATAAGTTGCTAAAGATAGGCCTAGTGATGGTGTGTTCCCATATCCCTTGCTTTTCTTGACAATTAGGCTCTGACACTTGTGTGACTTGGAGTGTTTTGAAATTACCCATTGTTCAGATCTTGTGCCATATGCCCTTGCTCCCAGGGATGATTCAGAGGCGTAAGGGATGGAGGTCGAGGCAAGAGTCGCAGAGGAAGAGATGGGTAGAGCAAAGATGATGCAGGAGCATCGCAAGCGAGCGCAAGTGGAGGACAACTAGATATGCACCAACGCGCATTTTGAAGACGTTTTGAATTTGAAAAGATGAAACATTAATGTAATATTTGGAAAAGATACATTTTCTTTTATGGTTTGGAGATTGTAACACAGATCTTGAGCGTTTGCTCTCATCTGTCGGTTGTAGGCATTTAATGTAATGAATGTAAAGTAGAGGTAGGCTTTAATTCGATTAGATAGCTTGAGGTTGTAGGAGGGAAAACTCGAGAAAGTTCCCGCGTATGTATTGTATTGTATTGTATCATTATTCTAGTAGTAGTTAGAAGCTGTAGAGCAAGAGAGCATAGGAGGGCAGAGAGGAACAAAGATTGTAGAAGTCGTATGAGCAGATAACTGTTGCTATTGAATCCATGTACAGAAGCACTTGAATTAATATAAGAATGCTTTGATCCAATTTCATGGTGTATCATGGTTTCTGTTTGCATCTCCTGAATGGTATGTTTACAGTTTGCTTATATGCTCTGTTTGCATTTGTTTCAATGCCATATGTATGATTTCATGTTGAGTGTATGAGATCTATGAGAGGGAGATTATGAGTTTCAATTGTTTCTCTTCCTGAGAATTTCTGCAAGGGGTGCAGTGAAAGTTCGTAAGGAGTGCGTTGACAAGATTCTGAGTTTTATCTCAGAAAGCTTAGGAGGGATATCGTTGTTCTCATACCAACATAGGTGCAAATATCGCATAGAGCTGTGCAAGGTATGCGTAGGCCAGGTAAAGTCAAGACTTTTCCAACCGAGTGAGTGGTTAAAGAGCTGCTGTCGCAAGGAGTGCGCAGAGTTGGAAGATTTCAGATAATCAAAGATTATCGTGAAGGCCGCAAGGAGTGCGGTCATAATCCCTTGGAATCTTTGAGTTTGCAGCCAGAATCAAGCTCAGGAGGGATAGAGTCTTGTAAAGTTCAAAGGAAGGACGAGGCTCGAAGTCACCTTGCAGAACCAAGCTCAGGAGGAAAGACGCCAAGTTATTTGGCCAGGAGTCCTTGAGAAATTGAACGGACGGTTGAGTTTCTTAGGGGGAGAAACACCAATTTTTTGTGGACCGTTGGATCCAGTGGACCAACGGAAAGGCTAAGGCTGAGTCTCTTTTAACACTCGCAAGCTTGGGAGGATTAGCAGCTGTCAGATCTGAATCGACGAGAGCCGTTGATTTGGGAGCTTTGAGATATCGACATTTTGGAAGTTGGAAGTGTGGAGGAAGTTGTTTTCGGGAATCCCCGATACGCGAAATCTCGATGCAATCTGGATCGTCATATCTTAGGAGGTTCAGGATCGTTGATCCATGGTAAAGAAGTCGCGAGTTCGGACTTTGGGAAAAGGGAGAAGAGTTGCATCACGAACTCATGAGTCGCGAAATCCCGACGCGCTCAGGAGTGTGGCCCTTAGACTTAATTGGAGGTCATATGGTTGAGGTAAAAGGGAGGAGCTAAAGACTTGTTAGCCCTTTTCAGGGTTTTAGGAATCGAAGGAGTCGGGGGGGACTCAAATTAGAAATCGCGAAGTTGCAAAATCCGAAACACCTTTCGGGTTAAGTCAGTGGTCATGTGGAAGTAGGGGTTTGTGCCTACCTAGTGCTTGTTCGCGCGGGCATAACTTCTAGAAGGACCTGTGGTCATATTTACGAAGGTTCTAGTGGGAACTAAAGATCCATTTTGGCTCAGGAATTTGAAGATCCAAAGACCGAGAGGTCAGTGGACCCTGCTAAGGTGTGGGTCTGCGTCAGGTGGTATTAGAGCTAACAACTTTTGTTTTCTGTAGAGGGAAGACAGAGGACAATTGTGATTTGAATTCTACGTGGATAGATTGAAACAATGCCGTCGAGAAGACGTCAAGAGAGACCTATGCTCGATCCAGCCATGGAAGGGAGATGAGGGAACTTCGTGCTTGATTGTATGCTATGGAGACAACACAGAGGCAAACACCTGATACTGGAGATGTCTGTGAGGCCGAAGGTGAGAACGAAGTTGGAGCTGAAGAAGAAGTTGTAGCTGAAGATGCTGCAGAGGAACGTCTATTCAAAGCTGTTGCAAGGATAGGTGCTAGAGCAAAAATGGACATCCCAATGTATGAAGGCAACTTAGACGTTTAGGAGCTGCTAGATTGGTTTAGATCTCTGGATAAATACTTCGACTATGAGGATATCGAAGAAGACAGGAAAGTAAAGCATGTTGTCACTAGACTGAAAGGGTATGCAACACTGTGGTGGGATGAGCTGCAGGTTGACAGGCGTTGCAAAGGCAAACAAAGAATTAAAAGCTGGGATAGGATGGTCGCAAAGATGAAAGCCAAATTCATACCTAGAGATTACCAAATCAATCTGTTACGAAGAATGTAGAATTTGAGACAGAAAGGGATGACAGTGAAGGAATACACTGAGGAGTTTTACAGGATAAATATTAGAGCTAGTCATCGTGAGAGTGATGATGAAAAGGTCGCCAAATACATGAATGGTCTGAGATATGACATCCAGGATGAGATGAGCATGATAACAATCAGGAATTTGAAGATCCAAAGACCAGGAGGTCAGCGGACCCTGTTGAGGTGGGGGTCTTGAATGCCGAGGTGCATTCAAGACGAATGAAGGACTGTATGAATGGCTTGTCATGATGTTTGGCTTGACGAATGCGCCAAGTACTTTTATGAGATTAATGAACGAAGTCTTGAAGGATTTCATTGGAAAATTTGTAATTGTGTATCTTGATGATATACTGATCTTCAGTAAGACTGAGGAAGAACATTTGAGACACCTAATTCTAGTGATGAGGAGGTTGCAGCAAGAGAAGTTGCTGATAAATCTGAATAAGTCGTCTTTCATGAAGAAATAACTTATTTATTTGGGTTTTGTGATCTCTTTGAATGAGTTGAAGATGGATCCGGAGAAGGTAAAAGTAATCAAGGAATGGCCGTAGCCAAGGAATATTTTTGAAGTCAAAAGCTTCCATGGACTAGCCAGTTTTTACAGGAAGTTCATCAGAAATTTTAGTGGGATTAGTGCACCAATGATGGACACAGTGAAGAAAAGACAAATCTTTTCATCGGACAGAGGAAGCAGAAGGAAGTTTCAAGTTGTTAAAGGAGAAGATAACCGAACAACCAGTTCTGGTTCTGCCAGATTTCAGTAAAACATTTCAAGTCAGATGTGACGCAAGTGGATTCGCGGTTGTAGTCTTAAGTCAAGACAATAGACCAATTGCATACTTCAGTGAGAAGCTGAATGAGACGAAGATGAAATATTCCACGTATGATAAAGAGTTTTATGTAGTCATATAGGCGCTGAAGAAATGGAGGCACTACTTGGTTCTGAAGGAGTTCGTTTTGTATAGCGACAATCATGCCTTACAGTTTATAACCAAACAAGAGAAATTGAGCCAGAAACATGCAAAATGGGTTGAATTTATGCAGAACTTTACTTTTGTTATAAAACACATTTTTGGAATTGTTAACAAGGTTGTTGATGCATTGAGCAGGAAATGTTTGATTCTGCAAGAGTTTCGTGTGAAGACCTTAGGTTTTGATAGCCTTAAGGATATGTACAGAGATGATTCAGATTTCAAGGATGCTTATGAAGCATGCTAGAATCCTATTCTGAGAGATAGGAGCCAATGGATTGAATATTTAATTTAGGATGGATTGCTATTTAAAGGAAATCAGTTGTGTATCCCGAAGAGTTCTATGAGAGAAAACCTTTTAAAGGAAAAACATAGTGGGGGATTGGCTGGACATTTCGGCCATGATAAAACATTTGCGCAACTGAACGGTTTATATTATTGGCCAGGGATGAGGACAGATGTCAAGAAATTTGTCAACAGATGTAGAATTTGCCAGCACGCAAAGGGGATAAGACAAAATACAGGGTTGTATCAACCACTGTTGATACTAGAGAGATCGTGCGACGCGGTAAGCATGGATTTAGTGTTAAGACTGTTGAGGACACAAAGAGGTTGTGATTCCATATTCGTGGTAGTCGACAAATTCTAAAAAATGGCACATTTTATTCCATGTCAGAAAACTGGTGATGCAACACACATTGCAAATCTGTTTTTCAAAGAAGTTGTTCGACTTCATGGTTTACCCAAGAGTATTGTTTCGGACAGGGATACCAAACTTGTTGGTCATTTCTGGAGGATACTGTGGAAGACGCTGGGGATAGATTTATTTTTTAGCTCAACACATCACCCTTAGACGGATGGATAGACTGAGGTAGTAAATCGAAGTTTGGGGGACTTATTGAGGAGTTTAGTAGCTGAACATCATAGTCAGTGGGATCAGATTCTGTTGCAAGCGGAATTTGCATATAATGACTCACCTAACCGGAGCACAGGATAGAACCCATTCCAGATAATGTATGGAATACAACCAAGGGGAGTATATGAGTTGAGAGACTTAGAGCAAAATGAGTTCAAGAGTGCTGGAGCGAAAGATTTTGCAGCAAAGATGCAGGAGCTCCATAGTAAAATTAAAGAGCAGTTGCAGAGTTCCAACTAGGAATATAAGTGCAGAGCAGATTAACACATGAGAGAGCTTCAATTCAAAGTGGGAGATTTAGTCTTAGCACACCTAAGAAAGGAAAGGTTCCCAAGAGGGACGTATAATAAGCTGAAGATGAAAAAGATAGGGCCGTGTAAGATTTTACGGAAATTTGAGGCAAATGCTTATGAGATAGAATTGCCAGATGGTGTGGGCATATCACCCATATTCAACGTAGCAGATCTGTACCCATACAGAGCAGATGAAGCAGGAGGAATAGAAAGTTAGAAAGAAATTCCGTGGGTCAAATAGATGCCTGTAGTTGAAAAGCTGCAGATGGAAAAGATCATTGATCAGAGAGTTGGCAAGAAGACCCGGAGGAAGACACATCTTGAATATTTGGTAAAATGGAAAGGACACCCGATTGAAGATGCCAGTTGGGAAAGTGAAGCAAATATCCAGAAACATGGACAGACAGTGCAGGAGCTCATGGACAGGAGTCCATGAATTTTTCAGCCAGAGGAGTATGATGCAGGAGCATCGCAAGCGAGCGCAAGTGGAGGACAACTAGATATGCACCAACGCACATTTTGAAGACGTTTTGAATTTGAAAAGATGAAACATTAATGTAATATCTGGAAAAGATACATTTGCTTTTATGGTTTGGAGATTGTAACGCATATCTTGAGCGTTTTCTCCCATCTGTCGGTTGTAGGCATTTAATGTAATGAATGTAAAGTAGAGGTAGGCTTTAATTTGATTATATAGCTTGAGGTTGTAGGAGGGAAAACTCGATAAAGCTCCCTCGTATGTATTGTATTGTATCATTATTCTAGTAGTAGTTAGAAGCTGTAGAGCAAGAGAGCATGGGAGGGCAGAGAGGAACAAAGATTGTAGAAGTCGTATGAGTAGATAGTTGTTGCTATTGAATCCATGTACAGAAGCACTTGAATTAATATAAGAATGCTTTGATCCAATTTCATGGTGTATCATGGTTATTGTTTGCATCTCCTGAATGGTATGTTTATAGTTTGCTTATATGCTCTGTTTGCATTTGTTTCAATGCCATATGTATGATTTCATGTTGAATGTATGAGATCTATGAGAGGGAGATTATGAGTTTCAATTGTTTCTCTTCCTGAGAATTTCTGCAAGGGGTGCAGTGAAAGTTCGCAAGGAGTGCGTTGACAAGATTCTGAGTTTTATCTCAGAAAGCTTAGGAGGGATACCGTTGTTCTCATACCAGCAGAGGTGCAAATATCGCATAGAGCCGTGCAAGGTATGCGCAGGCCAGGTAAAGCCAAGACTTTTCCAACCGAGTGAGTGGTTGAAGAGTTGTTGTCGCAAGGAGTGCGCAGCGTTGGAAGATTTCAGATAATCAGAGATTATCGTGAAGGTCGCAAGGAATGCGAGCATAATCCTTTGGAATCCTTGAGTTTGCAACCATAATCAAGCTCAGGAGGGATAGAGTCTTGGAAAGTTCAAAGGAAGGACAAGGGTCGAAGTCACCTCGCAGAACCAAGCTTAGGAGGAAAGATGTTATTTGGCCAGGAGTCCTTGAGAAATTGAACAGACGGTTGAGTTTCTCAGAGGGAGAAACACCAATTTTTCGTGGACTAGCGGAAAGGCTAAAGCTGAGTGTCTTTCAACACTCGCAAGCTTGGGAGGATTAGCAGCCGTCAATTCTGAATCGACGAGAGCCGTTGATTTGGGAGCTCTGAGATATTGGCATTTCGGAAGTTGGAAGTGTGGAGGAAGCTGTTTTTAGGAATCCCCGATACGGGAAATCCCGACGCAATCTGGACCGTCAGATCTTAGGAGGTTCAGGACCGTCGATCCGTGGTAAAGAAGTCGCGAGTTTGGGAAAAGGGAAAAGAGTTGCATCACGAACTCACGAGTCGCGAAATCCCGACGCACTCGGGAGTGTGGCCCCTAGACTTAACTGGAGGTCATATGGTCGAGGCATAAGGGAGGAGCTAAAGACCCATTAGCCCTTTTCGGGGTTTCGGGAATCGAAGGAGTCGGGGGGGACTCAAATTAGAAATCGCGAAGTCACAAAATCTGAAACATCTTTCGGGTTAAGTCAGTGGTCACGTGGAACTAGGGGTTTGCGCCTAGTGCTTGTTCGCGCAGGCGTAACTTCTAGAAGGACCTGTGGTCATATTTACGAAGGTTCCAGTGGGAACTAAAGAGCCATTTCGGCTCAGGAATTTGAAGATCCAAAGACCCAAAGGTCAGCGGACACTGCTGAGGTGGGGGTCTGCGTCAAAAGACAATAGGAATAGTAGATACAGAGCCTGTGGTTTACTTTGTTGACTCAAAACCAAAGGTAGAGATGCAAAATCCATTATTGGTTGACCCAACCTCCTCGTGGATTCACCTCTTTTATAATAATGGATTGACCTTCTTTCAATTGCCTTGAGTGACATATAAGCTAGTTGTAGGGGCATGGGCTAAGGCACCACCCGTAGCTCAAGTTGCAACATTTAAGCCGGCTCGCCAGGTTGATAGCTTGTTCAAGAGTCAACAATAATAGTCGATTGTTGGTAGTGTGCAACCAACTTTGACAAGGGCTTTGGTTGCACTGTCGAGGCATCATTGTTTTTCTTGTTTTGGGCTCCAAAATGTAAAGATGGAGTTTGGGAGGTCCAACAACAAGGGCAAGAGGTATAAAGCGAAGGGTTTTGCATCAACAAATAAAAATTCTGCACCAAATTATAATTTTGATATAACTGCCTATGGCTCAATTGGGTTTGGATCTCACCCAGTTTCCACCTATGGTTCAAGTGGGTTTGGCTCTCACCCAATTTCCAGTTTAGGAACTAGGTTTGCCCCAAAGGACCTTGCATCAACAATTCCAAATTTTGCACAAAATCATAATGTTGATGGAACTGCCTGTGGCCCATATGGGTCTAACTCTCACCCAATTTTGAGTTTGGGAATTGAGTGTGCCCCAAGTCAGTTTTCCCCTTAGCGAGTTTGGGACTCGGGAAAATTAAATTTCTCAGATGGAGGGCATAACACTGTTGTGCTCACTGAACTTGGCAAGCGGTGCACCATTTGCAGCATTAGGAAGTCGAGAAAGCAAAGGCATAACATGCGGTGCAATTCAAGGCGTCAAGAGAAGTTCAAGTAAATTGACAGAAGAGCCATTTGGGTGTGTAAGCTTGCAACTCTCTCGTTTAAATAACAAACAAAAACAGAGGGTTGAGGGTTCCAACCTGGTTGTCATGAATAAGGGTTTATCGACTAGTTCAAATTATGAGGGTTACAAAGGGAACGTAGAAGAAGGGTTTGATATAAGCAGAGGAGGCAGAGGAGGAAGCAGGGGGTAGGGCTATGGCTATCATTGAGGAGAATATGATAGGAGACTAGGGAATGAAGGAGGGTGGAATAGAAGCAGAGGAGGAAGAGGAGGCAGAGGGGGATATGACTCTCAAAGGGGAGAAAGTGATCGAATTGATGCTTTGGGTCGATTGTTGTAAGAAATTTTCTTTCTTAAGTAAATCTTTTTTCTTGGTTTATTTTTAATATATGTATTTTGTGCTTTTTTGGTCTTTTGTATTGAATTAAAAAAACAGTTCTTATTTAGACAAGCTTCCCAAATTTGAAATGTCTATGGAATTTTGGCATATCTCTACTTCTACCTCTACATCACAAAGTAGCAACATAATCAAGCTGGGGCTATTTTCCAAAGGCTATAGCACATAGAGATGATTTGCTTTGCTGCTTCAGGCTGATCCACTACAACATAACCTTTTTCATGTGTTGAAGATATCACTTGTATCAAACACACTCTTGGATGATGTTTTGGCACCAAAAATTGCCCCACTTAATATTGCTTTCAAAACCACCCTTCGAGATCTTGTTAATCTACCTTCTTGCACAATTTAAGCTTAGAGCTATAGATTGTGGAGGACCAAAACTGTAAGAGGCGACCTTGAAAAATTACTCATTTAGACTTCCAAACAGATGAATAAATTATCCAATCCTCTAAAAGTTTTCTAAAACGTCAAAAAAGTATGGGCTCGACAGATTTAGATTTATACACTTATGATGCTTTGTTGGTTGCATCTTTGTTGAAAATGTTGTAAGAGAGCATTCTGCTTTCTATGATCGAATTGCAAAAGTAAATGAGTATAAATCCCCACAAATGCCCTATATGGATTCTGCAACACTTGATAATTATATATTTGTTGAAAAAGTTGCAAGGGAACCTTCTGCTTTCTAGGATCGAATTGCAAATGTAAACGAGTATAAATCCCCTGTAGCCCAAGGATCAATCATCTGTCAAAGCAGGCATGGCAATAGTTATGCACAACGTCAATGCCAAATAGACTCAACTAAATGAACATGACACAATAGATACTTATTTCAAAGGATTGTGATTATGGA
>ML777213.1:690576-702822 GCA_009831015.1 Picea engelmannii | reverse complement strand
GAATTGTCCCACTGCCTTTTTTAGGCAAGACACGTGGAACACGTTATGAATCTTGCTCCCCTCTGGAAGCTCTAGCTCGTAAGCAACCTCGCCTACTCGGCGCATGATCCTGTAAGGACCATAAAATCTGGGCTTGAGCTTCTTGGCCCCACTCTTCTTCAGAGACGACTGTCTATAGGGTTGGAGTCTCAAGAAAACCAAATCTCCAACCTCAAAGTTGTGCTCTATCCTGTGCTTGTCCACACTTATCTTCTGTCGGTTTTGCACCATTTGCAAGTTCTCTTTCAACAACTTGAGAATCTCCTCACTCTCTATGATCCAATCCTTGGCCTTGGGAGCTCTTCTCTCCTCGAAGACCAAGTCTACCAAAGTGGGAGCATCATATCCGTACAATGCTCGGAAGGGTGTCATACCAATGGACATGTGGAAGGTGGTGTTGTAGCAATGTTCTCCTAAATGTAACCACTTTACCCACGTTCTCTATTGTCCTCCTACATGGTTCCTCAAATACCTTTCAACCCACTTGTTGACAATCTCAGTCTACCCATCTGTCTGAGGGTGATAGATGGTGCTAGGTGTCAACTCTGTCCCCGCCAATCGAAACAAATCTCTCCAAAATGTCCCTATGAACCGACTGTCCCTGTCACTGACGATGTTCTTCGGCAACCCATGAAGTCTGAAGACCTCCCTGAAGAAAAGCTCGACTACCTGAACTGCATTGTACTATGTCGGTATGGCGTAGAAGTGAGCAAACTTTGTCAATCTGTCAACCACTACATAGATATAGTCCTTACCTTGGACCTTGGGTAGACCTGTGATGAAGTCCATAGATATACTCTCCCATTTCTGCTCTAGAATGGGGAGTGGTTGAAGTAGCCCTGCTGGAAGAGCATGCTCTAACTTGTTCTGCTGGCAAGTTACACACTCACTGACGTGTCTCATAACGTCTTGTTTGAGGCCCTTCCATGAGAACCTCTCTCTGATCTATCTGTAGGTTTTGAAAAACCCCTGATGGTCTGCTAGAGGTGAATCATGAACTGCGGTGAGGATCTTCTTCTTAAGCCAATCTGGCACCAAGTAGACTCTATCCTTGTAAAATATGACATCGTCAATGACCCTATACCGGTCATCTTGTATCTGCCCATCCATCACCTCACAAGCGAACTCGTTCTTGGAATATTCCACTAACAAGTGGGATTTCCAATCTGTTGAAATCTCCATCAAAGAACATGCCATTGGTCTCCTCGATAGTGCATCGGCCACAATGTTCTTCTTCCCCTTGACATACTCTATGTCAAAGTCGAATGCCTGTACCTTCATCACCCATTTATGTTGGCACTCACTGAGGTCCTTCTGCTCAAGGAAATACTTCAAACTGTTGTGATCGGTCTTGACCATGAATTTGTTGCCCACCAAATATTGTCTGAACTTGGTCAAGGCATGCATGATTGCCAACATTTCCTTGTCATAAATGGAGTACAACCTCTCAGGTTGACTAAGCTTCCAGCTCTCGAATACAATGGGGTGTCCTCTTTGCATCAAAACTGCACCGATCCCTTCGTCGGATGCGTCACACTCTAGTACAAATGGAAAAGTGAAGTCTAGTAGTGTCAACACTGGACAAGTGCCCATGACATCCTTCATGTGATCAAAGGCTTCCTGTGATTTCTCGGTCCATATGAAGGCCCCATGCTTGGTAAGATCTGTCAGCGGTGCTCCAAGCTGAGAAAAACCCTGGACGAACCGCCTGTAATAGTTGCACAACCCGAAGAAGCTCCTCAATTCTGTCACGTTCTTGGGCGTTGGCCAATCCAGAATGGCTCTGATCTTCTCTTGGTGCACCTATACCCCCTGTGCACTGATGATGTGGCCTAAGTAAAGTAGCTCTGTCATACCGAACTCGCACTTGGACTCTTTGGCATATAATAACTATGCCTCCGTGATGCTCAATACCTCATCCAGGTGCCTCATATGCTCTTGCCATGACCGGCTATAGATCAAGATGTCGTCGAAGAAAACCAAGACTGATTTCCTTAACTGATCCCTGAATATATGGTTCATGCAAGACTGGAATGTAGTGGGTGCATTAGTTAGCCCAAATGGCATAACCAGGAACTCGAAGTGTCCAAAATGACATTGAAATGTCGTCTTCTCTATGTCCTGCTCTCGGATGTTGATCTGATGATATCCAGAGTGTAGATCAATTTTTGAGAAGAAAATTGCACCATGTAGTTCATCCATCAACTCGTCAATGCATGGGATAGGGTACCAGTTCTTGATGGTTTTCTTGTTCAAGGCTCGATAATCAATGCACATCCTCATGGTGCCATCCTTCTTAAAAAATAAGACAATTGAAGAAGCAAATGGGTGGTTGCTCGATCTGATGTGTCCCATCGCCAACAATTCCTTGATTTCCTTCTTTATCTCATCCTTGAACCTCCTAGGATGACGATAGGGCGGGGGTGATCATAGGTTTGGCCCCCTCCTCCAACTCAATGGCATGCTCAAACCCCCTGTCAGGTGGTCTCCCTGGTGGAATTGCCTCAAAGACCTGTTGATGTCATCCCAATAAATTCTTGATCTCGGTATGGTATTGTTGTCGATCTTACGAATCCTTTTGAGTAGTGATCAAGCATTCTGCGACATATGCTACCTCCCCATGTCTAAATATCCTCTCCATCCTCTTGGCTGAAACTATCCTGGGTGCTGCTGTCGACATACCTCTTAGAACAACCTTCTTCCCATCCTGATCTCTGAATCCTATTTCCAAGGTTTTGTAGTTGGTAGTGATTTTTCCCAAGGTAATCATCCAATGAATTCCTAACACCAAATATGTGTCTGATAGGTCAACCACATAAAATGTGTCTCTCACTGTGTAGTTACCTAACTTCATCTCTAAGTTTGGAACTCTATCTAGACACTCCACTATGTGGCCATCTGCTACCGCAACATCAAACCCCTCAAACTCCTCTGTCTGAAGTGCCCGTCTCGATACTAGTGAAGCATGGATGAAGTTGTGGGTGGCCCCACCATCTATCAGGGCGATTGCATGTTGCCCCTAAATAATCCCTCTAATACGGAGGGTATCATACATGGGAACACCAGAAAGGGTCATTATGACACCTCCCTTTGCTGGTTTCCTCCTGTTAGCCTGTTCTGGCAGTTGTGGGACTACTGGAGGATGGGCTCCTGCTGGTGTCGATGGTCTATGGGGAGGTTGCTCCTCTGTTGGTGCTGACTCCTCCTCTGAACTAGTTGATCCACTGTCCTTCTCCTCCTCCTCCTCCTCACTGTCCACGCTATCTGCTGCTACCTCAATACAATGAATCTCTCCCTTGCCCATGCACTTGTGGCCTGGGACCCAAGGATCTCTGCAGCTAAAGCAAAGCTTCTTCCTCATAAGCTCTCGCCTAGTCTCATCATCCAACTTCTCCTTGCCCTTCCATTCTCTCTGGAATGGCTTCTTATCTTGATCCCTCTAGGGCACAAATGGTTTGGAGAAAGTTTTAGTCTTTGGCACCGAGTCTGCCAGATCTCGAGTGCGAAGGATAGCATCCTGCAAAGTGGGAGGCCTATATGCCTTCACCCATCCTCTCAAAGGCTCTATGAGTCCTTCTGTGAATAGCATGATCAACTTGGGCTCTGATATATCTTTCATTTCCATGGCTACCCACTGAAACTCTGTGATGAACGCCTCTGTCGTGCCAGTTTGTCTCAACTGGGCTAGATCCTTGAAGTGTATCTCGGGATCCTTCCTGTCAAACCTGTCCATGAGCCTATCTGTAAAATCCCTATAGGAGGTGATGCGACTGTGACCCAATGTCACCAGTCCATGATACCACCACTCGTGTGCCTCACCCTCCAAGTTTAAGGTCGCAAAACTGATGGCCTCTGTCTCGGTCATCTGGTTGAGCTTGTAATACGTGTCTAGCTTATGTACCCAAGCTTTGGCAGTGTATTTGGATGATCCGTCGAAAGAAGGGATGGTAAGTTTCCCAACTTTTCGGATGAAATCGAGGTTATGCCCCTGCTGCTGTTGTGGTCCTCCCCTTTGCGGCTCTCTGGGGCGGTTCCTGGGTCTTTGTCCACAGTACTCGACTAGGGTCATGTCCTGATGGAAGGCACGACTCAATGTTGCATACTCCCTCCTATACTCTGCAATGTCGTCAGCATGAGTGGGTAGCCTCTATGCTATCGGTGGCAATGTTTTTGTCAGGGGTGCCCTCTAGAAACTGGGAAACAAGGGTCTGGGAATCCTACTCGCAGAGGTGTATGTGCGAGAGGGTGACTGGGGTCTATTGCCTGCTCCCGAGTTCCCCTGTGTTGCATGCGAGACTTGTGTATCTGGGGTGCTCACTCTAGCCAATCTATCAACCACTTGTGCCAAGGACTGAGACATGGTCCGTTGACTAGCTAACATATTGTTGATAACCTACATGAAAATTGCCTCTGGATCTATGGGGGCCTTTCCACTGCCCTCTGGTTGCTCATATTTGTCTCCTAGCATCCTCTCTACCTCGCACTTAGCCTCACGCTCTGCCCTTCTCTCTGCTTCTCTGTGTGCCTCTTCCTTTTCCTCTGAGCTAGGAGGAAAAGGGGGAAAATTAGGCATATGCCTTCTTTCCTGATGCCTGTTGTAAGTGACATATTTTTCACCTACGTGTTCACGGCCCTCTGGGTCTTCTGCTGCACTCATTGTCTTTAGTCACAGGCTGGCAGAACTAAAGCCCTAATCCACTATAATGTTCCTGACTTGGCTAGTCTAGGAAACACTGCTAGTGTGTGTGTGTGTAGGATCAAAGGTTTACAACATATAAATAATCATACGAATAATAAACGCGACAAAGGACTGCAAAGTTTGTATTATGATATCTATGTGGATTACAAAATGGCCGAATGCAGCTGAATAAACCGACAATACAAGATAATACCCGGAATATGGGAGCACTGCGGAATCAATGAAGAATGATGGAAGACCTGGATGATCTTCCCGGTGACTAGGGTGTGTCTTTCAACACCAAAATCAACCAACTGGTGTCTTCCTCCTGGAATACACTGAATTATCTCTCCTGAAATGCACCTCTTCTCCTCAATGACAAGTCATAATTTGCATAATCATGAATTAGGTCGCTGACCCTTCCTTTATAGCTTTCCAAAACCCTAAATCATGCTGAAACCCTGATTCACTATTGACTTCCAGAACCCTAAATCATTGTTGAAACCCTAATTCACTGTTGACTTCTATTTTTAGCTCCTAATGACTTAAAAACGCTTTTAACCCTTTTTAGCTTAATGTCACTTTCCAAATATAACACCTGTGACTGGAGTGACCTCTAGTAACCTTGTTTACCCCTCTTTGGCCTTGGCTATAGTCCAACAGGGCGATTTAGACCATTAAGCCTCCTCTCTGGAGCTCCTATTTGGAAAGGGACATTACATCCTCCCATTTGTATATACACATCACGATTATAATATATACACAAACACATAGCCTCGTCCATACCGGTATACTCATTTGAGGTCATTGGTGTATATACACATCACAATTATAATATATACACAAACACACAACCTCGTCCAAACTGGTATACTCATTTGAGGTCATTGGTGTGTTTACCAGGGCCATATATTTACTGATAAAGTGATACATAGTCTAGGGAAGAAACAATTGGTTAACTAGTGGTAAAGCGTCCAAGGAAATGCAAGCCAACAATACCATAGTTTCGAGATGAGGACCCTCGCATGGTATATTTGTGTTGTGTATATACACTGTCGGATAGGTTGTCCCTCTACTCTCTGCATAATTCATGGACCATGGAAATCAGATCGAAAATGTATATACCAATGTTGAACTAGATGGCGTTTCATATGTCAAGCTCCTCTTTTTCTGGAGAAATCTATACATTCGATAGAAGAACTTCATTCGATAATAGCGATACCATTTTCACTCCCACAGTGTTCATATACATATGAGAATGTATTACTAATATTAGTAATACTAGTATTAGTAATACTCTGTGAAGGCGCTCCAGATGAGTATGAGGAGAGTGGTTGTATCCAGGTGCTCCTTCATAAACAAACACTCACTTGCCTCCATCGTTCCACTATTTTTTTCCTCTTTTTTTTTTTCTTCTGATGTTTTATGCTTGGCCAGTATAGGGGTAAACTCAACAGGACCTGTCATTTAATTATGTTGTCATTTTAAAAACCTTGAATGCAATTCAAACGGTCCAGTGGGTGTGATTTGATCTCAGTATCTTAGCTTGCAATTAGTTGTGTGTAAGAAAGAGACTGAGTAATAAGAGTGCATCAAATTACTATTTGTAGCACTAGAGCCTGTTGAAGGAAAACTCTTTGGCTGAGGAGAAGAAGGGTCTGAAGCTGCTACAGGAGCAACAACATGAATGTCATTAATTGCAAAAAACAACAAAAAAAATAAAACATTAATAAGTTATTTACTATCTATAATATCTCCAAAATTCGACAGAAACTAAGTCAGAAATCGAACTAGAAACCTCTGACTATTACACTCACTGATAGGGGAGTGACGACCTTGTTCAAATGCCTATGCCCGGGAAAGACATCCATTCATTTCATGCATTTCTTGAGCTAGTCGTTACGGGCTAACGCAAAAATAAAGAAACAAATTGCAGCTTCGGGGTATTCATCGAGCGCCCTAGGCGGTACCTTCAAATTTCAAAATTCATCTTGGGAGGAAGATTAAAATTCAAATTCAAATTTGAACGCGTGTTTAATAAATTCAAAATTCAAACGATCCACAACGCACACTAATGGTCATCCATCCATATCGTATGTATGCATATTCTCATGGCGATCAATGGATGGGATATCATGATGGAATATGTATGTATGGGCATACCCAGTCTACGGGAGATACCTGCACGATACACCATGAAAGAGTCCCAATGATTGGGCTCATGCATGGTTCTTAGTCTCTGTCATCATCAACAACCATAAATATGTTGTTTCATTAAAAAAAGACCAACAAGCACTACCATTAGACCATTAGAATATAAATGGATTATAAGTAACTATGTTCGGAGGTTGATTATTTCAATTGATTGCTACTAAGTGTAAATCCATCAGTTTCTTATGTCATCATTGGCTATCTCATTTTGAAGCGATAACACATATCTTACAACCATATCTGCCACAACAAAAATGTGTTCTTAAATCAAATGTAGACCTCTTGTATGTTTGATGAGAATCACAATATATTTATAATACTTGAAGGTGTTGATCAATTGTGAAATATTTATTGATATTTTTATAGTATTTGTAATTTTTATTAGATTTTGAATATATAGTGAGTATGAAATATTGCCTAGTAACTTTTATGATAACAAGTGATATTTCTATCTAGTCTTGCAAAGGTCTTAAATTTTTTGTACAAAGGTATAGCTTTAAATAATGCAAAGATGCCCTGCTATTTTTTTTAGTCTGAAACTCTTGGGAACATTTTTCAATCTTTTATGTTTACTATATTTGGAGAAACCCTATGTCGTCCCTTGAAATTTGGAGGTGTCTAACTGTCCCTAAAACTTCTTCTCCCTGACACTTTCGCCAGACGTTAACAAAATTCAAAAGATAATATTTTTCTAGTTAATATATTTTTCCTACAAATGATCCCAGTTGCCTAGAAAAGGGTAATATTGGTTTTGAAATTTTCCTGGCTAGTCAACAATTTCATTTTCTACATTTTTATTTTAAATAAAAGGAAATAACAAAAATAATTGGGATTAGTAACTTAGGATGTCTTGCTGGAATGTTTGTTGTTGCTATGAGAATAGCAAGGCATCCACATTGACGTTGTAGAGTTGTAAGCCAAAGTTGTTCTCCAAAGGCCATCCCAGAATTTAACAATGAAAACATACCATAAATAATTAATTGAAGTTATTCTATATATAATATATTTCAAATTTTTTCAAATTACTAAGGCAGGGACTTGAAGCTTCGCTTCTATTGATTTTGTTTTATTTATTTATTATTATTATTATTATTTTAATGTGTTATGTTACATGAACATCTCCTCCATACTGAGCTATAAAGCGCCTCTCGACACAATTAATTTATTGAACTTAATCACTAACAGGGGCTAAGCTCCCTTAACCACGATTGTTAGACATTTTTGTTCAACAAAATAGAATTTACCAAGATACTAACAACATGACTGTAACACCCTGTTTCCCCCAGCTTGTAAATATAACTGGACTGGCCAAGAACTATGGCAAACTCATAAATATGAATATGTGATGTAAATGGACCTTGAGGAAAAGGTCAATGAATGTGAATAACATTTTGAATTTATTGCAGGACTGCTGAGAGGGGATGTGCAGAAAAGAGACCACGATGGCGGTGGAAGGCACCTGAAAAGGTGGCGTTAACTTCCACCGAGAATTAATACCGTATTTGGACTCCACTGGCCCGGAGAACCAAAAGCGGCTCATTGGCCCCAAATTTAATGTCTCGCAGGCTGGTAGGCGGATGGCTTAATGAGGGATGGGATGGTGAACCGCCCATCCATAGAGTCGTCAGGCCTGATCAACGCGAGGGTAATCGTGCCACACGCAACCTCGCAAGAGGATAAGGCGTATGGTAGAAGCGATTGAGGGGCAGACGCGAGGGGAGAACTCTGGCATTACGCAGAGTGAGTGATAGTAAAGAGGAAGGATTGTAACCTTCACTCCTGGTCACTGGAAGACAGAGAGACGCAGTCTCACAACATCGTGGTCTCAGCTCGGGGGTGGCTAGTGGTAAATCCGCTGGGAGTCGCTACGCCTACGGTTGGGTGGAAACGAGCACCCCTCTCAGCAGTTGCACTCACTTCTGGTGTCATTTCTGATAAGTGTTTTACATATTGCATCTTGAAATTCATATACTAACTTATATGCTCATAGAATTGTGAAATTGTGAACGATTACAGTATAAGAATGTATGTGCAGTGTTTTGATAAGAAATAATAGATATATGCTTATAACAGAAAGACCACGCATGGCTTATGTTGATAAATGAATTTAATTATGCATGAATTGAACCAAGTCAGGATTCCAGCCCGTCCTCGGGAATTTGTTTCCCTTTGTCTGTCTCCCGGGATGCCCCGGAATAGATCTCTTCACAGAGATTTTCCTCCTTGGAAAGGTTTACCAAGAGCTTGAAAAAAAGTACTTGAAGTGCAAGTCTTAACAACCCTGTACGAGGAGGAACGACCCTCTTAAAATCCTGAAGTAGCAACGTAGGGATAAGTATCAATCGACAGACGAGATTTCGTCGGAAGACCCATGGTCATTCACGACCGTTAGATTGACGAAAGAAACAAGGACGTTACATACCTTGCCCCTTTTCCTCTATCTTCGTGAATAGCGAGGAAATCGGGATCATAGACCCCCACGGTCCATGAGAACATCTGGACCGTTGATTTTTCCACACCCATGAAGTAGTGGAAGAGTGCACAAGGTGGGACAGATCTGAAGCTTTAGATCTTAGCTAGAAAAACCCGACAGTCGTTGGATCTGTTAAGAGATGCACGAGGGTTAAGCCCTCGTGAATAGGAGGTTGAAGGTCCCGACGAGAGGTGTGGCCATCAGGATATCATCACTCGTGAAGTTGGGAGTCACGATGACATGAGGTTGGGGATTTTCATAGTGAAAACCCCGAAACCAATCTGAGTTGTCCGTCATAGGAGGACACGCGGGCAAGATCGGCTGCCCGTCGGCATTTCGAGGATCGAAGGGACAAATTGCTGGAGTATTTCGGCAGCGGAAACTCCGAAATCATGAGAAGCGATCATATTCAGGTTCTTAACAGTTGGTAGCCTCTTATAATTGACTCATACCCGTCCTGATCTTTCCTTTGTTGTTGGTCTTGTTTCCCGGTATATGCAAACACCCCATGAAAGCCATTGGAAAGCAGCTAAAATGAAACTTTGCTATGTCCGTGGTACATTTCAGTTTGAGATACATTACAGTTCAGGGGGGACTCCTTTATTGGTTGGTTTCACTGATTCAAATTGGGCCGACGACCCTGATGATTGTAAGTCTATTGCATATTATGTTTTTAACCTTGGTTCAGGACCTGCCACTTGGACTTGTAAGAAACAAGAGGCTATTGCACTTTCTTCAGCAGAAGCAGAATCAGAGTACCGAGCAACGATAAATGCAAGTTAGGAAGCCTTGTGGCTTCGACAGATCCTTTCAGAGTTTGGATTCCAACAACAACATCCAACCAACCTTTGGTGCGACAATCAGAGTGGCATTAAGCTTGCTAAAGACCCAGTTCAACATCAGCGCAACAAGCACATCGAGCTACACATGCACTTTATCATAAATCTCATTCATGATCAAGTTCTTGAAGTGCTATTTTGCCCTAAAGAAGATAAAGTTGCAGACATTTTCACAAAGTTTCTTACAGAAGCGAAGTTTTCCAAACTTCGATCTATGTTAGGAGTTCATAAAGTTGTCATTAAGGGGGGGCAAACTCAAATGCCTCCTTCCTTCTACTATTATGTCATTATTGTAAATTCTTTAATCCTATCCCAAGTTGTTCTTAAGGGGGGGATGTTAAGATATTTAGACACTAAGGAGTTAGTTAAGATC
Organism: Picea engelmannii; assembly: GCA_009831015.1. Classification (NCBI taxonomy): domain Eukaryota; kingdom Viridiplantae; phylum Streptophyta; class Pinopsida; order Pinales; family Pinaceae; genus Picea; species Picea engelmannii. The sequence goes on along the minus strand of ML777213.1, from coordinate 692,209 downwards.
TACTTGGTCGAATGTGTCGTTAGGTACAAATGTGTTTCTTTAGTATGCATTTGTAGTTAGGAAATCCAAACGGTCACGATATGTTCCCGGCATAGAGTAATTTGACCGTTCATATTCTCCTCGATCTTAACGACCATTGATCCGTGGCTTAACACCCGATTGATCCATGATCTCTATTTAAAGAGCATGGAGGGTCATTTGCCGATGATCGATTGTGAGAAACTCTCTTGTAAAATCTCTCTGTAATCTTTTTTCTTTTGCATTAATAAACTGTTCCAAGTGGCAGCGTTGGCTGGGGCCATGGATGTTTCCTTGTAGGGCTTTTACCATGTCAAAACATCTGTGTGTTGATCTTTGATCTAGTTGTGTGAGTGGTTATTGAGGGTGTTCGTCCTCTGTTGGAATACATGTGTTGTTGAACTTTCCCTAGAATATGCATTGTCTAACTATTCTACGAAAAGTTCAACATTAAATATGGAGATGAGAATGAGCGAGATAGTTTTTTTTTCACCCCTTGGCACTTTTCCTCATTTTGAGGATTATACCCAAGGTAAACCCTTGAATTTTTTAGGGCTTGAAGTCGTTACAACAATATACTCATTATGAACTCAACATATCATTTCAACAGAATTAAACCTGAATGAGAAGGATAACACTCCATCCCACAACCAATCAAACTAAACCCAATTAACAACTTATTTACAAAATTAATTACTATAATTTAATATATCATTAATCAATAATTCTAAGCCATAAACCCAAATTCAAACTCTAAAGAATATAAAACCTTTAAAAATTTCACCTCTGAAAATTGATTTGCACCGCTTTAAATATATAAAAAACCTTCATATGTAAGTTCTAGAAAAATTCATCTAAACGAAAGGGGAAAGAATACCCACAAAGGGCGCGAAGGGCGAGGGGCTTTCATTAAAAAAAACCTTCTAAGTCACAACTTTTGCAAAACGCTTAAATGATCCAGTTATTTTGAACTTGTGCATTGCGCCAACTTCTCATATAAACAACGTCTACACTTTGCATTCATCACATCAATCACATCTTCTTTTAAAATCCCGCCTCTGTGAAACTCTGCGAATCTCTGGCCAGTTTGCATGTCCCTATTACTCTTTATAACGTATGTCGGAGGAATAAAAACGCTTTCTTGAGCTACAAGTCTACACACTTTGCCATTGCCCATTGTCCGCGGCTGCATTATAGCCAGCTCTCAAACGATTCCTAATAATTTCTTGCTTGAATTCGATTGTTGGTAGTGTGCGGCCAGCTCTGACGGGGGTTTTGCTTGCACTCTTGAGGCATCGCTGTTTTCGTTGTTTCAGGCTCCAAATTATAAAGATGGACTCTGGGAGGTCCAGGAGCAAGGGCAAGGGTTCTAAAGCGAAGGGCCCTGTATCAACAAATCAAAATTCTGCACAAGATTATATTTCTGATAGAACTGCCTGTGGTCCATGTAGGTCTGGCTCTCCCCCATCAACTGGGTGTGTCCCAAAGGACCCTGAATCAACAATTCGAAATTCTGCACAAAAACATAATGCCGATGGAACTGCCTGTGGCCCATGTGGGTCTAGCTCTCACTCAGTTTCGAGTTCGGGAAGTGAACGTGGCTCAAGTGGGTTTC
>ML777213.1:674676-687762 GCA_009831015.1 Picea engelmannii | reverse complement strand
AAGTCCCATATGCAGTGATGATAAAGTAATAGGTTCACCATGTGATATGAAGGAATGAGTAATGCCACCTTGCAAACCCTCCTTTACCCTTGCTTGGCTGTCTTGGGGTTTTTGGTCGTATTAAAGGGTTAAATTTAAAGTTAAAATTTAAAATGTTATTATCACATGTTTAAATTTGAATTTAAACATGTGATTTTAATTTAACTTAAGTTAACCCTTACCCTAACCTAAACACTATATAATAAACCCCCCCCCTCTCACCTTCTAACCATCTATCATTCTCATGTCCAAGCGTTTGGTCTCTCTATCTCTAGCTGCGACCCTCTCCTGCTGGTGTCTTCTATATGCGGCCCTCCTCTGCTGGTGCTTACTTGCTGCGGCCCCTTTGTCATGAGTTAAAGCCTCCTTGCTGCGGCCCTTTGCTATGTGTTAGAGCCTCCTTGCTGCGGCCCTTTGCTGAGAATTAGAGCCTCCTTGCTCTGACCACCTTGCTGAGAATAGAGCTTCCCTGCTACAACCCGTATCTATCTTTGTTGCAGGTTTGGTTTTGTGTGGTGTATGGCAGTGGATCCCCTTGAGGGCTGTTAGATTGCTGCCTCTCCTTGTGTGGGCTGTGATAAGTCTGTGTGGTGGGTGCAGCCTCTTTCTCCCATCCGATGTGACTGAGTTTTAGGGTGCAGCCTCCTCCATTTTCTGTTGTGGATGGTTTCTAGGGTTCGGCCACCCTCTACTCTGCAGTATGTGTTTTAGTATGTTTTGCTGGTTGGGGTATTGTGTTCTAGTATGTGAGTTGTGTGCATTCCATTGAGTGCAAACCTTTGAGGCTGCGGCCCTGTCCTGTGGACAGATCTGAAGGGTTTTGATACCCCTCTTCTCAATCTGCTGTGTGAAGAGTTTATCCAGTGTGCGACCCTCTTGCTAGGGTATTTTGTGGAGTGCCATTTGCTAAAACTACCTAACAGCTCACATCTGTTCACTGCCAAGATAAGGGTTTATACTCGGTCCAGTTTTCAGCCTCTTGGGTAAGGGTTTTACTGTGTGAGGGTTTGGGTCTTGTTTGTGTTTTCTCCCTGTGGCCTCTTTGTTGGGTGGCAAGAAAGTTCCTTCATTCTTTGGCATTAAGATCCTCTATTGATCTATGAACTGAACCTTTGTCTGAGCATACTAAACTGGATCTATACCTTTTGTGGTCACTGTGCTATCTTCAGAGGTAAGGTTGTTGTATCAGGTATGTGCCTTACTCATCTTTCTTTGATTTGGATTTGATTCTGTATCAGATCTGTTTAAGCTAGCATGCATTGAGTAGATCTAAAGATATAAATATATTGTGAAATGCTTGGACAGAATTGTTAGATCTAAAATCTGTGTTTAGTGATATAGATCTATTGTTATATTCAGATCTGTTCATTGCTACATTAGAACAGAGCACTATCTTTAGATTTGAGTTTATATTCATATGTGATCAGAGTTTTTTTCTCTTAAGCTGTTGCTGCCCTTCATAGATCAACTTTCTATGTGTTCTATCTCTGATTGAGTAACAGATCTATTTGCTTTAATCATTGAAATTTAAAAGAGACTACTATTCTGCAATTTTACCCTAAATCTAACAACTAGATATGCACCAACGTGCATTTTGAAGACTTTTTTAATTTGAAAAGATGAAACAGTAATGTAATATTTGGAAAATATACATTTTCTTTTATGGTTTGGAGATTGTAACGCAGATCTTGAGTGTTTTCTCTCATCTATCGGTTGTAGGCATTTAATGTAATGAATGTAAAGTAGAGGTAGGCTTGAATTTGATTAGATAGCTTGAGGTTGTAGGAGGGAAAACTAGAGAAAGCTCCCTCGTATGTATTGTATTGTATCATTATTCTAGTAGTAGTTAGAAGCTGTAGAGCAAGAGAGCATAGGAGGGTAGAGAGGAACAAAGATTGTAGAAGTCGTATGAGTAGATAGCTGTTGCTATTGAATCCATGTACAGAAGCACTTGAATTAATATAAGAATACTTTGATCCAATTTCATGGTGTATCATGGTTATTGTTTGCATCTCCTGAATGGTATGTTTACAGTTTGTTTATATGCTCTGTTTGCATTTGTTTCAATGCTATATGTATGATTTCATGTTAAATGTATGAGATCTATGAGAGGGAGAGTTTGAGTTTCGATTGTTTCTCTTCATGAGAATTCTTGCAAGGGTTGCAGTGAAAGTTCGCAAGGAGTGCGTTGACAAGATTCAGAGTTTTATCTCAGAAAGATTAGGAGGGATGCCGTTGTTCTCATACCAGCAGAGGTGCAAATATCGCATAGAGCCGTGCAAGGTATGCGTAGGTCAGGTAATGTCAAGACTTTTCTAACTGAGTGAGTGGTTGAAGAGCTGTTGTCGCAAGGAGTGCGCAGAGTTGGAAGATTTAAGATAATCAGAGATTATCGTGAAGGCCGCAAGGAGTGCGGGCAGAATCCCTTGGAATCCTTGAGTTTGCAGCCAGAATCAAGCTTAGGAGGGATAGAGTCTTGTAAAGTTTAAAGGAAGGATGAGGCTCGAAGTCACCTCGCAGAACCAAGCTCAGGAGGAAAGATGCCAAGTTATTTGGCCAGGAGTCCTTGAGAAATTGAACGAACGGTTGAGTTTCTTAGAGGGAGAAACACCAATTTTTTGTGGATCGTTGGATCTAGTGGACCAGCGGAAAGGCTAAGGCTGAGTCTCTTTTAACACTCGCAAGCTTGGGAGGATTAGTAGGCGTCAGATCTGAATCAACAAGAGCCGTTGATTTGGGAGCTCTGAGATATCGACATTTTGGAAGTTGGAAGTGTGGAGGAAGTTGTTTTTGGGAATCCCCGATACGCGAAATCCCTATGCAATCTAGATCGTCAGATCTTAGGAGGTTCAGGATCGTTGATCCGTGGTAAAGAAGTCGCGAGTTTGGACTTTGGGAAAAGGGAGAAGAGTTGCATCACGAACTCATGAGTCTCGAAATCCCGACGCGCTCGGGAGTGTGGCCCCCAGACTTAATTGGAGGTCATATGGTTGAGGTATAAGGGAGGAGCTAAAGACTCGTTAGCCCTTTTCAGGGTTTCAGGAATCGAAGGAGTCGAGGGGGACTCAAATTAGAAATCGTGAAATTCGAAACACCTTTCGGGTTAAGTCAGTGGTCACGTGGAAGTAGGGGTTTGTGCCTACCTAGTGCTTGTTCGCGCGGGCATAACTTGTAGAAGGACCTGTGGTCATATTTACGAAGGTTCTAGTGGGAACTAAAGAGCCATTTCGGCTCAGGAATTTGAAGATCCAAAGATCGAGAGGTCAGTGGACCCTGCTGAGGTGGGGGTCTGTGTCAGGTGGTATCAGAGCTAACAACTTTTGTTTTCTGTAGAGGGAAGACAGATGACAATTGTGATTTGAATTCTGCGTGGACAGATTGAAACAATGCCGCCTAGAAGACGTCAAGAGAGATCTATGCCCGATCCAGCTGTGGAAGGGAGATGAGGGAACTTTGTGCTCGATTGGATGCTATGGAGACAACACAGAGGCAAACACCTGATACTGGAGATGTCTGTGAGGCCGAAGGTGAGAATGAAGCTGGAGCCGAAGAAAAAGTTGTAGCCGAAGATGCTGTAGAGGAACGTCTATTCAAAGCTGTTGCAAGGATAGGTGCCAGAGCAAAAATGGACATCCCGATGTATGAAGGCAACTTAGATGTTGAGGAGCTGCTAGATTGGTTTAGAGCTCTAGATAAATACTTCGACTATGAGGATATTGAAGAAGACAGGAAATTAAAGCACGCTGTCACTAGACTGAAAGGGCATGCAACACTGTGGTGGGATGAACTGCAGGCTGACAGGTGTTGCAAAGGAAAACAAGGAATTAAAAGCTGGGATAGGATGGTCGCAAAGATGAAAGCCAAATTCATACTTAGAGATTACCAAATCAATCTGTTCCGAAGAATGCAAAATTTGAGATAGAAAGGGATGACAGTGAAGGAATATACTGAGGAGTTTTACAGGATAAATATTAGAGCTGCTCATCGTGAGAGTGATGATGAAAAGGTCGCCAGATACATGAATGGTTTGAGATATGACATCCAAGATAAGATGAGCATGATAACAATCAGGAATTTGAAGATCCAAAGACCGGGAGGTTAGTGGACCCTGTGGAGGTGGGGGTCTTGAATGCTGAGGTGCATTCAAGACGAATGAAGGATTGTATGAATGGCTTGTCATGCCGTTTGGCTTGACGAATGTGCCAAGTACTTTTATGAGATTAATGAACAAAGTCTTGAAGGATTTCATTGGAAAATTTGTAATTGTGTATCTTGATGATATATTGATCTTCAGTAAGATCGAGGAAGAACATTTGAGACACCTAACTCTAGTGATGAGGAGGTTGCAACAAGAGAAGTTGCTGATAAATCTGAAGAAGTCGTCTTTCATGAAAAAATAACTTATTTATTTGGGTTTTGTGATCTCTTCGAATGAGTTGAAGATGGATCCGGAGAAGGTAAAAGCAATCAAGGAATCGCCGTCGCCAAGGAATATCTTTGAAGTCAGAAGCTTCCATGGACTAGCCAGTTTTTATAGGAAGTTCATCAGAAATTTTAGTGTGATTAGTGCACCAATGATGGACAAAGTCAAGAAAAGACAAATCTTTTCATTGGACAGAGGAAGTAGAAGGAAGTTTCAAGTTGTTAAAGGAGAAGATAACCGAACAACTAGTTCTGGTTCTGCCAGATTTCAGTAAAACATTTCAAGTCAGATGTGACGCAAGTGGATTCGCTGTTGGAGCAGTCTTAAGTCAAGACAATAGACCAATTGCATACTTCAGTGAGAAGCTGAACGAGACGAAGATGAAATATTCCACGTATGATAAAGAGTTTTATGTAGTCATATAGGCGTTGAAGAAATGGAGGCACTACTTGGTTCCGAAGGAGTTCGTTTTGTATAGGGACAATCATGCCTTACAGTTTATAACCAAACATGACAAATTGAGCCAGAAACATGCAAAATGGGTTGAATTTATGCAGAACTTTACTTTTGTTATAAAGCACATTTTTGGAACTACTAACAAGGTTGCTGATGCATTGAGCAGGAAATGTTTGATTCTGCAAGAGTTTCGTGTGAAGACCTTAGGTTTTGATAGCCTTAAGGATATGTACAGAGATGATTCAGATTTCAAGGATGCTTATGAAGCATGTGAGAATCCTATTATGAGAGATAGGAGCCAATGGATTGAATATTTAATTTAGGATGGACTGCTATTTAAAGGAAATCAGTTGTGTATCCCGAAGAGTTTTATGAGAGAAAACCTTTTAAAGGAAAAACATAGTGGGGGATTGGCTGGACATTTCGGCCACGATAAAACATTTGCGCAACTGAACGGTTTATATTATTGGCCCGAGATGAGGACAGATGTCAAGAAATTTGTCAAGAGATGTAGAATTTGCCAGCGCGCAAAGGGGAAAAGACAAAATAAAGGGTTGTATCAACCACTGTTGATACCAGAGAGACCGTGCGACGTGGTAAGCATGGATTTAGTGTTAAGACTGTCGAGGACACAGAGAGGTTGTGATTCCATATTCGTGGTAGTTGACAGATTCTAAAAAATGGCATATTTTATTCCATGTCAGAAAACCAGTGATGCAACACACATTGCAAATCTGTTTTTCAAAGAAGTTGTTCAACTTCATGGTTTACCCAAGAGTATTGTTTCGGACAAGGATACCAAATTTGTTGGTCATTTCTGGAGGACACTATGGAAGAAGCTGGGGATAGATTTATCTTTTAGCTCAGCACAATACCCTCAGACGGATGGATAGTCTGAGGTAGTAAATCGAAGTTTGGGGGACTTATTGAGGAGTTTAATAGCTGAACATCACAGTTAGTGGGATCAGATTCTGCCGCAAGCGGAATTTGCATATAATGACTCACCTAACCGGAGCACAGGACATAACCCATTCCATATAATGTATGGAATACAACCAAGGGGAGTATCTGAGTTGAGAGACTTAGAGCAGAATGAGTTCAGGAGTGCTGGAGCGACAGATTTTGCAGCAAAGATGCAGGAACTCCACAGTAAGATTAAAGAGCAGTTGCAGAGTTCCAACCAGGAATATAAGCGCAGAGCAGATCAACACATGAGAGAACTTCAATTCGAAGTGGGAGATTTAGTCTTAGCACACCTAAGAAAGGAAAGGTTCCCAAGAGGGACGTATAATAAGCTAAAGATGAAAAATATAGGGCCGTGTAAGATTTTACGGAAATTCGAGGCAAATGCTTATGAGATAGAATTGCTAGATGGTGTGGGCATATCACCCATATTCAACGTAGCAGATCTATACCCATACAGAGCAGATGAAGCAGGAGGAATAGAAAGTCAGAAAGAAATTCCGTGGGTCAAATAGATGCCTGTAGCTGAAAAGCCGCAGATGGAAAAGATCATTGATCAGAGAGTTGGCAAGAAGACCTAGAGGAAGACACATCTTGAATATTTGGTAAAATGGAAAGGAACACCCGATTGAAGATGCCAGTTGGGAAAGTGAAGCAAATATCCAGAAACATGGATAGACGGTGCAGGAGTTCATGGACAGGAGTCCATGAATTTTTCAGCCAGAGGAGTATGATGCAGGAGCATCGTAAGCGAGCGCAAGTGGAGGACAACTAGATATGCACCAACGCGCATTTTGAAGACGTTTTGAATTTGAAAAGATGAAACATTAATGCAATATCTGGAAAAGATACATTTGCTTTTATGGTATGGAGATTGTAACGCAGATCTTGAGCGTTTTCTCTCATCTGTCGGTTGTAGGCATTTAATGTAATGAATGTAAAGTAGAGGTAGGCTTTAATTCGATTAGATAGCTTGAGGTTGTAGGAGGGAAAACTCGATAAAGCTCCCTCATATGTATTGTATTGTATCATTATTCTAGTAGTTAGAAGCTGCAAAGAAAGAGAGCATAGGAGGGCAGAGAGGAACAAAGATTGTAGAAGTCGTATGAGCAGATAGTTGTTGCTATTGAATCGATGTGCAGAAGCACTTGAATTAATATAAGAATGCTTTGATCCAATTTCATGGTGTATCATGGTTACTATTTGCATCTCCTGAATGGTATGTTTACAGTTTGCTTATATGTTCTGTTTGCATTTGTGTCAATGCCATGTGTATGATTTCATGTTGAATGTATGAGATCTATGAGAGGGAGAGTGTGAGTTTCAATTGTTTCTCTTCCTGAGAATTTCTGCAAGGGGTGCAGTGAAAGTTCGCAAGGAGTGCATTGACAAGATTCTGAGTTTTATCTCAGAAATCTTAGGAGGGATACCGTTGTTCTCATACCAGCAGAGGTGCAAATATCGCATAGAGTCGTGCAAGGTATGCGCAGGCCAGGTAAAGTCAAGACTTTTCCAACCGAGTGAGTGGTTGAAGAGTTGTTTTCGCAAGGAGTGTGCAGAGTTGGAAGATTTAAGATAATCAGAGATTATCGTGAAGGCCGCAAGGAATGCGGGCAGAATCCCTTGGAATCCTTGAGTTTGCAGTCATAATCAAGCTTAGGAGGGATAGAGTCTTGGAAAGTTCAAAGGAAGGACAAGGGTCGAAGTCACTTCGCAGAACCAAGCTCAGGAGGAAAGACGCCAAGTTATTTGGCCAGGAGTCCTTGAGAAATTGAACGGACGGTTGAGTTTCTCAGAGGGAGAAACACCAATTTTTAGTGGACTGTTGGATCCAGTGGACCAGCGGAAAGGCTAAGGCTGAGCGTCTTTCAACACTCGCAAGCTCGGGAGGATTAACAGTCGTCAGATCTGAATTGACACGAGCTGTTGATTTGGGAGCTCTGAGATATCGACATTTCGGAAGTTGGAAGTGTGGAGGAAGCTGTTTTCAGGAATCCCTGATACGGCAAATCTCGACGCAATCTGGATTGTCAGATCTTAGGAGGTTCATGACCGTCGATCTGTGGTAAAGAAGTCGTGAGTTCGGACTTCGGGAAAAGGGAGAAGAGTTGCATCATGAACTCACGAGTCGCGAAATCCCGATGCGCTCGGGAGTGTGGCCCCTAGACTTAACTGGAGGTCATATGGTTGAGGCATAAGGGAGGAGCTAAAGAGTCGTTAGCCCTTTTAAGGGTTTCGAGAATCGAAGGAGTAGGGGGGACTCAAATTAGAAATCGTGAAGTTGCAAAATCCGAAACACCTTTCGGGTTAAGTCAGTGGTCACGTGGAAGTAGGGGTTTGCGCCTAGTGCTTGTTCGCGCGGGTGTAACTTCTAGAATGACCTGTGGTCATATTTACGAAGGTTCCAGTGGGAACTAAAGAGCCATTTCGGCTCAAGAATTTGAAGATCCAAAGACCCGGAGGTCAGCGGACCTTGCTGAGGTGGGGGTCTGCATCAAAAGACAATAGGAATAGTAGATACAGAGCCTGTGGTTTACTTTGTTGACTCAAAACCAAAGGTAGAGATGCAAAATCCGTTATTGGTTGACCCAACCTCCTCGTGGATTCACCTCTTTTATAATAATGGATTGACCTTCTTTCAACAGCCTTGAGTGACATATAAGCTAGTTGTAGGGGCATAGGCTAAGGCACCACCCGTAGCTCAAGTTGCAACATTTAAGTCGGCTCGCCAGGTTGATAGCTTGTTCAAGAGTCAGCAATAGTAGTCGATTGTTGGTAGTGTGCAACCAACTTTGACAAAGGCTTTGGTTGCACTGTCGAGGCATCATTGTTTTTCTTGTTTTGGGCTCCAAATTGTAAAGATGGAGTCTGGGAGGTCCAACAACAAGGGCAAGAGGTATAAAGTGAAGGGTTTTGCATCAACAAATAAAAATTCTGCACCAAATTATAATTCTGATATCACTGCCTATGGCTCAATTGGGTTTGGCTCTCACCCAGTTTTCGCCTATGGTTCAAGTGGGTTTGGCTCTCACCCAATTTCCAGTTTAGGAACTAGGTGTGCCCCAAAGGACCTTGCATCAACAATTCCAAATTTTGCACAAAATCATAATGTTGATGGAATTGCCTGTGGCCCATATGGGTCTAACTCTCACCCAATTTTGAGTTTGGGAATTGAGTGTGCCCCAAGTCAGTTTGGGACTCGGGAAAATTAAATTTCTCAGATGGAGGGCATAACACTGTTGTGCCCACGGAACTTAGCAAGCGGTGCGCCATTTGTAGCATTAGGAAGTCGAGAAAGCAAAGGCATAACATGCGATGCAATTCAAGGCGTTGAGAGAAGTTCAAGTAAATTGACAGAAGAGCCATTTGGGTGTGTAAGCTTGCAACCCTCTCGTTTAAATAACAAACAAAAACATAGGGTTGAGGGTTCCAACCTGGTTGTCATGAATAAGGGTTTATCGACTAGTTCAAATTATCACGGTTACAAAGGGAACGTAGAAGAAGGGTTTGATATAAGCAAAGGAGGCAGAGGAGGAAGCAGGGGGAGGGCTATGGCTATCATTGAGGAGAATATGATAAGAGACTAGGGAATGAAGGAGGGTGGAATAGAAGCGGAGGAGGCAGAGGGGGATATGACTCTCAAAGGGGAGAAAGTGATCGAATTGATGCTTTGGGTTGTTGTAGGAAATTTTCTTTCTTAAGTAAATCTTTTTTCTTAGTTTATTTTTAATATATGTATTTTGTGCTTTTCTGGTCTTTTGTATTGAATTCAAAAAACAATTCTTATTTAGACAAGCTTCCCAAATTTGAAATGTCTATGGAATTTTGACATATCTCTACTTCTACCTCTACATCACAAAGTAGCAACATAATCAAGCTGGGGCTATTTTCCAGAGGCTATAGCACATAGAGATGATTTGCTTTGCTGCTTCAGGCTGATCCACTACAACTTAAACTTTTTCATATGTTGAAGATATCACTTGTATCAAACACACTCTTGGATGATGTTTTGGCACCAAAAATTGCCCCACAATATTGCTTTCAAAACCACCCTTCGAGATCTTGTTAATCTACCTTCTTGCACAATTTAAGCTTTAGAGCTATAGATTGTGGAGGACCTGTAAGAGACGACCTTGAAAAATTACTCATTTAGACTTCCAAACAGATGAATAAATTGTCCAATCCTCTAAAAGTTTTCTAAAATGTCAAAAAAATATGGGCTCGACAGATTTAGATTTATACACTTGTGATGCTTTACTGGTTGCATCTTTGTTGAAAATGTTGTAAGAGAGCATTCTGCTTTCTATGATCGAATTGCAAAAGTAAATGAGTATAAATCCCCACAAATACCCTATATGGATTCTGCAACACTTGATAATTATATATTTGTTGAAAAAGTTGCAAGGGAACCTTCTGCTTTCTAGGATCGAATTGCAAATGTAAACAAGAGTATAAATCCCCTGTAGCCCAAGGATCAATCATCTGTCAAAGCAGGCATGGCAATAGTTATGCACAACGTCAATGCCAAATAGACTCAACTAAATGAACATGACACAATAGATACTTATTTCAAAGGATTGTGATTATGGAAAATCCGTTCACTCACACCTAATGGTTGGCCAACAATGGATTTCTTCCATCACAAATCAAATGGATTGACCATAACAATTTTCAAATCAATTCCCCAAATACAAGGAACTGTTCATACAGGCCCTAGCCCTTACATAAGAAACAATCCTTTTGTGAGAAATTCTTCATACTCGTAGCCAATGCTTGCAATTATTGAATTCATCAAGTTCATCCATTTACTTGAACTCATACAACCCCTAGTGTTGCAACCAATGATTCTAATTCCTGGCCCATGTAGGTCCATTGTTTGAACCTCACTTTGATACCACCTAAAACATACCCAACCCCCTGGTAGGCGATTAGGAAGGTGAGGTGATCATTTTTTTTACTAACTCATCTTTTCTAAACTCGACTCTACAACCACTTTTGAGCTCATGTGCTCATTTTTCTCCTCAAAAGCTTTCCAATCGTTGTACTCTTGCCCCATTCCAAGCTTGGAGTAATAAGTTTTCGCTTTCTCTCCCTAGCATGGCATTCTAGGCTAGCTCATCAACTCCACCAAAAGACTCTTTAAATTGAACATCGATGGCACTTCTCTGAGAGCATCTAAACTCATTCCAAAGGGTGTCGATGCAACTTTTTTACCAAGGCACAGATGGACTTGTTATTCAGAACGTCGATAGCCTCTTGTTTCAAGTCGTCAACGAGCTCTTTTTGTTCGATTGTCGAGCTTCACGAACTATCCATTGTTGTGCTTTGGACATCGCTCACTGCTGAGCTTTATGAAGTGCTCATCGGTTCACCTAAGAAATTTAGGATTATCTCTAAGAATCCATCAATTTCTCTCCTGTAAAGTTCCTAAGTCTTTGGCCATTGTTTGCTCAAGCTTACTGAGCAATTCATGTCAAGTCTACACTAAGTCATTGGGTCCTTTTGCCCTTTCAGACCTAGTTAATTTGGGGTCAAATCCATTCAACCTAGTTTACCTTCCACAACTAAACCTTCACTATCTTTCAAGGCATGTATCAACCTTGAGGGCCCTTAGACCCTTTGGTCATTTACCCATTCATCATACATAGTTTCATGCCTTCAGGATTACAAGGGTTCCTCTAACAAGGAAAGATCCTCCTCAAAATTCCTTGAGGTGATACATACAGAAACCCTTATTCTCATTTATTTTCTAGGTCCAAGCCTTACCTGGACTCTTTTCAATTACATTTATTATATTTAAGAGCTTTATTGTATAACATAGAAATTATCTTAGTCATATTCACATGCATAGGTTTATGAGTTATTCATTATAATTACAAGGATTCCAATAGAGAGCTTTGACATTCACATATTCATATTGATGGCATAACCACTATACATTTGAGTTTCCACATGAAAACGAAAGAAGGCATCAGATCCTTGTCTCAGATCCTCCTTGATCACAACTCAACAAGAATTATCATGGCAAACACAGTAGTAATGCTATAGCTAATAATAAATCCTAGGTATAGGATTAAAGGGCATAATTAACCTTTACTATGTTATGCCTACAAACAATGAATCTATAACATTTATCATTTAGCCTTCAAACAATAAATTGAAAACAACATTCATCAAACATAAATCAGTTAAGGAGTAATATAGAAGGACTTTTCTGTTAATTGATAGGGAATTGACTGAGGTAGAGCCATGTTCCACCCAACCATAGGATTTGTTGCACATGTTCTCTCTGCAACAGGCCTCCCCTGAGCTAGTCAATGATACCATAAGGGCGAAATAGGGTTCTTACAAGGTAGTCACTCTATTTTAGGTCTATCAGTCCTCCAATCCAAGGATCTCGCTGATGGTACTTCATGGATCAACTCAACCTTTTAGGAAGCCACACCACCTGCCCCACATAGCACAGGGAGTAGACCTTAGCCAAGTTTATTAGTTCCTTGTGCTTGACTAGAAACTAATGATTCTCCTTGATTAGCCATAGCAAATTGTCCCCCATAGCCAGGTGATAATAAACCAGTTCCTTGCTCTCGTCGTCAGGGTGACACAGAGAAGTAGTTCCTTGTGCTCAACTAGAAACTAATGATTCTCCTTGATTAGCCATAGTAGATTGTCCCCCAAAACTAGGTGACAATAAACAGATTTCTTGCTCTCTTTGTTGGGGACCTGGGGTGACATAGAGTAGTGACATTATAGGTATTTCCATGGTTCTCCAACACCTCAAGTTCCATTGTAAAAGGTAGTGTACCACTGATAGAGTGACAATACAACACCCCAAATGAATACACCAAACAATAGCAGGCCAATGGGGGTCGATTTGAAGAGACAAATAGTTTTTCAACTATGTTCCTTACCCTTCCTTTCTTTCTAGAGTTAGGACTTGTGGGTGCAGGTTGAAAAACAAGCTCTACACCATAAGAACGCATGTTAGACAACACAAAATCTATCATGCCCTCAATCGATGTGGTGTACTTCCTAATTTCCCGTTGTTGGGGCTTAGCCTTGCATGCAATCAAAATAATGTTCATGTCCATCGCCATGTTTGATCTTTTTGGGATGCCAAATGAAGAAAGGACATCTAAAAGTGTTGCGATGGAAAATGGGATCAACTCTAATAGATTACGGGGTAAAAATGCCTTCCACGGAAT